>JAVJIF010002546.1:0-313681 GCA_038442645.1 Agave tequilana | reverse complement strand
TTGGACTAACGAGTCGTATCCACGAGGAGGAATGCGATGAAAGCTTTTCGGTGTTTTTGTTTAGAAAGCTAAGAATGGTGCTGATTTTTTAGTTGAAAAGAGAATGGAGAGAAGGGAAGTGATCTAAAGAAAAACTTAAAATTTAGAGAAGGTTTTGAAAAAAAGTGATATTTAAAAATGATGAAGATTGTTTGGTTGTTTTTAATAAAGGAAAAGATCTGGGCTCACTAATTTTCTACTCAACTACGTACTTATCTCAAGAACATTTGGGTGCATCACTTTTATCATAGGCAAAAACCTTTAGTTTCTTATAATGTCCAAGTAAAACAAATAAGATGGTTTGGTTTAAATCTTAAGCCCTTTCTTAACACATTATTAAAAGAGGCCATCAAGTGCGAAGAAGCAAGCATGGAATAAAAATAGTTTAAAAAGATTTGTGCTTTAAAAGTCCAAGTTTAAAATAAAGACATCCTCATGTGTTTTCTAAGACAAAGTTTAACTCAGGTATTTTTCTGATTCAAAATAGTTGCTTTCTTAAAAATCAATCAAGAGAGATGAGGTAGAAGAGATTAATTAGTGAGCCCAGAAGATGATTTAACTACTCATGATGAAAGGAAACAAATAAGAGAATGAAAATAAAATATAAACATACCGAATTTGAGTCGAGTTAAATAAACGAGTTGAAGCTCCTTTGATTGTCACTTCAAAGATGAATTACACACTCAATTCTACTCTTATCTCTTTACTGGTCTAAACTGAAAAATAAAGAGGAGATCAACTTCTCTGAACTATCTAAAATACTCCTAAAACTCTAAAAATGAACAAGAAATTTAATCCTAGTCTTCGCTCTCTTTTTCTGTAACGCCCCGATCCCAAGGATACGGAGACGTTATGGCGACGTACATACGCGAGGTGAAAACAACCTCACGCGTACGTTAAGCCTCAGTACAGTACAATACCTCCATATAGATATGAGGTCCAGCATGAAAGCAGCACAAGAATATCTGCAGAAAGAGGTCAGCGATCATAATAGATATGAAAATAAGGATAAATAAGATAACATAAATAAAACACTAAAATACCTATGAATAGTCCTGATGCGAAATCTCCCATGTGACTCCAAGGCACTCTCTGAAGCTATCGTAACTCGGATCTCCAATCTGGGCATGCAAACCCAGGGTCGTCAGAAAGCGACCTAGTGAGTGGTAAAATGAAGAAGGCAGGAATATACTATAATAATACAAGCACGATAATAAGATATAAGATATGATGTGGTAACAGTAATAAGCAGTAGACAAATAAAAATATGTAATCATCGGGTCATGTCTCTAATCGTGTCCAGGTTATATCATAAATAATATTGTCTAGTGGTGACGTAATAGATATGAATTTGCTAGTGGTGACGTAAAAGTAGTGAACGTGGTAGTGATGTAATGAACATGCAGGTGGGCATATGCAATATGAACATGCTACTGTGTTGTGTCTAAATAGCATATAAGCAATGCAAAAGAATATATGTGATGCAAGGTGTACATGTGCATGAGTAGTATGCCACCATAGGTATCAGGTAGTGTAACAAAGTCTACAGGTAACATGATAGCAGATACAATAACATGAACAGGAACAGTAACAAGTAAGCAAGAACAGTAACAAGGTGGTATACATGTATCAGGCAAGTCATGTCAAAGTCATGTACAACAATAGCATACATGTATTAGGCCAGTCATGTGATTGATACAACAGTAGAAATCAGTACCACCCGGTATTTTAATCAATCTCTTCCAGTGTCCCATACCACTGGCAGTTCATACTGGAGCCCGCACTCCAGTCGAACTCATCCGGACATGGCCTACGGGTACCATTATCCAAACGAGAGAGTGACCAAATAACAAGTGTTCCCGACGTCCACTATTGTGTATACTGTTTTATATGTTAATTGGAAACCCATGGTCGAGGAGTTCTTATCGGGTAGGTGTATCCCGTGCATACCCGGGATCACGGCCTTTATCAAACCCTGGCTGCTAAGACCAGAGCCCTCCGCTAAGAGGGGAACAATAATCAATATGGAGCAATACAATCGGTAGGTAGCACTACCATCCCCTGCAGTGGGAGAACAATATGGATCCAGTACATCACCCGATAAGATCTAATCAACCGTAAGTCTCCCCCATACCCCAGTTAACTTTATGATCTGATATGTCCTGATATATCAAGTATACAATGTAACAAGAACAAATACAGTACCTAATACGGGTAACACGATAACTGGACCTGAGCTCTGTTGATAGCATAGAACAATATAACGGGAACAATATACCCGAAAACGGGAACAATATCACAGGAACAATATAACGGGAACAATATAACGGGATCAATAGATGTGGAAGTCCACATATAGCATATCAACAGCTCTCAAGTTCAGTATCGTGAATATCCATATCAGTAACGGGAACATGTATCCAGTAACGGGATTAACAATATCAGTAACGGGTACTAAGCATATAACATGTATCTGATAACATGGAACAATAATACAGGTAATCGGCATGGTGATCCATATGACAATAATATAGAGACACTATATAAGCATAAGTCACAGGGAAGCATGACATGCATGACAGTGATATATAAACATGAAATGCATGCATGTGTAACAGTGATATGTAAACATGAACTGCAGGCATGTGTAACAGTGATATGTAAATATGAAACGCAGGCATGTGTAGCATGGGTATGTAAACATGAAATGAAGTAGTCCATGCAGTGGTCTATCCGTGTACTATCTCAGTGCACGTGCATGTCCTGACAGTGATCAGTGCGTCTATAAAATGACGGTGTCCAGTGTCCTAGAATATCCGTATATTTCTACAGTTTTAGGGTCATGAATATCAGTACTTATGTAATGGTGAAACGTGTGCATGAAACTACATAAAGCTACATGAATTACCGACATCCAGTATAACCGATATATATATATATATATATATGCACTACGGTATTTAGTGTACCGGTGTGATATGACTATATCATCTACTCGGGTGTTACATATAAGTCTTACCAAATTATAACAAATAGTGACTAGTGTTCCTCATCTTATTAACTAACCAAGCATTCCGTTATTATGCCTTAATTACAGGAATTACAAGAATTATCATAATTTACCGCTAATCATGTTTTATTCTTAAGTAGGCAATCAATCAAGATATTAATCATGAGAAAATATAATTTATAAAAGAAAACACTCACAAACTGGCTACATGACTGTAGCTCTCTTCTCCACGATCGCAACGGATCCAGAATCGCCCGAATCGGAGTCCGGATGCTCCAGATATCGCCCGAATACTAAATCATAACAAATAGGGTTAAATATGTAATAAAAATATTAAATGCAAATACTAAAAAAATAGCAGGGGGTTTTATGCAAAATTACCTTTATTGGGTTGGAGGTGGGTAGACGGGTTAACGGGTCGGGTTTAGATCCGATACCCAAATCTAATGTCTTAAGTGGAAGTGGGTTAGTGGGTTAATGGGTAGGACTTATTGGGTAACGGGTTTTCAATCAACCAAAAGGATTATAGTGGGTTCGGGTGTGAACCCGAACCCAACAACACACACACACTCACCCACACCCACACCCACACACAGCACACAGCACACACTCACCCACACACACACACAACACACACCCTCACACACACAGCACACACCCACACTCACACACATACAGCACACATCCTCACACACACACACACACACACACACACAGCACACACTCACCCTCACACTCACCCTCACACTCACACCCTCTCACACACACACACACACGCTGCACACACTCTCACTCTCACACACACACACACGGCAACAGCAGCAGCAGAGGCGCTGCTGCTGCTGTGCACACCATGGCCGGCCAGTACCGCTGGCCGGCGGCAGCACGCGCCATGGCCGGCCAGCTCCGCTGGCCGGCAGCGGCACCTCGCCGGCGGCGACGCTTCGCCGGAAAAGAGAGGGAAAAAGAGATGGGGAGAGAGAATCGAATCATAATCCAATAGAGAAGACGAATAAGAAGAGGAGCCAGAAAGAAAGAAAGAAACAGAGATCGCAAGCATAGCCTCATGGAATTCAAACTGCACCTATCCAATTTCAAATTGGACACCCCAAAACAGATAAACGAAATTGCAGACAACCCCGTCAAACATTGATGTGGGGGAGAAAGTGAGAGAGAGAGTGAGAGGGAAGAAAGAGAGAGAGAAAGAGAAATTGAGAAAGAAAAAGAGAGAAGAGTAGGAGATTTTTAAGGGGAAGAGAGAAAGGGCGGTGGAAACTTGGTCAAAGGCGGTGGGGGAAGAAGGCGCTGGAAAGAAGAAGGGAAAGAAAAAGAAAAGAAAAAGAAAAGAAAATGTTTAAAATAATATTATTTTAACAGGGTCAAAAATTGACTAGCTCTGAACGGTGCTCAAAAATTACAGAAAATAGAGAATAATACGCTGAGACGTAATATGAAGACGGTTTGTCAAAACTCACTCCGGTTTGCAAATTAAAAATCCCGGAGTGTCTCGCTGATACGGGCGACACCGGTTTTACCCGAATTTCGATAAATTCAGAATATTCCCCAAAAATACCCAAACGTAGATAACACGATTCTAAGACATTCAGTGAAAACGAATTCTCAAAATCTAACTCCGTTTGTGAAATAAAATCGGAAGGCCGGTTATCGGTATCGGTCGACACCGACTACGGAGTTTTTCCAAAATAATCCAGAAAAATTCCAGAAAATCCTAAAAAATCTCAAATATTAGAAAATAATTTTAGAAACTAAAATCGACTCAATCAGACTACTACGGAGGTCAAACCAATTTTGTACGTCGTATCGTGTACCGATACTGGGATACGTACACCGGGGATCAGGGTGTTACATTTCTCCCCACCTTACAGAAAATTGCGTCCTCGCAATTTCAATCAGGTGTGAGAACAAAATTTCCAACCACAAAGCCTAAAGGTTACGAGTCCACGACACTTCCGCTGCGCACTCTGATATCTATAAGGTACTCGGGACGGAGAAGTAAACTAACACGCATGGATTGGATGCAAGAAGATGCAAAGAAAGCGAGAAGAAAATCGGATATTCTGGGGGACAACTGGAAGGGAATCAGAGAACAGAGTCAGGGAAGAATTGTCAAGGTCATGGTATTCTTGTACTCGGTGCTGGAATCCCCAAATTCAGATACAGATCAGTTAATCTGAACCTGACTGTACTGTTGGCAAGAGTCCGAGTATTGACCCAGGTGGTTACCCACACCAGGTGTGAACCTAGGCTCTGATACCACTATGTAACGCCCCGATCCCAAGGATACGGAGACGTTATGGCGACGTACATACGCGAGGTGAAAACAACCTCACGCGTACGTTAAGCCTCAGTACAGTACAATACCTCCATATAGATATGAGGTCCAGCATGAAAGCAGTACAAGAATACCTGCAGAAAGAGGTCAGCGATCATAATAGATATGAAAACAAGGATAAATAAGATAACATAAATAAAACACTAAATACCTATGAATAGTCCTGATGCGGAATCTCCCATGTGACTCCAAGGCACTCTCTGAAGCTATCGTAACTCGGATCTCCAATCTGGGCATGCAAACCCAGGGTCGTCAGAAAGCGACCTAGTGAGTGGTAAAATGAAGAAGGCAGGAATATACTATAATAATACAAGCACGATAATAAGATATAAGATATGATGTGGTAACAGTAATAAGCAGTAGACAAATAAAAATATGTAATCATCGGGTCATGTCTCTAATCGTGTCCAGGTTATATCATAAATAATATTGTCTAGTGGTGACGTAATAGATATGAATTTGCTAGTGGTGACGTAAAAGTAGTGAACGTGGTAGTGATGTAAATGAACATGCAGGTGGGCATATGCAATATGAACATGCTACTGTGTTGTGTCTAAATAGCATATAAGCAATGCAAAACAGAATATATGTGATGCAAGGTGTACATGTGCATGAGTAGTATGCCACCATAGGTATCAGGTAGTGTAACAAAGTCTACAGGTAACATGATAGCAGATACAATAACATGAACAGGAACAGTAACAAGTAAGCAAGAACAGTAACAAGGTGGTATACATGTATCAGGCAAGTCATGTCAAAGTCATGTACAACAATAGCATACATGTATTAGGCCAGTCATGTGATTGATACAACAGTAGAAATCAATACCACCCGGTATTTTAATCAATCTCTTCCAGTGTCCCATACCACTGGCAGTTCATACTGGAGCCCGCACTCCAGTCGAACTCATCCGGACATGGCCTACGGGTACCATTATCCAAACGAGAGAGTGACCAAATAACAAGTGTTCCCGACGTCCACTATTGTGTATACTGTTTTATTATGTTAATTGGAAACCCATGGTCGAGGAGTTCTTATCGGGTAGGTGTATCCCGTGCATACCCGGGATCACGGCCTTTATCAAACCCCTGGCTGCTAAGACCAGAGCCCTCCGCTAAGAGGGGAACAATAATCAATATGGAGCAATACAATCGGTAGGTAGCACTACCATCCCCTGCAGTGGGAGAACAATATGGATCCAGTACATCACCCGATAAGATCTAATCAACCGTAAGTCTCCCCCATACCCCAGTTAACTTTATGATCTGATATGTCCTGATATATCAAGTATACAATGTAACAAGAACAAATACAGTACCTAATACGGGTAACACGATAACTGGACCTGAGCTCTGTTGATAGCATAGAACAATATAACGGGAACAATATACCCGAAAACGGGAACAATATCACAGGAACAATATAACGGGAACAATATAACGGGATCAATAGATGTGGAAGTCCACATATAGCATATCAACAGCTCTCAAGTTCAGTATCGTGAATATCCATATCAGTAACGGGAACATGTATCCAGTAACGGGATTAACAATATCAGTAACGGGTACTAAGCATATAACATGTATCTGATAACATGGAACAATAATACAGGTAATCGGCATGGTGATCCATATGACAATAATATAGAGACACTATATAAGCATAAGTCACAGGGAAGCATGACATGCATGACAATGATATATAAACATGAAATGCATGCATGTGTAACAGTGATATGTAAACATGAACTGCAGGCATGTGTAACAGTGATATGTAAATATGAAACGCAGGCATGTGTAGCATGGGTATGTAAACATGAAATGAAGTAGTCCATGCAGTGGTCTATCCGTGTACTATCTCAGTGCACGTGCATGTCCTGACAGTGATCAGTGCGTCTATAAAATGACGGTGTCCAGTGTCCTAGAATATCCGTATATTTCTGCAGTTTTAGGGTCATGAATATCAGTACTTATGTAATGGTGAAACGTGTGCATGAAACTACATAAAGCTACATGAATTACCGACATCCAGTATAACCGATATATATATATATATGCACTACGGTATTTAGTGTACCGGTGTGATATGACTATATCATCTACTCGGGTGTTACATATAAGTCTTACCAAATTATAACAAATAGTGACTAGTGTTCCTCATCTTATTAACTAACCAAGCATTCCGTTATTATGCCTTAATTACAGGAATTACAAGAATTATCATAATTTACCGCTAATCATGTTTTATTCTTAAGTAGGCAATCAATCAAGATATTAATCATGAGAAAATATAATTTATAAAAAGAAAACACTCACAAACTGGCTACATGACTGTAGCTCTCTTCTCCACGATCGCAACGGATCCATAATCGCCCGAATCGGAGTCCGGATGCTCCAGATATCGCCCGAATACTAAATCATAACAAATAGGGTTAAATATGTAATAAAAATATTAAATGCAAATACTAAAAAAATAGCAGGGGGTTTTATACAAAATTACCTTTATTGGGTTGGAGGCGGGTAGACGGGTTAACGGGTCGGGTTTAGATCCGATACCCAAATCTAATGTCTTAAGTGGAAGTGGGTTAGTGGGTTAATGGGTAGGACTTATTGGGTAACGGGTTTTCAATCAACCAAAAGGATTATAGTGGGTTCGGGTGTGAACCCGAACCCAACAACACACACACACTCACCCACACCCACACCCACACACAGCACACAACACCACTCACCCACACACACACACAACACACACCCTCACACACACAGCACACACCCACACTCACACACATACAGCACACATCCTCACACACACACACACACACACACACACACACACAGCACACACTCACCCTCACACTCACCCTCACACTCACACCCACACACCCACACCCTCTCACACACACACACACACACTGCACACACTCACTCTCACACACACACACACACGGCAACAGCAGCAGCAGAGGCGCTGCTGCTGCTGTGCACACCATGGCCGGCCAGCACCGCTGGCCGGCGGCAGCACGCGCCATGGCCGGCAAGCTCCGCTGGCCGGCAGCGGCACCTCGCCGGCGGCGACGCTTCGCCGGAAAAGAGAGGGAAAAAGAGATGGGGAGAGAAAATCGAATCATAATCCAATAGAGAAGACGAATAAGAAGAGGAGCCAGAAAGAAAGAAAGAAACAGAGATCGCAAGCATAGCCTCATGGAATTCAAACTGCACCTATCCAATTTCAAATTGGACACCCCAAAACAGATAAACGAAAATTGCAGACAACCCCCGTCAAACATTGATGTGGGGGAGAAAGTGAGAGAGAGAGAGTGAGAGGGAAGAAAGAGAGAGAGAAAAGAGAAATTGAGAAAGAAAAAGAGAGAAGAGTAGGAGATTTTTAAGGGGAAGAGAGAAAGGGCGGTGGAAACTTGGTCAAAGGCGGTGGGGGAAGAAGGCGCTGGAAAGAAGAAGGGAAAGAAAAAGAAAAAGAAAAAGAAAAGAAAATGTTTAAAATAATATTATTTTAACAGGGTCAAAAATTGACTAGCTCTGAACGGTGCTCAAAAATTACAGAAAATAGAGAATAATACGCTGAGACGTAATATGAAGACGGTTTGTCAAAACTCACTCCGATTTGCAAATTAAAAATCCCGGAGTGTCTCGCTGATACGGGCGACACCGGTTTTGCCCGAATTTCGATAAATTCAGAATATTCCCAAAAATACCCAAACGTAGATAACACGATTCTAAGACATTCAGTGAAAACGAATTCTCAAAATCTAACTCCGTTTGTGAAATAAAAATCGGAAGGCCGGTTATCGGTATCGGTCGACACCGACTATGGAGTTTTACCAAAATAATCCAGAAAAATTCCAGAAAATCCTAAAAAATCTCAAATATTAGAAAATAATTTTAGAAACTAAAATCGACTCAATCAGACTACTACGGAGGTCAAACCAATTTTGTACGTCGTATCGTGTACCGATACTGGGATACGTACACCGGGGATCAGGGTGTTACATTTCTCCCCACCTTACAGAAAATTGCGTCCTCGCAATTTCAATCAGGTGTGAGAACAAAATTTCCAACCACAAAGCCTAAAGGTTACTGGTCCACGATACTTCCGCTGCGCACTCTGATATCTATAAGGTACTCGGGACGGAGAAGTAAACTAACACGCATGGATTGGATGCAAGAAGATGCAAAGAAAGCGAGAAGAAAATCGGATATTCTGGGGGACAACTGGAAGGGAATCAGAGAACAGAGTCAAGGGAAGAATTGTCAAGGTCATGGTATTCTTGTACTCGGTGCTGGAATCCCCAAATTCAGATACAGATCAGTTAATCTGAACCTGACTGTACTGTTGGCAAGAGTCCGAGTATTGACCCAGGTGGTTACCCACACCAGGTGTGAACCTAGGCTCTGATACCACTATGTAACGCCCCGATCCCAAGGATACGGAGACGTTATGGCGACGTACATACGCGAGGTGAAAACAACCTCACGCGTACGTTAAGCCTCAGTACAGTACAATACCTCCATATAGATATGAGGTCCAGCATGAAAGCAGTACAAGAATACCTGCAGAAAGAGGTCAGCGATCATAATAGATATGAAAACAAGGATAAATAAGATAACATAAATAAAACACTAAAATACCTATGAATAGTCCTGATGCGGAATCTCCCATGTGACTCCAAGGCACTCTCTGAAGCTATCGTAACTCGGATCTCCAATCTGGGCATGCAAACCCAGGGTCGTCAGAAAGCGACCTAGTGAGTGGTAAAATGAAGAAGGCAGGAATATACTATAATAATACAAGCACGATAATAAGATATAAGATATGATGTGGTAACAGTAATAAGCAGTAGACAAATAAAAATATGTAATCATCGGGTCATGTCTCTAATCGTGTCCAGGTTATATCATAAATAATATTGTCTAGTGGTGACGTAATAGATATGAATTTGCTAGTGGTGACGTAAAAGTAGTGAACGTGGTAGTGATGTAAATGAACATGCAGGTGGGCATATGCAATATGAACATGCTACTGTGTTGTGTCTAAATAGCATATAAGCAATGCAAAACAGAATATATGTGATGCAAGGTGTACATGTGCATGAGTAGTATGCCACCATAGGTATCAGGTAGTGTAACAAAGTCTACAGGTAACATGATAGCAGATACAATAACATGAACAGGAACAGTAACAAGTAAGCAAGAACAGTAACAAGGTGGTATACATGTATCAGGCAAGTCATGTCAAAGTCATGTACAACAATAGCATACATGTATTAGGCCAGTCATGTGATTGATACAACAGTAGAAATCAATACCACCCGGTATTTTAATCAATCTCTTCCAGTGTCCCATACCACTGGCAGTTCATACTGGAGCCCGCACTCCAGTCGAACTCATCCGGACATGGCCTACGGGTACCATTATCCAAACGAGAGAGTGACCAAATAACAAGTGTTCCCGACGTCCACTATTGTGTATACTGTTTTATTATGTTAATTGGAAACCCATGGTCGAGGAGTTCTTATCGGGTAGGTGTATCCCGTGCATACCCGGGATCACGGCCTTTATCAAACCCCTGGCTGCTAAGACCAGAGCCCTCCGCTAAGAGGGGAACAATAATCAATATGGAGCAATACAATCGGTAGGTAGCACTACCATCCCCTGCAGTGGGAGAACAATATGGATCCAGTACATCACCCGATAAGATCTAATCAACCGTAAGTCTCCCCCATACCCCAGTTAACTTTATGATCTGATATGTCCTGATATATCAAGTATACAATGTAACAAGAACAAATACAGTACCTAATACGGGTAACACGATAACTGGACCTGAGCTCTGTTGATAGCATAGAACAATATAACGGGAACAATATACCCGAAAACGGGAACAATATCACAGGAACAATATAACGGGAACAATATAACGGGATCAATAGATGTGGAAGTCCACATATAGCATATCAACAGCTCTCAAGTTCAGTATCGTGAATATCCATATCAGTAACGGGAACATGTATCCAGTAACGGGATTAACAATATCAGTAACGGGTACTAAGCATATAACATGTATCTGATAACATGGAACAATAATACAGGTAATCGGCATGGTGATCCATATGACAATAATATAGAGACACTATATAAGCATAAGTCACAGGGAAGCATGACATGCATGACAGTGATATATAAACATGAAATGCATGCATGTGTAACAGTGATATGTAAACATGAACTGCAGGCATGTGTAACAGTGATATGTAAATATGAAACGCAGGCATGTGTAGCATGGGTATGTAAACATGAAATGAAGTAGTCCATGCAGTGGTCTATCCGTGTACTATCTCAGTGCACGTGCATGTCCTGACAGTGATCAGTGCGTCTATAAAATGACGGTGTCCAGTGTCCTAGAATATCCGTATATTTCTGCAGTTTTAGGGTCATGAATATCAGTACTTATGTAATGGTGAAACGTGTGCATGAAACTACATAAAGCTACATGAATTACCGACATCCAGTATAACCGATATATATATATATATGCACTACGGTATTTAGTGTACCGGTGTGATATGACTATATCATCTACTCGGGTGTTACATATAAGTCTTACCAAATTATAACAAATAGTGACTAGTGTTCCTCATCTTATTAACTAACCAAGCATTCCGTTATTATGCCTTAATTACAGGAATTACAAGAATTATCATAATTTACCGCTAATCATGTTTTATTCTTAAGTAGGCAATCAATCAAGATATTAATCATGAGAAAATATAATTTATAAAAAGAAAACACTCACAAACTGGCTACAGGACTGTAGCTCTTTTCTCCACGATCGCAACGGATCCATAATCGCCCGAATCGGAGTCCGGATGCTCCAGATATCGCCCGAATACTAAATCATAACAAATAGGGTTAAATATGTAATAAAAATATTAAATGCAAATACTAAAAAAATAGCAGGGGGTTTTATGCAAAATTACCTTTATTGGGTTGGAGGCGGGTAGACGGGTTAACGGGTCGGGTTTAGATCCGATACCCAAATCTAATGTCTTAAGTGGAAGTGGGTTAGTGGGTTAATGGGTAGGACTTATTGGGTAACGGGTTTTCAATCAACCAAAGGATTATAGTGGGTTCGGGTGTGAACCCGAACCCAACAACACACACACACTCACCCACACCCACACCCACACACAGCACACACTCACCCACACACACACACAACACACACCCTCACACACACACACACACACAGCACACACCCACACTCACACACATACAGCACACATCCTCACACACACACACACACACAGCACACACTCACCCTCACACTCACCCTCACACTCACACCCACACACCCACACCCTCTCACACACACACACACACTGCACACACTCTCACTCTCACACACACACACACACGGCAACAGCAGCAGCAGAGGCGCTGCTGCTGCTGTGCACACCATGGCCGGCCAGCACCGCTGGCCGGCGGCAGCACGCGCCATGGCCGGCCAGCTCCGCTGGCCGGCAGCGGCACCTCGCCGGCGGCGACGCTTCGCCGGAAAAGAGAGGAAAAAGAGATGGGGAGAGAAAATCGAATCATAATCCAATAGAGAAGACGAATAAGAAGAGGAGCCAGAAAGAAAGAAAGAAACAGAGATCGCAAGCATATCCTCATGGAATTCAAACTGCACCTATCCAATTTCAAATTGGACACCCCAAAACAGATAAACGAAAATTGCAGACAACCCCCGTCAAACATTGATGTGGGGGAGAAAGTGAGAGAGAGAGTGAGAGGGAAGAAGAGAGAGAGAAAAGAGAAATTGAGAAAGAAAAAGAGAGAAGAGTAGGAGATTTTTAAGGGGAAGAGAGAAAGGGCGGTGGAAACTTGGTCAAAGGCGGTGGGGAAGAAGGCGCTGGAAAGAAGAAGGGAAAGAAAAAGAAAAGAAAAAGAAAAGAAAATGTTTAAAATAATATTATTTTAACAGGGTCAAAAATTGACTAGCTCTGAACGGTGCTCAAAAATTACAGAAAATAGAGAATAATACGCTGAGACGTAATATGAAGACGGTTTGTCAAAACTCACTCCGGTTTGCAAATTAAAAATCCCGGAGTGTCTCGCTGATACGGGCGACACCGGTTTTGACCGAATTTCGATAAATTCAGAATATTCCCCAAAAATACCCAAACGTAGATAACACGATTCTAAGACATTTAGTGAAAATGAATTCTCAAAATCCAACTCCGTTTGTGAAATAAAAATCGGAAGGCCGGTTATCGGTATTGGTCGACACCGACTACGGAGTTTTTCCAAAATAATTCAGAAAAATTCCAGAAAATCCTAAAAAATCTCAAATATTAGAAAATAATTTTAGAAACTAAAATCGACTCAATCAGACTACTACGGAGGTCAAACCAATTTTGTACGTCGTATCGTGTACCGATACTGGGATACGTACACCGGGGATCAGGGTGTTACATTTTCAGTACAGAACCATGTCTTTTATAGGCAAACACCCAGAGGGAAAAGAGTGAGGAGATAAGGGGAGCAAACGCTCCCCTTATCTCCACCAACAAGCCGCGGATCTACGACTTTGGCCGTGGATCCGCGGCCAAGATGTGGCCAAATGGCCACATCCTAGTGGAGATCTAGCTGGCGTGGGTTTTGGCTCCCTTTTGTCTAGCTGGATTCACTGCTTGGCTCTAATTCTAATCTGATCTTCGGTGATTCTCAAGCTAACCGATTTGGATTCTTATGAAACTAAATTAACCGGTTTTCAACCTCCCTAATCTTCCATAATCTGTCCTGATCTTCTGATTTCAAATTAATTCTGAATTAAATCGGATTTGATGGGCTTTTGGGCTTGTTTTCCTTCCCTTTCCTTAAGCAATGGGCCTGCACTTAATAAAGAAAAATATGAGTTTATTAATAGGATTTATTAGATAATAAACACGGTAATGTGATAATAAATATGCAATATATGTGACCGATCACACCCCCACACTTATCTTTTGCTCGCCCTCGAGCAAAACATCAAAACTAATCCTAATCAATTATTAGACCATTTTCACAGATCACTCGAATGCACTGAGCATGTGCAACAAGTTGTTAAACCTCTAGGTTACCCCTAGAGGATGAGTTTTGTCTCGTGAGGGTTTTCAGTGGATTGCACCCACAAAATCCATAAAGAAAGAGAAAAAAATGTTAGTATTTTCGAAAAGCATTTTGAAAGGAGAAAATATTTGAAGTATATTTGTAAGAGTTCAAGTAATCTATAAGTTATAGGAATATCAAACTTTTCATTTCTAAACTTAGTCTCTATTCAAAAACATGTCATCAATCAAAGTAAGGAGTCAAATTGTATTTCTCATCTAGTTTATACTTTACCCTGAGTCATATGTACCATCGTGACCGTGAAGTTTGACTAAGGGTTCTTTAACATTAACTCCTATTTCTTATTTATATTTATTTTTGGTGATATTTATTCCTCAATTCCATTAGGCTTTCTAATTTGCCCATGTAACGAGCCTTTAGTCTGTGATACCAAGACCGGACAGTCTTAGGGCACCAGGTGAGAAAACACCCCTAAGGCCTTAAACACTCGAGCAGACAAGGTCACGAAACAAAGAATTTTTATTTATAAAATGTACCAATTTTAGGCGTGAATACTTATGCTTCATGAGGCACAAATACCCAGCTTAATAAGAGGATTTATATATATATAAATATTTCAAACTTATCTAATTATCTTTTGCATAAATACTAAGACTTGCTTAGGCCAAAGTACCTAGCTAATCAATAATTAGATTTGCATATATATATATATATATATATATATATATATATATATATATTTTCTTTTTTTTATAAGGCATATGAATTTTTGTCTTTGAACCCTAAGTGTGTAAGTGTATAAATTGTGCATATTTCTTCAAGGTAAAGATCAAGACTAAATTACTTTCATCAATTTTCTTCCTAACCCTGAAAATTAAACAAGTTATCTTATTTTGACCAAGTATAAGAAATCCTAATTATAATTTTCCTATTCCTTAAAATTGACTTAATTTCTTACAAAAAAAATATATCAAAATATTGTTCTTACCTTTCAAAAAGTTTTTTTTTCTTTTTTCTCTTTATATATATATTTTCTTTGTTTATATATATATATTTTCTTTGTTTTCTTTTTTTTTAGTTATATTAGTCATGTTAGAGCCCTCCCCCACACTTATCTCATGCATTGTCCCCAATGTATGAAAGAAATGTATAGATGCATGAAATAAAATGGAAAAGAGGAAAGTTACCGATACACTGGGTCGAAAAGACCCATAGCCGTTTCATTTACTGGCACCGATTCCAAGAAAAGTTTAAGGCGTTGACCATTTATCTTAAAGTCATTTCCATTCTTGGTGTTACTGATCTCTACAGCACCGTGTGGAAACACGGTTTTGACAACGAATGGCCCAGTCCATCTTGATTTTAATTTTTCTAGAAAAAGATGAAGCCTAAAATTACAGAGTAAGACTTTTTGTCCAGGGATAAAATTTTTTCTTATGATGTGTTTATCATGAAAAATCTTAACTCTATCTTTAGTGATCTTAGCATTTTCAAGGCCTCATTTCTCAACTCTTCTAATTCAGAAATTTGTAATTTCTGAAGGTCACCAGTCTTAGTCAAGTCAAAATTCAACTGCTTGATTGCCCATAAGGCCCGATGTTCTAATTTAATGGGTAGGTGGCAAGCCTTCCTAAAGACTAACCTATAAGGAGACATCCCTAGAATCGTCTTGAAAGCGGTCATGTAGGCCCATAGGGCGTCCACAAGTTTGGTGGACTAATCTTTCCGATTTTGGTTCACAGTCTTCTCCAAACTAAGCTTGATTTGTCTATTGGAGACCTCAACCTGCCCACTGGTTTGAGGATGATAAGGTGTGGACAACTTGTGAGTTATGACATACTTTCGCATAAGAGTTTCAAAAGATCTATTGCAAAAGTGAGTACCATTATCACTGATGGTAGCACGAGGGTTCCGAAGCGGGAAAAAATGTTCTCTTTCAAAAACTTTATGACAACTTTGTTATCATTAGTTCTACTAGGAATAGCTTCTACCCACTTGGATACATAGTCTACAGCAACCAATATGTATTGGTTTCCAAATGAGTTAGGAAATGGACTCATAAAGTCGATGCCCCAAACATCAAAGAGTTCTATTTCTAGAATTGGGCTGAGGGGCATCATATCTCGTTTTGAGATCCTTCCCACCATCTGGCATCTAGGGCACATCTTGCAAAATTCATAAGCATCTTTGAACAAAGTGGGCCAATAGAACCCACTTTGTAGCACTTTTTCAGCAGTCTTGCGGGGACCATAGTGTCCACCGCATGCAAGTTCGTGACAAAAGGATAAAACACTCTTAACCTCTTCATCGGGAATGCATCTCCTAATAATTTGGTCAGAACAATACTTAAAAAGATACGGTTTCTCCCAAAAGAAATACCGGACTTGAGATAAGAACCGGTATATATCATTTTTGGACCAATGAGACGGAGTTTGGTTTGTGACTAAGTAATTCACTATATCAGCAAACCAAGGTTCCCTAAAAATAACTAAGAGATTTTTATCAGGAAAGTCCTCATTTATGGGCAATTCGTTGCATGAAGAATTTGGGATTCGTGAGAGATGGTCAGCAATGACATATTCTATGCCTTCCTTATCTCGAATCTCGTGATCGAATTCTTTAAGAAGGAGGATCCAACGAATGAGTCGGGCCTTGGTATCCTTCTTCATCATGAGATACCTAAGCGCAGAATGATCGGTGAAAATGATGGTTTTGGACCTAGTAGGTAGGGATGAAACTTCTTTAAGGCAAACACTACTACCAGGAATTCCTTCTCAGTAGTAGTGTAGTCCAATTGAGAATCGTTGAGAGTCCTACTAGAGTAGTAAATCACGTGCTGCTTGTTATCAATGCATTCTTAGGACAGCGCCTATGGCAAAATCAAAAGAATCGCATATGATTTCAAACGGCTTAGACTAATCCGGTGCAGATATGATTGGTGCAGAAATAAGCTCTCTCTTAAGCTTCTCCCAAGAATTCATACATTCAGCATCGAAAGTGAAGGAAACGTCCTTAACTAACAAATTAGTCAAGGGTCTAGCAATCTTGCTAAAATCCTTGATAAATCTTCGGTAAAAACTGGCATGTCCTAAAAAGGATCGAATATCCTTCACGCATTTGGGCATGGGAAGCTTAGCAATAACCTCAATCTTAGCTCTATCCACTTCAATTCTTTTCTTGGAGATTTCATGACCCAAGACAATTTCATGTCTTACCATGAAGTGGCATTTCTCCCAATTCAATGTCAGATTTTTCTCAGTACAACGTTGGAGAATAAGTTCTAAATGGTGGAGACATTGAGTGAACAAATCTCCGTAGATGGAGAAATCATCCATGAAGATTTCTAAGAATCGTTCTATCATATCAGAAAAAAACTCAACATGCAACGTTGAATTGCACAAGCCGAAAGGCATTCGACTATAAGCAAATGTCCAAAATGGACATGTGAACGTAGTATTTTCTTGGTCCTCAGGAGCAATAGGAATCTGATTATACCCCGAGTAACCGTCTAAGAAACAGTAATACTCGTGGCCCGTCAAACGTTCAAGCATTTGATCAATGAAGGGAAGTGAAAAATGGTCCTTACAGTTGCAGCATTAACCTTCCTATAGTCAATGCAAACTCGAATCTTCGTGGAAAGTCGAGTTTGGACCAACTCTTTGTTTTCGTTTTCCACTACGGTGAAATCGGATTTCTTTGGAATCGTGTGGATAGGACTGACCCATTGCCTATCAGAAATGGGATAGATTATCCCATTGTCTAAGAGTTTCACAATTTCAGCATGAACAACCTTTTGCATTATCGGGTTTAACCTATACTGCGGGTCTCTTTTAGGTGTTGCATCTTCATTGAGATGAATGCGATGTTGAACTATGGTTGAACTCAATCCCTTTATATCGGTCATAGTCCAATCAATGGCTTCCCTATATTTTGTTAGAATTACTTTAAGATCTTCTTCTTACCCGTCATTTAAATGGGAGGAAATGATGACAGGAAAGGTCTCTTGTTCGCCTAGATAGACGTACTTGAGATGCACAGGTAAGGCTTTCAATTCTAAGGAAGAGGAAGGCTCACTGGAAGGATGAGTCACATTTGTTGGCTCCATATTTGGTGAAATAGGGTTCGAGGCCCAATTCACAGCAGATTCAACAATCTGATCAAAGATTAAAGTCGTCAGACTCTACCTCGAAGTCACACTCAGTTTTTAGTTCCAATTCTTTCCTGTGTTCACTTATTAAGTTCTCAATGAGATTGACTTCAAATGTTTGGTCCTCAACGTCATGGAGTTGTTTTCCTAGGTTGAAGATATTGACATCTTTAGTCATGTCCCCAAAGGTTAACCTCATGGACCCATTCCAGCAATTGATGATGGCATTGGCAGTAGCAAGGAATGGTCGCCCTAGGATTACAGGAGTTTGAGCCCTAGGATTGGACATAGGTTGTGTCTCTAGAACTATGAAATTAACGGGGTAAATAAACTTTCCGACCCGGATAAGAACATCATTAATTTTTTCCCTTTGGAACTTTCACTGAACGGTCAGCCAGTTGGATAGTGACTCGAGTTGGATTAAAATCGCCCAACCCGAGTTGTTGATAAACTGAGAATGGGAGCAAGTTGATACTTGCCCCCAAGTCAAGAAGTGCATGACTAATCTCGGCTTGTCCTATGGTGCAGGCAATGGTGGGACAACTTGTATCCTTGTACTTGATAGGGATCGGACCCGACAGTAGTTCACTAATGTTAGTGGCTAAGAAGACCTTTTTGGGTACATTAGTCTTTCTCTTCTTGGTGCACATTTCCTTAAGAAACTTAGCATAGGATGGGACTTGTTGGATGGCATCAAGAAGTGACACATTTATCTTCACTTAATTGAAGATCTCAATTATCTTATCCATATGTGGATTTTGCTTGTTGTTTTTCAGCCTATTAGGAAATGGTACTATAGGCTGGCGTACCTGACTGGTTGACTTATCTATTTCAGATTTGTTAGATTTTGACGGACTGGGACTAGATGATGTGGATAGTTGAGTGTGGTTGTGCTGAATGAGATTAGATGGTGTTGACACTTGATTATCAACTTTCTTTTTCGACCTCAATGTATGAATAACATTACATTGATTCAATGATTGATCCTCAGCCAAATGAGCTTGTTGAGAATTCCTAGGATTGGTTATTGGCTGACTAGGTAAGGTACCCTTTTGTCTCTCATTCTGTGGAGTGGCTAATTGGCTTATTTGAACCTCTAGCCTCTGTATAGTTTGCATGAGAGAATCTTGGTTCTTCATGTATCTTTCCATGCTTCTCTCAAAGTCAGTCATTCTCCTTTCTAGTTGAGGAGTCCGGAAGGAAGATTGTGGAGCTTGGTTGGGAAAGTTTTGTTGATAGTTTGAAAAATTAGGTGGATGGTTGGGAGAATTATGATGGAAATTGGAAAAGTTGGGTTGATGATTGGAAGAATTATTGGCTTGATGGAAGTGGCTTGCATGATTTGACCGTGAGTGGTCATTGTTATTTTGGCTCCATGAGAAATTCAAGTGATTACTCTAGCAAGAATTGTACGTTAGTGCATAAGGATTATTGTTCGGCCTTGAAAAGGCCGCATTCATCGATTTTGAAAAATGTTGTTGAGCTTGAAACACAGGACACTCCCTAAACACATGATTCATGGCTTCACAGTAAGTACAGCCCAGAGTTGGAAATTGATTTGGGCTGACTTGATTGACTGGACTTGGTTCTTTAGTTTCTAAAGCTTCCATTTTTCTCGCTACGTTAGCTAACTTAGCCTCGTTAGCTATGGATGATTCAATAAAATTGAGACCTCCTTTTGAAGAGATGGAGTTTGAGTTCCTCGAGGTTTCACTAGTAGGTTCCAATTGGATGGTCTTTTCAGCTAGATTCTCATATAAATCCCATCCTTCATTCTCATCCTTCTGCAAGAATCTCCCTTGGCACATGCTTTCTAAGAGGGTCTTGGTAGAGTAGTCTAAACTGTCATAAAGGATTTGGCATTATTGCCATTTCTCTATTCCATGATGAGGACATTGGACAAGGAGGTATTTAAAATATTCAAAGTACCTCCAAAACGGTTCACTAGGTTCTTACTTGAATTGCATGATGTTCTTCCTAATGTGAGCGGTCTTATGAATTGGATAGAATTTCTTCAAGAAGATCTTGATAAAACCATCCCAAGATGTGATAGAGACGGCCGCTAAGCTGTAAAGTCAATTCTTGGCTAAGTCCTTAAGAGCAAAAGGGACAAATCTCAACCTAATAACATCATCTACAAGGTGTGAAATTTTCATCATTAAACAGACTTCCTCAAATTCTCTTATGAAGAAATAAGCATATTCGGACTCTAAGCCATGAAACTTGGGGAGTATTTGATGAACTGAGGCCTGAGCTCAAAACTGGCCTTAAATCCCCAGCAACGGCGCCAAAAATTGATTGTAGAAAGAAAGTGATAAGAATTACCATTTAGCTTTGGGCTAACGGGTCGTGTCCACGAGGAGGAATGCGATGAAAGCTTTTCAGTGTTTTTGTTTAGAAAGCTAAGAATGGTGCTGGTTTTTTAATTGAAAAGAGAATGGAGAGAAAGGAAGTGATTTAAAGAAAAACTTAAAATTTAGAGAAGGTTTTGAAAAAAGTGATCTTTAAAAATGATGAAGATTGTTTGGTTGTTTTTAATAAAGGAAAAGATCTGGGCTCACTAATTTTCTGCTCAACTACGTACTTATCTCAAGAACATTTGGGTGCATCACTTTTATCATAGGCAAAAACCTTTAGTTTCTTATAATGTCCAAGTAAAACAAATAAGATGATTTGGTTTAAATCTTAAGCCCTTTCTTAACACATTATTAAAAAGAGAATGTTAATCCATCAAGTGCGAAGAAGCAAGTATGGAATAAAAACAGTTTAAAAAGATTTATGCTTTGAAAGTCCAAGTATAAAATAAAAACATCCTCATGTGCTTTCAAGAACGAAGTTTAACTCAGGTAATTTTCTGATTTAAAGAGTTGCTTTCTTAAAAAATCAATCAAGAGAGAGGAGGTGAAGAGATTAATTAGTGAGCTCAGAAGATGATTTAGCTACTCATGATGAAAGGAAAACAAACATGTAATACCCCTCTCCCGGAATACGTACTTAGATACGTATTCAGTCTTTCGATCGTATTTTTCGATTTACCTTCCGTATTTGACCGATTTTAATTTCAAATATCATTTTCCAATATTTTAGATTTTATGTGATTTTCTGGAATTTTCTGGAATTAAAATGAATTTCTCCGAAACCGGTGTCGGCCAGTGCCGCTGACCGATTTCCGAATTTTTATCTTCCAAATAGTTAGGAATTTTTAGAAAGTCCTTTAGACTTTATTGCTTAGAATCATATTTCTTACTTATACACTTTTTCTGAGAATTTTATGAATTTATGAAAATTCTTTCGGAGTCGGTAAATGACTGATTCCGGGATTTTTAATTTTAAAACTATACAGTATTTCTTCAAACGAATTTCACCATGAGTCTTCAAATATTATTCTTGATTTTTGGTAAAATTTTCAGATCATTCCGAGATACTTGAATTTCGGGCATTTTTTTCAATTATTGCAAATTCCATTTTCCACCTCATGTGCCACCTCAATTCCCACTCACCCTTCACCTAACCCCACTCACTCTCTCTCCTTCCCATGGCTGGCCAAGTGGCCAAGTGAGGGACACCTCACCCCCCTTCTTTTGCAAGAAAACCCTTCCTTTTCACCTTAATTCCACCCTCTTTGAAATAATCCCAACCTATAAATCCCTTTCATTTGCAAATTTCCCCTTTTCCTTCTCTTTCACTTCATCAAGAGAGAAGCACTCCATAATCCTCTTCTTCTTCAAGCAAGAACCCTAGCTCCTAGATCACCCCAATCCCTTCACCTCCACCTCAAGATCTCAAGGACTTCAACCAAGGCTTCATCAAGGACTTCAATTTCAACCATCACTCCCCAAGGCAACACCTAGAGCAACTCCTTCAACTCAAGATTGTGGATTGTAGCCACCCTCTTCCTCCATTGGATCAAGCTCCTAATTGGACCTTCCCAAGTGAGTATCTTTACTCACCAAGACCTAGATTTCCCTCTATTTACTTGTGATAGTAATTCTTGTAAAGTGGTTCCATAAAAATCCAATTTTTAGGTCATCAAAGCTCAAATCCAACCTCCCCATGTGTGTATATCTACTCACTAAGGCTAGTCACTGTTGTGGTGTACTTGTGTTGATAGATCAGGTCCCCTAATAACATAAAAATCCTATCTTTAGGCTGTTAGAACCAATCCCTTAAAAATCTGATTTTCTGCCTTAACAGTAGCAGATTCCAGAGGATCGGTCGACCGGCAGTCGACCGATCACTCTACCGATGTGCACAGCGTGCACAGTTTTGAGCTGGCGGTCGACTGGCAGTCGACCGACTACTCGACCGGCTTAGGGAATTAGTGTGGACCAGTCGACCGGCAGTCGACCGGCCAAAACCTGGAGCTCACGGCATCTGCACGGTCGACCGGCAGTCGACCGGGAGCCGACCGCCAGTTATATCCCCAGTCGACGGGCAGTCGACCGGAGGTCGACCGACAGCCTAATTCTGGGCCAGTTTTCTGACTCCTTTCCTTTTTAATTTCTGACCTTTCCCTGATATTTGTATACTGTTTTAGCTTTGTTTATGCTTCATACCTGTACTGCATGACTTGTTACCTGATGAATCTTGCTTTATTATGCTTCATGACTCATGTTACATATTGCTATTCCATAACTTGTTAAATGTGAAGTATCACCACCCCTTCATGCTATCACTGAAACACCAAGCATGATATACCCGACTTATTATATAAAATAGACCAACTTACATTGGGGTCAGGGGGAAATATGCGGATATCGATATGTGTTCGTGTTTACAGTGGTTTTAGGTATATTGTACAATTATGTTCCGGTCTAACCTGTGGTACTCCAGGGGACCGAGGGGAGTGCTTGCTCCCTTTCCTGTTTACTGTCATGACAAGGGCATACATAAGACCCTCCTGTTAGGCCTTGCGGCTGGTTCCGTCTTCAAGCAACGGAACACCCTGGACCGTGGTCCCGGGCATGCACGGGACCCACTGTAAACATAGTTCGTCGATACAACCGCTGTTTCCAATAACAACCTTGCTTTACTAGGATATGGATCTATGTGCTCTGGGACGCTGGGTCACATAGCTAGATATCACAGTAAGACAAGTAATAATAATAAGACGTTAATTGTAGATTTATTGCATATGACCTTATCTTATTGAGTTTACATCACTTGTTATTCGTTGCTATTTATTACTACTCCATTATCTTTAATCATGATCCTTAGTCACTTGGCTATCTTTTATTTGCTTTTATATGTCTTGACCCCTTGGATTTGCATATTCAGATTCCGAGGCTTGGAACGAAGTGGAGCCTTCCACAGAGGACCGGGCTTATCTTTGCGAGCAGGCTGACCAGCTCTAGTCCCATCGTGCCCGACTCTTCCTTTTGGTTCACGGGATCTCCATCCATTACGTGAGCATTTTGTGCTTCTGGTTGTATATCGTTCCTTTTGGACTTGGGTTGTGATAAAAGACACTTGTAAAGTGATGTTGCTTATCATAACTTGTATAACCTTGTATTTGTATCTTGAAAGTTGGCATATGAATATACCACGCTTTGTGTTGTACTCTGATACTTGTTGTACTTATTGCTTAGCGTATATACGTGGGGGCACCTTCTGACCTACGTATATGCGTTGCAGTGACGTCCCCGTATCCGTGGGATCGGGGCGTTACAGGTTGGTATCAGAGCCTAGGCTCTCAAACCTAAAAGTACAATCAAGTGGCAAATTCTAGTAATTTGCTAATGCCAACTACAATGTACAAAGTTATCTAGTCCTCCTTGACTCCGTCCTTGATTCATTTCCTCGTGTCCTAAACTCCTTTCATTTGTTTCCAATTCCAGATCTTATCCCTTTCGGTATGGAGAGGCGATCGGGTCGTAACAACATCGGGCAAGTACCGAATGGACCCGTAGGAGGAGAGAGTGCTGATATCCTGAAGGTCATTCAGACCATGATGGAGAACCAGCAGCAGCAGACTGAGCTCCTCAGGCAGGAGTTGGCAGCCCCAAAGGAGCAAAGGCCTGGGAACGTGTCAGACTTCCGGCGGTTGCAACCGGCCATCTTCACGGGAGTCGAGAAACCATTGGATGCTGAACAATGGTTGACGGACACCACTGATTTGCTGAACGCCGCCCGAGTGCCTAAGGAGAACCAAGTGGAGGTTGCCAAGATTCAGCTGAAGGACATAGCCCGGACTTGGTGGTTGGCCGAAGAGGCCAGATTGGAGAAGCCTGTCTCCTGGGATACTTTCTCCAAAAGCTTCTACAGTCGATTCTTCCCTGCTACTGCTCAGAAGGACATGGAGGAGCAGTTCATCAGACTACAGCAAGGGAACAAGTCCGTGGATGAGTATGCCGCGGAGTTTCTCAGACTGAGCCGCTTTGCCCCGTACATGGTGACGGATGAGGAGAAGAGGGCAAGCAGGTTTCAGCAAGGTCTGCAGATGGACATACAGGTCCTCTTGATGCCCCAGCAGCTGAAGACCTATTCAGAAGTTCTCACCATCGCTCGAGAGGTGGAGCGTGGGTTAGAGAAGAAGCAGGAGGATCAGATGAAGAACCAGGCCATGAAGAGACCGTTTGTACCGGTGGGTAGAGGAGGACCATACAGAGCAGCGAAGGTCCAGGCTAGGCAGCCATTCAGAGCAGTTCCTTACCAGATGGCTCGACCAGGTCTTATCTGCAACTTTTGCCAGAAACCAGGACACTCTCAGCAGAATTACCGGAGGGCAAGCGGATTGTGTTTGGTGTGTGGAGCACGAGACCATGCCGTAGAGACCTGTCCACACAGGAGAATGGGGTTTGCTAACCAAACCTTGCCGGCACCTCAAGAGCAGAATGGACAGAGGGTACTACCAGGGCCAGTGGGGCAGAGGAACCAGGGGCCAGTGATGAGGAGAGCTCTTCCCCTTCCTCCACCGCATGTTGTTCGCCCAGTGCAGAGAGGAGCCAGGACGGCAGCAGGGCGTGGTAGAGGTCAGGCCTACAACCTGACAACAGGGGAGGCTGAGGCTTCAGAGGAGGTGATTACAGGTAACATCAGAATTCATTCAATACCTGTTCTCGCTCTCTTCGATTCAGGTGCATCCCACTGTTATATCTCCGATCATTTTGTGGCTTTACATTCTATACCTGTTAAGGCTTTAGACCGCAAATGGGAGATAAGTACAGGGAATGGGGTAGTTATATCTTCTAGAGTTTGTGCTGACTGTCCAGTGGAACTTTGTGAGAAGATCTTGGCCATAGATATGCTCGTACTAGACACCAAGGGGTACGACGTAATCTTAGGCATGACCTGACTCAGTCAGTACTATGCAGTGATTGACTGTAGAGAAAGGAAGATCTATTTCAGAATCCCACTTCAGCCGGAGTTCCAGTTTAGTGGAGAGGTGAAGCCTGCTAAGAAGAAGATTCAGATGACCACTTCGGAGGTTCAGAAGGGAGTGCCAGTGTGGGATGAATTTCCAGAAGTCTTTGCTGAGATTTCAGGACTTCCACCGGAGAGGATAGTGGAGTTCTCCATTGATACAGTTCCAGGGACAGCTCCTATATCTAAGGCTCCGTACAGGATGGCACCGACGGAGTTGGAGATCTTGAAGAAGCAACTGCAGGAATATTCAGACAAGGGACTGATTCGACCAAGCACTTCACCATGGGGCGCTCCAGTGCTATTGGCGAATAAGAAGGATGGTGGTAAGAGACTTTGTATTGATTATAGAGAATTGAACAAAGTCACTATCAAGAACAAGTATCCCTTGCCCAGGATTGATGATTTGTTTGATCAGCTTCATGGAGCCCGTGTATTTTCTAAGTTAGATTTGCAGTCGGGTTACCATCAGCTGAGGGTGAAGAAGGAGGATGTTCCGAAGACGGCATTCAGGACCCGATATGGCCACTATGAGTTCCTGGTTATGCCTTTCGGAGTCACAAATGCCCCTGCAGTTTTCATGGGCTTGATGAACCGAGTGTTCTCTCCTTACCTGGATCAGTTTGTAGTTGTATTTATAGATGACATTCTGATCTATTCAAAGAATTATAAGGAGCATGCAGAGCACTTGAGAATGGTGTTGCAGACCCTTCAGCAGGAGCAGCTTCATGCCAAAAGGAGCAAGTGTGAATTCTGGTTGGACAGCATAGCTTTCCTTGGACACATGGTTTCAGCAGAAGGAATTTCAGTTGATCCTAGTAAAGTCCAGGCAGTGAAGAATTGGCCAGTTCCGAAGACGGTGACTGAGATAAAGAGCTTTCTTGGACTAGCCGGATATTACAGGCGCTTTGTCCAGGATTTCTCTAGACTTGCAGCTCCGTTGACCAGGCTCACCAGAAAAGGGGAGAGATACATATGGACAGAAGAATGTGATGCAGCATTTGAGCAGTTGAAGCAGAGGCTTATTTCAGCTCCGATCTTGAGGACTCCTTCAGGAAGAGGAGGGATGGTCATTTTCTGTGATGCATCAGGTAAAGGCCTGGGGTGTGTGCTTATGCAACATGATCATGTTATAGCATATGCATCTAGGCAATTGAAGCCTCATGAGAGGAATTACCCAACTCATGACTTGGAGTTGGCAGCCGTGATATTTGCTTTGAAGATCTGGAGACACTACCTTCTGGGAGACAAAGTGTTGATATACACAGATCACAAGAGCCTCAAGTATATTTTCTCACAGAAGGAGTTGAATATGAGGCAGAGGAGGTGGTTGGAACTTATGGCGGACTATGATATTGACTTGCAGTATCATCCAGGCAAAGTCAATACCGTTCCAGATGCACTGAGCAGGATGCCAGAGAACAGAGTGCTAGTCCACCTCACGCAGCAGAGGGAGTTGATTCAGGAGTTCATCAGATTGGATTTGATGTTAGTGCAAGGAGGTGATAAGGCCGGGCAGTTCATGGCTTTACAGATCCAGTCATCATTGATAGAGGAGATCAAGGAAGCTCAGAAGGAGGACCCCAGATTGCAGACATTCAGAGCTCAGGTGGAGGCTGGATTGAGGTCGGATATCTGCATTCACCCAGATGGTGCATTGTATTTTGGAGATAGACTTTGTGTTCCCCAAGGAGAAGTCAGACAGAAGATTTTGGAGGAAGCACACAGTTCAGCTTATTCTATACACCCCGGGGGAAACAAGATGTACCAGGACCTGAAGAAGCACTTTTGGTGGAATGCTATGAAGAGAGAGATAGCCCAGTTTGTTGCCAAGTGCTTGGTTTGCCAGCAGATAAAGATCGAGCATCAGAGATCAGCTGGACTTCTTCAACCTTTACCGATACCCGAATGGAAGTGGGAGCACATCACCATGGATTTTGTGACGGCATTGCCTCGGAGTCCCAAGGGTAATAATGCTGTGTGGGTGATAGTTGATCGCCTCACCAAGTCAGCTCACTTCATACCATTCAGGGTAGGCCAGTCGATAGAGGTTCTGGCAGACAAGTATATGAAGGAGATAGTTCGTCTGCATGGAGTTCCAGTTAGTATTGTATCAGATAGAGACACCAGATTCAGATCTCATTTCTGGGAGAGTCTCCAAGAGAGTCTGGGAACTCGTCTGAAATTCAGTACTTCTTACCATCCTCAGACAGACGGGCAATCTGAGAGGACTATCCAGATCCTTGAAGATATGTTGAGGGCTTGCATGATTGACTTCGGAGGATCATGGGAAGACCATCTTCACTTGGCTGAGTTTTCATATAACAACAGCTATCAGGCAAGTATTAAGATGGCACCCTTTGAGGCATTGTATGGAAGGAAGTGCAGATCACCGATTTGTTGGGATGAAGTCGGTGAGAGGAGTCTTTTGGGACCAGAGATCCTGATGCAGACGACAGAGAAAGTCAGGGTTATCAGAGATCATCTCAGGGCTGCTCAGAGCAGACAGAAGAGTTGGGCAGACACTCTAAGGAGGCCATTGGAATTCCAGACCGGAGATCATGTGTTCTTGAAGATATCACCTACCAAGGGTGTAATCCGGTTCGGTACACGTGGGAAGCTAAGTCCGAGGTATATCGGCCCATTCGAGATCCTGGATCGGGTGGGAGATGTGTCTTATAGATTGGCGTTGCCGCCATCTTTGGACGGGGTGCATAATGTCTTCCACGTGTCTCAGTTGAGGAAGTATGTCAGGGATGACAGCCATATTCTGGATCATTCCGAGCTGGAACTACAACCGGATTTATCATACCAAGAGGAGCCGATGGCCATTCTGGATAGGAGTGTCAAGACACTGAAGAACAGAGCTATTCCATTAGTGTTGGTGTCTTGGAACAGGCATGCGCCAGGAGAGGCCACGTGGGAACGAGAGGACGTTATCCGGGAGCGTTATCCTCAACTTTTCACATCTTGATTGGGTAAGACTCTTTCCTTCTACTCTTCTCTACCGTTATCTTTCCTTGTATCCGTATCTATCTGTTGCTTTTCCTGTTATCTTTCACCTTATGAAATTTCGAGGACGAAATTTTTGTAAGGTGGGTGGATTGTAATACCCCTCTCCCAGAATACGTACTTAGATACGTATTCAGTCTTTCGATCGTATTTTTCGATTTACCTTCCGTATTTGACCGATTTTAATTTCAAATATCATTTTCCAATATTTTAGATTTTATGTGATTTTCTGGAATTTTCTGGAATTAAAATGAATTTCTCCGAAACCGGTGTCGGCCAGTGCCGCTGACCGATTTCCGAATTTTTATCTTCCAAATAGTTAGGAATTTTTAGAAAGTCCTTTAGACTTTATTGCTTAGAATCATATTTCTTACTTATACACTTTTTCTGAGAATTTTATGAATTTATGAAAATTCTTTCGGAGTCGGTAAATGACTGATTCCGGGATTTTTAATTTTAAAACTGTACAGTATTTCTTCAAACGAATTTCACCATGAGTCTTCAAATATTATTCTTGATTTTTGGTAAAATTTTCAGATCATTCTGAGATACTTGAATTTCGGGCATTTTTTTCAATTATTGCAAATTCCATTTTCCACCTCATGTGCCACCTCAATTCCCACTCACCCTTCACCTAACCCCACTCACTCTCTCTCCTTCCCATGGCTGGCCAAGTGGCCAAGTGAGGGACACCTCACCCCCCTTCTTTTGCAAGAAAACCCTTCCTTTTCACCTTAATTCCACCCTCTTTGAAATAATCCCAACCTATAAATCCCTTTCATTTGCAAATTTCCCTTTTCCTTCTCTTTCACTTCATCAAGAGAGAAGCTCTCCATAATCCTCTTCTTCTTCAAGCAAGAACCCTAGCTCCTAGATCACCCCAATCCCTTCACCTCCACCTCAAGATCTCAAGGACTTCAACCAAGGCTTCATCAAGGACTTCAATTTCAACCATCACTCCCCAAGGCAACACCTAGAGCAACTCCTTCAACTCAAGATTGTGGATTGTAGCCACCCTCTTCCTCCATTGGATCAAGCTCCTAATTGGACCTTCCCAAGTGAGTATCTTTACTCACCAAGACCTAGATTTCCCTCTATTTACTTGTGATAGTAATTCTTGTAAAGTGGTTCCATAAAAATCCAATTTTTAGGTCATCAAAGCTCAAATCCAACCTCCCCATGTGTGTATATCTACTCACTAAGGCTAGTCACTGTTGTGGTGTACTTGTGTTGATAGATCAGGTCCCCTAATAACATAAAAATCCTATCTTTAGGCTGTTAGAACCAATCCCTTAAAAATCTGATTTTCTGCCTTAACAGTAGCAGATTCCAGAGGATCGGTCGACCGGCAGTCGACCGATCACTCTACCGATGTGCACAGCGTGCACAGTTTTGAGCTGGCGGTCGACTGGCAGTCGACCGACTACTCGACCGGCTTAGGGAATTAGTGTGGACCAGTCGACCGGCAGTCGACCGGCCAAAACCTGGAGCTCACGGCATCTGCACGGTCGACCGGCAGTCGACCGGGAGCCGACCGCCAGTTATATCCCCAGTCGACCGGCAGTCGACCGGAGGTCGACCGACAGCCTAATTCTGGGCCAGTTTTCTGACTCCTTTCCTTTTTAATTTCTGACCTTTCCCTGATATTTGTATACTGTTTTAGCTTTGTTTATGCTTCATACCTGTACTGCATGACTTGTTACCTGATGAATCTTGCTTTATTATGCTTCATGACTCATGTTACATATTGCTATTCCATAACTTGTTAAATGTGAAGTATCACCACCCCTTCATGCTATCACTGAAACACCAAGCATGATATACCCGACTTATTATATAAAATAGACCAACTTACATTGGGGTCAGGGGGAAATATGCGGATATCGATATGTGTTCGTGTTTACAGTGGTTTTAGGTATATTGTACAATTATGTTCCGGTCTAACCTGTGGTACTCCAGGGGACCGAGGGGAGTGCTTGCTCCCTTTCCTGTTTACTGTCATGACAAGGGCATACATAAGACCCTCCTGTTAGGCCTTGCGGCTAGTTCCGTCTTCAAGCAACGGAACACCCTGGACCGTGGTCCCGGGCATGCACGGGACCCACTGTAAACATAGTTCGTCGATACAACCGCTGTTTCCAATAACAACCTTGCTTTACTAGGATATGGATCTATGTGCTCTGGGACGCTGGGTCACATAGCTAGATATCACAGTAAGACAAGTAATAATAATAAGACGTTAATTGTAGATTTATTGCATATGACCTTATCTTATTGAGTTTACATCACTTGTTATTCGTTGCTATTTATTACTACTCCATTATCTTTAATCATGATCCTTAGTCACTTGGCTATCTTTTATTTGCTTTTATATGTCTTGACCCCTGGATTTGCATATTCAGATTCCGAGGCTTGGAACGAAGTGGAGCCTTCCACAGAGGACCGGGCTTATCTTTGCGAGCAGGCTGACCAGCTCTAGTCCCATCGTGCCCGACTCTTCCTTTTGGTTCACGGGATCTCCATCCATTACGTGAGCATTTTGTGCTTCTGGTTGTATATCGTTCCTTTTGGACTTGGGTTGTGATAAAAGACACTTGTAAAGTGATGTTGCTTATCATAACTTGTATAACCTTGTATTTGTATCTTGAAAGTTGGCATATGAATATACCACGCTTTGTGTTGTACTCTGATACTTGTTGTACTTATTGCTTAGCGTATTACGTGGGGGCACCTTCTGACCTACGTATATGCGTTGCAGTGACGTCCCCGTATCCGTGGGATCGGGGCGTTACAAAACAAGAAAATGAAAATCAAACATAAACATACCGGATTTGAGTCGAGTTGAATAAGCGAGTTGAAGCTCCTTTGATTGTCACTTAAAAGATGAATTACACACTCAATTCCACTCTTCTCTCTTTGCTGGTCTAAACTGAAAAATAAAGAGGAGATACAACTTCTCCGAACTATCTAACAATACTCCTAAAATTCTAAAAATGAACAAGAAATTTAATCCTAATCTTCGCTCCCCTTATCTCCACCAACAAGCCGCGGATCCGCGGCCAGGATGTGGCCAAATGGCCACATCCTAGTGGAGATCTGGCTAGCGTGAGTTTTGGCTCCCTTTTGTCTGGCTGGATTCACTGTTTGGCTCTGATTCTAATCTAATCTTCGGTAATTCTCAAGCTAACCGATTTGGATTCTTATAAAACCAAATTAACTAGTTTTCAACCTCCCTAATCTGCCATAATCTGCCCTGATCTTCTGATTTCAAATTAAATCAGAATTTGTTGGGCTTTTGGGCCTGTTTTTCTTCCCTTTCCTTAAGCAATGGGCCTGCACTTAATAAAGAAAAATAAGACTTTATTAATAGGATTTATTAGATAATAAACATGGTAATGTGACAATAAATGTGTAATATATGTGACCGATCAACATGCTTCTGCTAATCTTGTTATTGCCATTTTAGTGATTTCTCTTGCACGTCAACCTGAACATTTCATATGTTACTAATTAGATAGTTTTAAATAACTTGATGATAATTATGCGTGCCACTTGGGCTCTGGAAGTGGGATCTTACTGAGCGGTGACTCATTCCAATCACCATTTACATGTCTTAGAATAGATTGGTGTGTAGACTGTGCGCAATTGAGTGGGCCATTTTTGAGAGACAACTGAAGGGTTCTTTGGTAGATACATCTTATGTATATATAATTAAATGTTTGGTGTATGCATTATGTGCTGGCCCAAGGGTACAATTGCTCCTTATTTTAATGATTCTAAAACTCATGTAGTTTGTCGTACTAGTTATCTTAAAAGTGTTTTTAGTACACAGGTTTCAAGCGTGAAAGTTTCAAATTCAAAAAGAGATTTGGACTCTAGATTAAAGAAAATATATTTGAAGACTCACTTGAAGTTTTTGAAGATCGAGTCTACTCTTACATTTTTCTTGTGTAAGAATCACCTATGATGAGATCTTTGGGATGACATGAAACATATCTCCAAGACATTTGTGGTCATTTTACATTCATTTCACATATAGAACCTAAAAATATTCATGAGATCGAGGTAAACTCCTATTGGTTATTTGTTATGCAAGAAGAGCTCAATCAATTTGAGCTTAACCAAGTATGAAGACTTATTTCTAGACCTCAAGATAGACCAACTATTGGTATTAAGTGGGCATTTAGAAATAAGATAGATGAGTCAGGAAATATAATTAGAAATAAGGCTAGACTAGTGGCCCAAGATTTCAATTAAATTGAATAAATTGATTTTGAGAAAACCTTTTGCACCTGTTGCATGGCTCAAAGCCATCTGAATGACTCATGCATATGCCTCATATAAAGATTTTAAACTATATCAGATGGATGTAAAGAGTTCTTTTCTAAATGGATTTATAGAAGAAGTGTATGTTGAACACCCCCTTGGGCTTATTGGTCCTACACATCCCAACTATGTGTTCAAGTTAGGTAAAGCCTTTTATGTTTTAAAATAAGCTCTAAGAGCTTGGTATGAAAAACTTAGTAGCTTCCTTAGAAACAAGGGTTTTATTAAAGTTAAAGTAGAAGATACTTTATTTACAATGCATGCTGATAATAATATTTTAATTATTCAAATTTATGTTGGTGATATAATTTTTGGCTCTACTAATTAAAAATTGCGCAAAGATTTTGAATCTTGTATGAAGGATGAGCTTGAGATGAGAATGATGGGAGAGCTTAACTGCTTTCTTGCACTCCAAATCAAACAAAGGAGCGACGGAATATTTGTAAATCAAGTCAACCAAACAAAAGAACTAATCAAGAAATTTGGGCTAGAGAACGCGAAGTTTAGCAGACTCCAATGGTTACTACAACTAAGCTTGATAATGATGAATAAAGTAAAAATGTTGACATTAAATTATATCATAGTATGATTGGTAGTTTACTTTATTTGACGGTTAGTCAGTCAGATATTATATTTAGTGTATGTCTCTGTGCTAGATTCCAATCTTGTCCTAAAGAATCTCATCTAATAATGGTTAAACATATTATTAGATATCTTAAGGGCACTATTGGTATGGGCTTGTGGTATTAAAAACAAGACAATTTAACATGATGAGTTATTCAGATAACGACTATGCTGGTTGTGGAATAAATAGGAAGTACATTAGTGAAATTTGTCAATTTCTAAGAAATTGTCTTATATCATGGTCATCCAAGAAGCAAAATTTTGTTGACCTCTTTACCTAGGGGCAGAGTATATTGCGGCAGGGGCATGTTGTGCATAAGTCCTTTGGAGGAAACAACTCACCTTGATTATGATCTGCATTATGATCATATTGAGATATTTTGTAATAATACTAGTACTATTCATATGACCAAGAATGCAAATCAATACAGTAAGACCAAGCATACAATTCGATATTACTTTCTTAGAGGTCATCATGAGAAAGGAGATATTGAAATTGATTATGTTTCTACTGATTTACAATTGGCTGATATTTTTTACAAAACCTCTTGACTTTAATCATTTTACTTTTATTTGTGGAGAATTAAATGTTTGTATAATGGATAACTAATTTCTATATTTTTTAAATTTCTATACATTTTTTTTAAAGTGCTCAAAATTTCAATTAGTATCGTTTACTATATATTTTTTTTCTCTTTTTGATGTGTGACAAGAAAAGGAGAAGAATATATGAGTTTTTAAAGGATGAGTTTAAATATATTTGTTTTAAAGGATAAGTTTTATGATTTATGCATAATTTCAGGGGGAGATTCTCTTGAAGCTCTTTATTCATGTTTTGTTGATATATATAGCTCATGAGTTTTGTCATCATAAAAAGGGAGAGATTGTTGGTCCAAGGGTACAATCACTCTTTATTTTGATGATTCAAAAACACATGTAATTTGTAGTACTAATTATCTTAAAAGTGTTTTTAAAACATAGATTTCAAGAGTGAAGTTTCAGCTTCAAAAGGAGATTCAAGTAATTGGACTCTACCTTAAAGAAAATATATTTGATGACATCCACTTGAATTTTTTGAAGACAAAGTCTACTCTTGTATTTTTCATGTGTATGATTTCTTAGTTTGTTAAAATTTAGTGCAGTGGATTGATGCTCAAGATATCAAACAAATTTTTAAATATATATATATATCTTTCTTTTTGAAAATATATAGACAAACTAATTCAATTTACTATTATATTTTTCAAAAGGCTTTTTAGCCATATTTCATAAGTTCATCAAAAAGCTTTAAAAACAAAATTTCATTGTTTTTGGGCTGCTGCCAGTCGACCGTACGGTCAACCGCTAGGCAAAATAAAGGCTCTGTCAGTCAGCCGCTTAGTCAACCGGGCGTGCACAAAATTATGCATTGGCCTATGGCTCTGAGCCTGGTCGACCGCCTTGTCGACCGCTGACTTAGACTCTGTCTTGGTTGGCATTGACTAGTCGATTGCCCGGTCGACCGCTAGCACTGAGCTCAGAATGCCACTATGGTCGGTTGATTGATGGCAATGACTATTTCACAATAGTCTTAGACGATCGAATGCCAAGTCGACCGACAGTGGTTAAACATGCATGTTTTATTATATAACATCTATTTTCATTTGCAAATCAGTCCAAATTCATTCCCAATAGCTATTTTGATTAAAACATGTTTTGTTTTGATGCTTATATATATATATATATATATATATATATATATATATATATATATATATATATATATATATATATATATATATATAATATATATATATATATATATATATATATATTTATGAGAAAAATGTATATCAGCCGACGGCTGAGAGACTCTCTCAGCCTGCGGTGACGTGGCACAATATTTGCCACACCACTAAGTTGCGGCCCGCTTATTGGAATAAGTTAAATTACTAAATACCCCTCGGTAAAAGGTACTTGCCCCGTTATTGTATATTATTATTTTCCCCCTATTTTTTTTACCGCCCGTTGTAAAATTTAGGTTATTGTTTATTATTATTTTTTCCCCTATTTTTTTACCGCTCGTTGTCAGATTTAGGTTATTGTTTATTATTATTTTCCCCCTATTTTTTTACCGCTTGTTGTCATATTTAGGTTCTTCTTTTCCAGCCTGCCATAAAGTTTTTTCTGAAAATAGCGATTTTCGGATCAGATTTTTCTCCTTTTTATTTAATGTCGACGTCGGAGCAGTCTACTTCCCCTGCCAATTCTGGTCGCAGTCGTAAGCGATCTCTATTTTCCGATCTAAATATGGACCATATATCATCTGGTTCAACTTTCTCTCAGAATATTGAAAGTATTGAAGGGTTGACATCTTTGCATGCTGATCAAGAGGTTTTTATTTTGTCAATTTTTTTCCGCAATTTCTTAAATGTAGAAGTTTTCTCTGTAGTTCTTAAATGTAGAAGCTTTCTCTGTAGTGTATATGGAACTGCGACCTATATTTTGTTTTACAGAACAAAATAATCACTTGTTCTAAAGTTTAAGAACTGCGACCACGGTCGCAGTTTGATTTTAAAACAATCTCTGGCTGTAAAAGCTATTTTTGTAACTGCGACCTAAGTCGCAGTCCTTGTTTTTATATTTCTTAGAGATGTCCATGTCAATTATATCTAGTTTATACACTAAATCTTAAGAATGCGACTTAAGGTCGTAGTATATATTAATGAGAGAGTTGCACAGTTATTATTCAGGTTTTTAAAAAATCTGCTTGTATTGAAAACTGCGACTACGATCGCAGTCTGTTAGTAAGAAGTTATAGATTTCTTTACATCTGCGACCTTGGTCGCAGTTTTAGTAATTACAGTTCAGACGTGTGATATTTAAAAAATATTTATATTTATGTAGTTCGTCAATTTATTTTGTAGGATCTGAATGCACATGGAGAAATGTCTGTAAGCTCAAATATTTTTGTAGGGAAACAGTTTTTCACGGATGTGGAAGCATACAATTTCTACAATTCTTATGCAAGGAACAGAGGTTTTGGCGTGAGAAGAAAAGGAATAGATAAGTCACGGAGGCCTCCTCATGAAGTTATTTGCAGAAAATTTTGTTGCAACAAGGAGAGTGTGAAGAAGTTGTGTGACAAAAGACAAGATGGGCTTACAGTCCACCGTCGAATTGACACTAGAGTAGCGTGTCCTGCTGAGATGCATGTTCGTCTTCGTTTTTTATTTGACAGAAGATATTGGGTTGTCACCAAGTTTGTTGATTCTCATTCACATGAATTGTCAATCCCGGATAAGGTACATCACCATTACTCTCACCAGACACATCGATCTAAGATTAGCAGAAGTATTATGAGCAATTTGATTGATGTAAGAATTCGCCCTTCAAATATTTCCCGTGTTGTCAATGCAATGAGCCACGGAGAAGGTTGTGAAGAAGTAAGCCCGCAACAAGTTATTGATTTTACTCGTCAACGTAGAAATAACATTGGCCATGAGTTTATTGCGATCATCAAATATTTCCAAGAGAAAGCCGAGTCCGATTCAGAATTTTTCTTTGCAAGTGAAGTTGATAATGCGGGCACACTTAGAAGCATTTTTTGAGTTGATGGAAGAGCTATTTCCTCGTATTTGAGGTTCTATGATGTGATCGTTTTTAACACAACATACATGACTAATCACTTGAGCTTGTCATTTGCTCCATTCACTGGAGTAAATCATCATCGGCAGTCAATTTTATTTGGCTGTGCATTGCTTGCTGATAAGCAGAGGGATACATTTGTGTGGCTATTCAAAAAATGGCTAAGTGCATGCATGGAGTTGCACCGAAGTTGATTATTACTGATCAGGATGCCCAGATGGTGATGCCATCAAGATGGTTTTTCCAATTACTCGGCACCGGTACTGTTTCTGGCATGTACGGAAACATATTGCCGAGCAATAAATCCCGATGACGAACAAGTATGGAGAAGATATGGTCTCTGATTTTCATCATTGGTACACCTCCCGTGATATAAGCACATGCGAGGAGCGATGGCGACTGATGAATGAAAAATATCATTTAGAAGAAGAAGAAGACAGTTGGTTGTTGAAGATGCACAGACTGCGTGGTTACTGGGTTAATGCATATCTCAAGGATGTTTTCTGTGCTGGAATGATAACCAGCCAGAGGTCTGAGAGTATTAATTCTTTCTTTGATGGTTTTGTGAATGCAAACACGAAACTAGTGGAATTTGTACACCAATATGAAAAAGCTGTTGCTGTCCGTCGTAGTTCTGAATCTCAACAAGACTTTCGGGGTTTGAATTTTGTGCCCAACTGTACATCGAATCCATATGAGATATAGGTTTCGAAGTTGTATACCCCGAAGATTTTTCAGTTGTTCCAAAAGGAATGGGCAGTTGTGACGACACTCTTTTCAGAAGAGTTAGAGCACAATGGACCTGAATCAAAATATCTGGTTGGTGATTTTTCAGAATCAAAAGACAGCTGAAAAAAGGTCAGTTATGAGAAGCCTGATGAACTTGATGTGTCTTGTAGTTGCTTATTATTCGAAACAGAGGGTATCCTTTGTAGACATATTCTGTGTATTTTGTGGCGCAATCACGTTACACATATACCAGAATCATATATTCTTTAGAGATGGAGGTTGGATGCTCGTTACAAAAATGTTGCAATTGAAAATGGCATTAGGTCTTTCCCAGTCAAGGCACTCCAGGGACGGCTAGATTGTGGACACTTCGTTCCAAATTTAATGCAATTCTTGAAATGGTCGCCGATTCTGATATCCATCTTTCAAAGTTGGACGCAGTTTTGGAAAGATTTGCTGAAGAAACCAGTAGTGAATACAAAGCCATGTCAGCAAATTATCAATCATCACAGTCTAAAACTAATATTGGTTCCAGTGGATCCGTCGTTGTTCTGCGAGATGGTCAAGAATTGACTATACGCGATCCAATTAGTCCTGTACCAACCAAGGGGAGGTCTAGAGCTGCATCTAGGCTTAAGTCTGGTTTTGAAGATTCTCTATCTCAGAAGGAAGTGAAGCATCGAAGATGTGAAAACTATCAAGAGCTGGGCTATTACAGGACTGGTTGTCCATTATTGGTATTAAATTAAACCTGTTATATAGTTCTTTCTAAAGTTTTATTTTTCAAATTCTTACTTTTCCTTTTTAATTGCAGAAGAAGTAGTTTCATGTTGCGTCTATCTAGAACGAATAAAGTGTTCATTTTGATAACTTCAGTTATGAACTGCGACCATGGTCGCACAGCGAAGAGAGATTCATGTCGCATACTACGATCGGCGTGTCATTATAAGTAGATTTTTATATCCTTTTTCACATCTACTGTACTGTTTGTAAGTAGTTGTACTTTAGAGTTTCACTGTGACAAAGTTGGCCTATATAGTTTACCTTTTAGTTCCTTTAACATAGACAGCGACTTTAGTCGCAAATATAAGCAGTGTATGGGGATAATCGCGACCGTGGTCGCAGTGTTTCTATGCAGGGGAAATTGTTTTGTTGCTTTTAAAGTGTCCCTCGTCTCTTGGTATTATTATAACATTTGAATATAGTTGAAATTTTCGCTCAAATTTAATTTCGACAATTTTGCCCTATGTTGTGCTTTAGTCCACTGAACATAAAGTAACACTGCGACCATAGTCGCATTCATATTTGCCCATTTGAATATTAACTTTCTCTATGTCTACACCGGTTTCATGACTGCGACCAAAGTCGCAGTTGACTGACGTTATTTTTTTTATAATCCGACAATAGTTGCAGCGTATCCCTTTTTATTTAATTTTAACATCCATTACGACAATTTTGCCCTATGTTGTGCTTTAGTCCACTGAACATAAAGTAACACTGCGACCATGATCGCAGTTCATATTTGTTAATGAACTTAGAACTTCGACAATTTCTGGCTTAGAACTTGGCACCATAGTTCTATGTTGCGTCTACCACATGAATAAAATTAGTGAAAACGGTACAACAATTCAACCAAGATTAAGTAATAAAAATTATAATTCACACAATTAACATTACAAAATAGGCTTATATATTTATAAAAATCAAAATACAAATTTAAAAGTGCTAATCTACTCGTCCTCGTCATCACCATCATAATCAGATTCGTCCTCAATATTATGACTGTGTTCGTCTTCCGTATCGTTTTCCTCCTCTTCCTCCTCTTTACCAACAATCTCCTCTTCGCTTTCTTCCTCTTCATAGTAGTATTTTGGTTCATCAATGAACTCCCAGAACGGGTCGTTTGTATCAAGCTCATCCTCTAACCCGTAGCGAGGGATCGATTCGGAACTATACATCCAATTATCATTAGATGATTGGCTTCTTTCCGGTGAAGATGGTGGAGAAGACATTTTTGAATCTGTTTCCGAATGTTGAAAGAGACGAATTTCAACAAAACCTATTTAGTATGTTTGTAATCCTCTAATGATGACCCTTTATATATTCTTAATCCCGGAATTCCAAAAGTTTAAACTCTCAAACGACGTGAACATGTCCCAAATTTATTTTCTGCCTTTTTCCATAAATTGTATACTTTCCAGTTGACTGTTCAGTTTTCGAAAACAGTTAAAAAAGTTAATATATTTTTATATGAAGTTACTTTGTACTTTGAACACGTGAAGATTATTATTGTTTTAATATCTTATGGTAAAAAAGACAGGGAGGATTATGTTTACGTTAACATAAATTAATGAAGTTAATAAAATTAAAACATATATAAAGGGCTATGTGTATAAAAATTTTGGTGTCCCGATTATGATAATGCGACCACGGTCGCAGTGCGATCTGATATATGATTCAATAACTGCGACCACGATCGCTGTCTCGATTACATTATCGCAGTATAAGGAAACGATGCAACTCCATAGGTCATGACTGCGACTTTGGTCGCAGTACAAATTCTAAACTCATGTTTGTTTCTAATATCAATGCGAATTAGTAAAATGCACTGTGTAACAGCAGTAGAATGGAAATAAAGAAATCTCAGTAGATTGTATAACAAATGTATAAAAATGTTTATAAATTAAATTAATAAAACTAACAGACCAGTTTTACATCTATTTTTACATTTATCAAAAAAATGAGGTACATCAATGAATTAACAATATTATAATTAAAAAATGATGTCAATTGTCAGTCTTCAAATATCATCCTTCTTATAATTTCTGTTTCTTCATCCCAACTTTTCTCTCTATCTGCGAGTATCATGTATGCAAGCTCGCTTCTTAGTCTCTGTACATCGGCAGCCGTCACAGTATCAATAGCTGATGGATTACCAAATGTTATACTTTCTATGTACTTGCATACATATACAGCGCAATTAACACTGAAAATTGTACAGGAAAATCATTAAATGAAATTAGATTTTTGTACTCAAAAAAAGCAGAAAATATGTTAGGTAAATGTCACAAAAAAAAACCTATTTGCTTGTTGAGGGCATCTTACGTATTTTATATATGTTTTTTCATTAATTTATTGAAATCAATTTCAAAAATCTGTAATAACCTTTATTTCTGCAATGTCAACAGAAAAAAAATATCAATATTAATCAAATTAAATGCAAGTATTCAGTAATCAAAAACTTAAAAATCAACTCACCATTGTTCTTGCATCTGTTTGATAAAGCTTTAATGTACTACTTGATTTTTCAGCTGGGACCAAAGAGTTGTAAAAAATCCACTCTTGTGTATGGCAATCAAATCCAACAAGGTCTAGTGAAATCCGGGATCCTTGGCACTGTGTTTGTGATTGATCGGGAAGAACATGTACTGCACATCAATTGTCCAGTTTTTCAACAAATGCTTGATGAAATAATCTTCAAGATCTCTACTTTTAGATACAATACCGTGCTGTGAACAACAAAATTAAATTCAAAATGAATTCAAAGTATAAAAAATAATATGAAAACCAGATGTTATTCTGACAAGACAACAGACTGCGATCTTGGTCGCAGTATTTTTTGGTTAATATACTTTACGATGCGACCTTGATCGCCATCATCGGTATCCATGTTTAATTTTTAAGCATTTCTTAGCAACCCCGTCTGTTATATTAACATGCACTGCGACCAAGATCGCAATGTTGTTATTGACTAAGACTGTCGCCTACAACTGCGACCAAGGTCGCAACCTTCATTACTCAATTTGTATTCATGGGGATTAATAAAATCCACGACTGCGACCTAGGTCGCAGTACATTCGTTATGCCTTGTCAGCAGTAAAGACTACTAGTAGAATATTTAATGTTCAAAAATTTAATTTACTAAATTAATTAGAAAATTGATATTTCAATTAACTGTAAAGAAGAAAATAGATGTTTACCCAAGCTTCGCTTCGAAAGAATATACTTTTTAATTCTCCTCTTTTCTCTAGATGCTTCATGTAGAAATGAATTATATTGGCATCTAAATCTCTACTAAACATCAGGTCCTCAATGTCATTTTTTGTAATAATTATTCCGTTGTCAGTATCCTAATATGCAGTAGAACTGCAAGAAAAATAAAAAAAAGTTAATAATTATATTGTTCTAATATAAATATCTAATAGTTTTTGATATGATTTTAAATAAAATTAATTAACTTACTCAGAGGAGGCCTTGTCCAAGAAATTTTTGATGAGAGATTGTTGATGTGGCTGCAGAATTCTGTATGCAGTGGTTTCAGTCAATTCCCTAATTTTTGGCTGAGTGTCTGAAATCTGTTCGTTGACGAAACCAGTGGCAGAAGTCTGAGCCACAGGCTGTGAAAGAGGATCTTCATTAATTTTCTTTCTTTGTTTTGGATAAACGAAGTCGGAATCATCGCGATCTCTTTTAGCGCGCTTGCGTTCTTTGACTCCCCTTTCTATCGTTCCTTTAGAGTAATCCAAAACTTTTCTTTTTAAGGATTACTTCTGAGCTGGAGTCTGTTCTTGAATTTTTTCTTCAGAAGCTATCTTTTTGGAGTTCAAGTATCTGTTGAGTTATATTTAAAGAAAAAGTGAGGAAATCTTCCCCAGCAATAGTTACTTTAAATTCAGAACCCTTGATTTCCTTCTCTTTCATTTTTTTTTCTTCTGCTCTTATGCCTGCTTCTCCATCTGCTCCCTCATCCTTTTCTGCTTCTTCTCCTCTTCTCCCTTCCTTCTCCTCTCCTCTTCTTTCATCCTCTCCTTCTTCTCTTCCACCTCTCTCTTCCTTTTCTCCTTAAGAATTTTACGATTTTTGTCCTCCTGCGCCATCAGCTGCCTCTTCTTCTCCTTCTCTACCTTCCTCCTCTTCTCTTTCTCCTGCTCCTCCTCTACCTTCCTCCTCTTCTCCTTCTCCTGTTCCTCCTCTTCCTTCCTCCTCTTCTCCTTCTCCTTCTTCTCCTCTTCCATCTTCCTCTTCTCCTTCTCCTTTTCCTTCTCCTCCTCTTCCCTTCTCCTCTTCTCCTTCTCCTCCTCTTCCCTCATTCTCTTCTCTTCTCCTTCTCCTCCGCAGCAGTGGCTGCTCTCAGCAGCTCTCTTCTTCTTCTTTCACTTTTAATTTCCAATGCTGCTTTTTTTAATTTTCTCTTCTCTCTTCTCTCTCTTCTTTTTTTTCTTTAATTCAGCCTTGAGTGTTTTCTCAGTCTCCATTTTTTTAATTTTTCTTTCTAGCTGATAAATATATGCTCTCAAGTACTGATTTTTATTCCTCAAAACTTCAATTTCTTCAGCTTGTTCATCCCGTGGTGATGGCAAATAACCTGCAATAGTTGGTTCTTGTTCACTCGTTTGTTCCTCAACTATTTTGGTCGGTTCTGGTTCTGTTTCCGCCGGGATGTTAGCTTCATTATGTGTATCTTCTTCTTCTTCTTCTTCTTCTTCCTCTCCTCCTTCAACAGGAAGGCCAATCATATTTCTTTCATCATTAAAGATGTTGGCCGTTTGACACAAAATCTGAAAAAAAAATAAACTGAAATCTTATAGAAATCTTAAAGTTGTTCCGCAGATGAATGAAACATTTAGTAGAATAGCTAACAAGGAACTGCGACCTAGGTCGCAGTTATAAGCATTAAATCAGACAAATAAATCCTTACTGCGACCATGGTCGCAGCACATATCAATGGAATAAATATAACTGCGACCATAGTCGCAGTTTATTTATAACGACTTATCAAGGAAATGCGACCATGGTCGCACACAATATGTTGCACATAAATACGACCATGGTCGCACACAATGGTCGCCCACAATTTATGTGCTGCACATAAATTGAACTGCGACCGAGGTCGCACTCCATTTTAATGTATAAAATTTTAATCAACAGTATATGGTCACTAATATTTAAAAACTTACGATATGTGCGTCAAGCTCATTTAGATCAAGTTCAAGTAGAGCTCTGCTAATGTTTTGGAGGTCCCATCTTACCGCGCGTGGGGTTTTGTCCTCCAAATCAGACCTCGGCTCAAAAATAAGAGCCCTTTCACAGAGCCAATACTGCAAAATGCATAATTACATTAATTTACACAAATATTCACAAGATAAAAGGAAATTTCATACAATGTTTGCCAAATATGATATTCATACTTACAATAATTTGCACAGAGCATCCTTGCAGCTCGTACGTGTGTGCCTGAAGATGTCCATTGACTCAATCAGAAATTGCCAAATAGCTTTAGCCCAGCATATTGTCCTCATCAGCTGCATATTGGCAATCTGTTCCACAATATACCATGACACCGTGCATTTACTGTCAGAAAAGAATAGAGTGGCCGACATATATAGGATGATTATTGTCGTAAAGTCTTGCGCTGTAAGTCTTTGTCTGTCTCTTATAATTTCATTTAAAGTCACTTGCTACTCAAGTTATTCATCCTTGATCACATCTAATTCACTCCTCCTTCTTTTCTTGACCAGAAGATCATCCAAAGCTTCTTCAATGGATACTTTCATGATCTTCTTTATATTAGGAAAATAATGTTTTATAACCCCTCTATCCTTCATTATACACGTCTTATTCATAATAAAATCTGCCCCATTGATAGGTAGACTTAAAATCTGCCCCAATTCTAAAGGTCCTTGTATCCCTATCATACTGGTCTATAATTCTCAGTACACTGATGTTTGATTTTAGACCTTTTTCACCTCCAAATTTCTCATTGCAGAAGCCATGAAGATTGGGCCAAACGGGGTCTTCTTCATCGCATCTATGAAATCGCCCTGAATGTGCTTTTTGAATTTCCTAATGAATTCGCACATAGGCTTTAGGCTCGATCTCAGAGGACGAACCTTCACTTGTTGTTTACCCATAGATGAAGAAATATTAAAAACATTAGTTTAATGTTTATTTAAAAAAATAAAAGAAAATAAGACTGCGACCTTGGTCGCAACAGAATTTAATAAATTATAATTCACTGCGATCTAGGTCCATTGATATTTTACACGGCGACTCTGGTCACAATTTTCTAATTAAACAAAATAATTCACCAATTATATCGTACATCGACGAAGGTCGCAGTGTAATATATTAGTGTCCAGTTAATCTAATTTAGTAGAATATAATACATTACGACCAAAGTCGCACTGCAATTTTGTAATAAACCTAAAAAATTTACCATGAGGAGACCTTTGCATCATCATACAGCGACCAAGGTCGAAATATTCAATCACAGTAACCTAGGTAACAGACTGCGAACATACCCCCAACAAGGAGAGATTGAACGGCAACATTGCGACATCTCAAATAATTTTTAAAACTCTGCGACCAAGGTCGCCTACATCTAGAAGGCTAATTCAAACAACTGCGACCCATGTCGTTAAAAAAGAGAATGAAAAACAAATAATTTTTAAAACTCTGCTGCGACCCAGGTCGACAGAAAAGGGAAGGAACAAACAAATAATTTTTAAAACTCTACGACCAAGGTCACCTACATCTAGAAGGCTAATTCAAATAACTGCGACCGAGGTCGACAGAAAAGGAAAGGAACAAATAAATAATTTTTAAAACTCTGCGACCAAGGTCGCCTACATCTAGAAGGCTAAATCAAACAATTGCGACCCAGGTTGTCAGAAAAGTGAATGAAAAATAAATAATTTTTAAAACTCTGCGACCAAGGTCAGATACATCTACAAAGCTAATTGAAATAACTGCGACCCAGTTCGTCAGAAAAGGGAATGAAAAAAATAAATAATTTTTAAAACGCTACGACCAAGGTCGCATACATCTACAACGCTAATTCAAACAACTGCGACCCAGGTCGACAGAAAAGGGAATGAAAAAACTAGAAAAAAATTGGACCTTTGTCGCTGTGTTACAAAATTATAAATTTAAAAAGCGATTCATGATCTCAAATTTGGGAATCTCTCTCTTATTTGCGACCATGGTCGCAACTTTTCAAAAAAAATGAAAGAAATGGAATCAAATCTGAAAAAAAATATAACTATTAAAATTTACAAACCCTAAAAAAATTTGCTTTTGTTTCCCCATTACCTTTTTCCGTGGATAATTTCTTTGGCACCATATGTAGCAAATATATTTTTAAAAAACTAAGAAATATTGTGAAACAATACCACTAATCTCTTCAGAATGATCAACTGAAAATTTAGGTTTGTAAATTTTTTTGAAAGGAAATGTTTTACATACGGTAAAAAGTTGCGAGGGTGGGTATTTTGGTCAATGCCACTGTTGAAGTGATTGATAGTAATTCGGGCGGGATTTCTTTGGTTTTTGTCCGCCAAAATTATTGTCAATTTCGTGGCTATTATGTTGCCACGTCCCGCCGGCTGAGAAACTCTCTCAGTTGTCAGTTGAGGTACAGTAACCCCTATATATATATATATATATATATATATATTATATATATATATATATATATATATATATATATATATATATATATATATATATATATATATATATATATATATATATATATATAAGCTATATTAGAGTGTTTTTTATTAAGAGTTTCAATAGTTTTAAGTTTTTCAACTATTCTAATCTTCAAATCTTCAAGAATTGTTTTTGAGGCACAAAATTCTAAATCTGTAGTTTTTTCACACAAGCTTGAGCCATTCATCTCCAAATCTATCCTATAGGAATTCTTATATGTGAGAGTATTTTGTTTGTGATCAAGAGTTGATCACAAATATTAAATCTTTGTATTTTGAGTTATTGGAGGTTACGACCTTGATCAAGCTCTTAGGCTCGTGTGTTGAAGTTCTTGTAGGAACTTGTGAGAAAGCTTGTAGGTATTGCGCACCGAGTGATCTCGCAAGATCGGTTCTAGTGAAATCCTTCATTGCGGTAAAGGCGGGGATGTAAAGTAAGTTGCTCGAACCTTGAGACAATTCTCCTTCGTTTGCGATTGCTTATCTCCCTCTCATATTATTCTTTTTTAATATCTTGTATTATTATAATTGTTTATTCTTATGCTTGATATTATTTTATGTGCTTGTACTTATTTTAACTAAGAAAGCAATTAAGTACCTCAACTCTTATTTAAGAGGAATCACAAGGAGAATTTTAGAGCCCTTGGGGTATACGGCTTCATTTTTTTGTTATGAGTTTGACATTGTTCATGTGATTTATTTGTATAGAATTATTGTTAATTAGTTTTTAATTTTTGCAAATGGTTAGCATATCACCTATTCACCCCTCTAGGTGATTTCATTATGTATTTAGGTGCTATGTGTCACCATAAGGATAAAATGTGCATTACTTATTTAGTATTGAAATATGTATATATATGTAGATTGGGGCTGATATGGTGTAAGGTTGAACAAAGTATGTGGTTGGATTTTGGATATAAGTATATAAGAAAGGATGTTAAAGTTGTTTTAGAGATATTTTTGATAGATTCTAGGCTATATGCGTTGCATGAAAATTTAATGACGGATTATTACAAGTGGATATGTGTCATCTTTTTGAATCAATTAATATGGGTTTATCTATTAAATAATTATTATTGTGTTAGTATTGAGAACAATGTTGGTATCCATTTTACGGGATATTGTGCCTAACTTTAACATGACAATCTTGCTTGCATGTGAAGATGGAGTTGATGGAGAAAGAGTTGATAATCGCGATCGCTACCCAATCTGTCTTTCAACGAACTGAGAAATTAGGAGATTTGTGGTCCTTTTTGTTCCTTGTAGACACTCCCACCTCTACAAGGAAGTGAATCCTTCTTATACCACCTCCCAAATAGAAAGCAACAAAAGGAGGTTAGAAAAGCGTGTGGTAAACTAATCCCAAATAAATAAATAAAAGAAAAAGAACTATGTTAATGGCTACTTACTAGCGGGATGACCCACCGAGATTAATAAAATCCTACCCCTTATGCTAAACTATGGGCTGATTTTATGCAGATGCAATGTGATGATATGTGATGAGAAACCCGAGATTAATTCAAACCTAAGAAAGCAAGAGATTTTAACCTAAGAAAGCAATAAGAGCCTAACCTAGGAAAGCAATAAAGAAAAAGAAAAAAAGAAGAGTTAAAGAAGCTTCTATGCCGTGAAGACGACCAAGCTCCTCCCTTGCACTTTCTTTCTCGCTAACAGCAGCCCAGGAAAGAAATTTTTTAATGGTTATGCCGTCGTGTTCCAACAGCTTTTCCTATTTTTTATGCCAAGACTGAACTTGTTAAGAACTTCTTAAGATTAGGGGCTCCAAGGGGGTATTTATGGATTTTGGGTGGGTGGGGGGGGGGGGGGGGGGGGGGGGGGGGGTGGGCGGGCAATATGATTGATGTGGAGACTAAATAACTCTGAATTTTTGAATTCTATGAAAAAAACCAGTCTGGGCGCATACGGAGTGGGCGCCCAAACCCGGGGCCTAGATTTGGAGTCAGAAGGCCCACAATGACAAGAACTTGGATTTTGAGTTTGGGTCGAGCTCAAATAGTTTGGACAGTGGGCACCCAAAACTGCCACCTCAACAAGCTGGGAAAAAGGAGAAAAATGGAGAAAAAGAAAAGAAAAAAAAAAGAAAAAGAAAGAGGGGGTCTAGTACCCAAGGGGTGGGCGTCTAGACCTGCCATGTCAGCAAGTGGGCTCACAAGGAAGAAAAAGAAAAAGTAAAGGAAAAGGAAAAATGATCTTGGTGCCCTGTGGGGGTAGGCGCCCAGACCTGCCACATTAGCAAGCATGGAAAAGTGTAAAAGAAAAAGAAAAAGAAAATGTCCGCTGGGCGCCCAGACTGGCCACACTGGAATTTTAAAAAGAGAAAAGAGAATAGAAAAGGACAAAATAAGGATAAAGACAAAAGGTCTAGGCGCCCACCGCTTGGGCTTCGAGATTCAAAAAATCCAAAAAATCGGAAGGGGCAAAATTCCAGAAAATTAGAATTACGATAATGCCACAGAACTTGTTTTATTCGTAATTTTCATGAATGAAGTCAAATTTGGATGATTCAATATGCTTTGAAAATTTTATGAAGAGATCTATCAAATAGCATAACACTTGGTCAGAGAAATAAATCAGATGATATGTGAAATGACCAATGTGCCCCTGGGCCTCAGCAAAACTGGACAAATTTTAGAAAAAGGTGAAAAATCTAGAAAAATGAGAGAATGTTGAGTTTGATGATAGATACTGAGTTCAAGTGGTTTTGGGGTGAAATCGAATGAAAAGAAAATATTGTGACAGTGAAATGGTCAAAATTGAGTATTAACAAATAGGTGAAATAAATTAAGAATGCTCAGTTTACAATCTTGATTTTGTATGTTTTGAAGTGTAAATGATCAGCCATATCAACCCACATCCAAGATTTAACCACTTTAAATCTTGGGGCATGATACCGAGTCTCCCGTGGCAGATTGGGTTTAGCCGAAAACTCCTTGTTCCATAATATTCTGCATGTTTTATATTTTAGAAAAGAGCATATTTCAAATCTTATATACAATAAGGGCAATCTGCTAAAATTAATATAATGCAAGTGTTTGTTGTTAGATCTAATAGGACTGAGGTGTTTACCCAAAAACTTTGGGTGACTACAAATCTTTGTTAGAACTGACAACTAATCAATGTCACCGATCTAATTATCCAGGTCAGTGAATATCCGGTGGGAGGTTTTTCGTTCAATAGAATGTTTCTTAATTACGAAACCACCATTCAATTATCTTCCTTAGATAAACTCCAATTAGTCTGATATGAGTCAGTCTTAATATACATTAATATTTATGAACATAAATATTCCAGTATAACTCCTGTAAAAAGAACATTAGTTCAATTATACAGTAAATGGAGTGAGGCACGCATGTAGCGAACTCCTTAAGATAATTACGTCCCCCACTACAGTACTAACGGGTTACTGGATGCTGGCCTCCCAAGATACAACACTTCTTCACGGTATTTGGATAGCACTACCAAATCACCGTACAGTCGAACTGTTGTTAATCAGTACCTTCACAAGTTAGAATTCAAAGCAGTTGGATGAAGATAAATTTCAGTGAGAATATTTATCTTAATATGGAGGATTATTCACTGTAAGGAGAAGGAGGAAGAAAGAATAATTTTTGCCTTAGGAAGTCATAGATTCAGACAACAATTCTATTTCAGAATCTGTTAAATTTTCTATTCCTTCTTTCAGATCGAATCTTTAATAGATAATCTTTAACAGATTTTAATTCTGTTCTACAGAGGAAGTGAAATTTATTCTTTTTTGTCTAGAAATCATGGAGAGCTCCAGGGAACCCATTGGAGGACAGCAGGAATAGTTGCGACGATTCTTGTCTGAACTGTGTTGGCCCAGAGGCCCATCACTCTAGTTTTGATGATGATTAACTCATGTAGTTATAGTTTACTAATGATCTTGTGCTTAATTAGTTTCAGACATTTGATCAAGATCTTAGTAGGTGATTAGCTTCAACAAAGGAGTTTTGGAGCTTTCACATGTAGATTCAAGAGCTCGCGCGTCAAGATCGCACCTAGCACTCAGTTGGAGTCAAGCTCATTGGATCGTGTTTGGATCGAGTCGGCTTGGAGATGGAGATCTACAAAAAAAATCTCGGTTTGTTTAGTTTAAGATTTGTTTAGATCTTGTGTAAGATAGCTAGTGTTGATATGCTCAAGTTCACACACACAAGTTTCAATATGTTTATTTGTTTCGGTTTAACCGATTTTGGATTTCAAGTACTTATATATGGTTTTCATGAATAGATAGAATCAAAACAAGTTTACATAGTTTAATGTATATTAGATTTGAGCTATATACATATATGCTTCATATACTGAGAAAAACTTATTTTGATGATCTTATTCATGTGTTTAGAGTTTTGTTTTTAACAAAACCTATTTTTAGATTTCATGTCAAAAACATAGATATATCATTTACATGTGTATTGAATTTTATCTATACACTCTATGCTTTAAAAGAGTTTAAATATCTTATTTTTGTATTTGTACAAGTTTTAGAGGAAACAATTTTTCATTTCAAAAATTCAAGTTTTGAAAAATACGGTTTTGTGTTTAAGATAAATTTCAATATCACAAAAATAGTTCAAAATGTTTATAATATGTGTTGAATTTTTGTCACACATATTTGTTATTCAAAGATCTTATAAGAACTTATTTTTTGGAATCTATGTGTTTTTATGGGATTTAATAGAAAGTAAAAAAACCAAGTTTTTAATCCCCAAAACAGTTTGACCAGGTTGTCTGCGGTCGACCGACGCAGAAGTCGGTCCACCGGTCCGATCGACCGATGTGCACAGACGTGCACAAGCCATTTGCATGGAGGGCCGGTCGACCGGGTCGGTCGACCGCCAGAGTGTTGGCCCAAAGGCCTTCCACTCTAGTTTTGATGATGATTAACTCATGTAGTTATGTGTACTAATTATCTTGTGATGTTTAAGTTTCAGATCATTAATCAAGATATTAGTTGGTGAAAGCTTCCAAACACCTTTCACATGTTGATTCAAGAGCCCGAGCGTCAAAGATCACATATAGCACTTGCTCGGTGGATCAAAGAGTTTTGGATCGAGTCGGCTTGGAGATTGCGCTCTACAAGAAGACATCGGTACCATAGTTTAGATTTGTGTTTAGATCCAAAATTGTAAAGATTAGAATAGTATGATATGCTCAAGTTCACAACACACACGTTTCATGTTTTGGTTTTCGGTTTTTGGTTTAACCGATCTTGGTTTGCATGAATAGATATTATATCAAAACAAGTTTATATGATTTAATGTATATTAGATTTGTTCTATATACATGCATGCTTCAACTCTTAGACAAACTTACTTTGATATACCTATTTCATGTGTTTTAGGTTTTTTGTTTTAACAAAACTTATTTTTAGAATTAAAGACAAAAACTATGATATGTATATGTTTCATGTATATTGGATTTCTATCCATATGCATCATGCTTCAAAATGTTTAAATATCATGTTTTTGTATTTAGATGAGTTTTGGACAAAATGTATTTTCTATTCAAAAATTCAAGTTTTAGAAAATACAGTTTTTGGTTTTTGGTAAAAATGATAAGACACAAAAATAGTTCATATTGATTGATATTTGAGCTAAACTTTTTACCACATGTTTATATATCAATGCAAATTGATAAACTATTTTTGGTGATTTTTAGGAGTGTTAAAAGATTTTTCAAAATAATTTTAAACTGATTTTCTGATCCAGTTTTCTGTTCCAGACTTCAATCAGTCGACTTATTCTCTGAACAAGTCGACTGGACCTGAAGTCGGTCGACCGGGTCGGTCGACCGACGTGCACAGATCTGTGCACGTTTGGAGACACTGGGACGGCCGACCGCTCCGGTCGACCGGGATGAGAGCAGAGCTCTCTGTTTGTTTGGGTCGACCGGGCCGGTCGACTGGTAGCTGCCAACGGGCAAAAATTGACCGTTGGACGGTCGACCGGACCGGTCGACTGGAAGGGTTATTTTGGCAAAAATTGCTGCCAACGGCTAGTTTCCAGATTTGCCTATAAATACCCCATTTGTAAGAGTTTTTCTCTAAGATTTTTTGTGCGAATTTTTCCATACTCTCTGGTGTTTTTGCTGCAATTAAAAGAAGTTTTTGGACTTGAATTGAACAATCCTTTTGGTGTTTTTGCTAGGGTTTGGAAAATCAAAAAAGAGGGTTTTTGGGAAAAGCTTTTGATTGAAATTTATCATCTTGTTTTCTACTATTTCCCAAGGATTTTTTTTGTGATTTTGATTTTCATTCCATTGGTTTTCTCCACACTTGAGCAACATCTACTATCTCATTCTATAGGATACTTGTGTGGGAGAAGAGATTGTTTGTGGTTGTTTGTTAGACCACCAAGTTAAAAACCCAATCTTTGTTTGGCTTTGTGCCTTGGGTTGTATCCCTCAAGTTGTGAGGTGATCCTTGTGTTTGCTTTGTGCTAATCCCTCAAGTTGTGAGGTGATTGTTTTGTTGGATTGGAGCTTGCCTCAAGGAGGAGGTTGTGGTTGTAAAGAGAGGAGTTGGGTACTCCTTGTGAGAGTTCTTTGTGTACTTGCTAGTGGATTAGAAATCCTTCGTGTGTCGAAGGCGGGGATGTAGAGCTGGGTGCTCGAACCTCGTAAAATATCTTGTTGTTTGCGTTTGATCCATTGACTCTCTCTCTATCTCTCTCTTTACTTTGTGCCTTGCAACTATTCATATTGTGCATTCATCATTGCTTGGCTTGGTTGTGTGTGCATCATTTGTTGATCACACTTGAGTGTATTGCATTAAGTTTTTAAATTCTGCATTTAGTTCATAGATTAGCCATATCACCTATTCACCCCCCCTCTAGGTGACTTTTCAATTGGTATCAGAGCTAGTGCTCCTGATATTTAGGTTTAACCACCTAGGAGTGAGATCTTGGTTTGATAATCTTCATTTGCATTTTCATTTGCACTCATTTAGTTTGCACTCATGGATAGCCCTCCTATGTTTGACCATTTTAGACTTGATACTTGGAAGGCCAATATGAGTAGGCATTTAAAATCACTAGGTCATCTAGTTTATCAAGCCTCCACTCAAGAATCATTCCCTAATAGTAGCAAGCATAAAAAGGCTAATGCATTAGCACTTAGAGCATCTCTTAATGAACATCTTTTACCGGTTTTGATCGTTATGATTCGGCTTTTGCAGTTTGGAGCATATTAACTTCTCCCGAGCTTCCAAGGATTATCAACAAGATGAGGAGATCTAAGAAAGAAAAGTCCGAAAAGCATTGCTTCATGGTCCAAGGGAATAACTCCCTTGAGGTACAATCGGACACTCAATTAGTTGATAGCTCTAGTTCCTATTGCTATGGATGTTTAGAAGTTCAATCTTTAAATTTGGAACTTGCTCAAAAGCTTGAAAATTTCTTAGAAAAACACAATCTTTTGAAAGAGGACAACCTTGTTTTGAAAAATGAATTAAACGATTTGTGTTCGAATTTTGAATTGATTTTGCAAGAAAAGGAAGATATTGCAAGTGAACGTGACTCACTTAAATCTCAACTAGACCTTGCCCTTAATGAGATTGAAGTTTTGAAAAGCAAAAATGATTGTGATAATGTTGTGAAGCACAATGAGATTTTATCTTCAAAATTGGATCTTACTTTTAAAGATAACTTGTTTTGAAAAATAAAATTGATTCAATTACAAAAGAGTTGGATTTGGTTTTAAAGAAAAATGAATCTTTAAAAATTGATATTGATTCTCATGTGTGCCATGCTAGTATAGCTTCTTCTTCTTCTTGCACACCTATTGCATGTTCAACTTTGTCTTCCACTATTGAAAATGATATAAATGTTTTGAAGAAAAGTGTAGATTGTTTGGGCTCCACTTTGAGCCAATGCACATTGAACCACACTCGTTTGGAAACCTTGGTTCGCAAGAAACAAGGTCCAACTTTGCATGCATACCCTACACGGCATACACATGCTTTCCACGGACACAACCATGACATGTATGCTCATGTGTACACATGTACACATTGTGGCCGAAAAGGCCATCTTGCTAGATTTTGTTATGATCGTATTTATCATGAAAATTTAGCAACTAATCTTGTTTGGGTTAGAAAGGATACTAACCCCCGTGGACCCAAAAGGAAATGGGTACCAAAGACCACCTCTATACTTTTTGATGTAGGTGGGAGCTCTCGCATCACGTGAAAGTATTGGTGCCTTGAGGTGGATGCGTTCTAAGCTTTAAAGAGAACCATTTGGATGCTTCACTCTCAAGGAGATTTGGTGGGAGGACCACCGTGGTTTGGAGAACTAGAGATGCACCTTCATCGGCTTTGTATCATTCTCTAACTCCCATTTGTTATTTGCATGCTTTTCATGTTCATCTATTCATAGCATGTCTTGTTTTATTGTTCATTATGCTTATGTCATGTTGATTAGATTAGTGTTATACATGTTTAGTTACTTGAGACACCCATGTTTTATATGGATCTTATCTTTGTGTTCTCACCTTGTTTAGTACTATCATGTATGCCCTAGATCTAATGTACATGCATATACATAATAATCATATGGATGTTTATGATGTTTTGTTTTAATGACTCATGTTTTATTGTTTCATGATTAGTATGATATTTGTCATGTTTATTAGACTTATGCTTTACATGATTAGTTGTTGAGACACCCATGTTTTGTATGGACCCATATTTTGTGTTCTCTTTATGTTTTAGCTATCATGTTAATCATAGATCTAATGCACATGTCTTTGTCATGCTAATCATATGGTTGACTATGACTTTTTGTTTTGATACTTCATGTTTTGATTATTTTGTTTATCTTGTTGGTTTATGATTCCCGTTTCATGCTTCATGTGTTGACTACTTGCTTGAATGATGGTTTTCATTAAGACTAGGATTTATACTTGTACAACGAGTGAGCTACAAATAGACCTTTATATATGTTTGTGCTTGAACGCTCATTTATATTCATTTGATGTACTAGTATAGTCTAGTTTTGATGATTCTTGCATTTGACTTGTATTCATCATTTTACATGTTTTGTTTTAACTTCATGTATATGTCCATCTTGTCCAAACTATCATTTATACATATACATCCTTGAGCCACGTGCCTTCATGCATATACTTTTGTGGACTCATTGTGTTTAGGATATGTATGTATACTTTAGTTTGTACATGACATACATATGCCTTGAAGTTTAAATCGTTTGGATGAATTTCATGTTTGCTAAGTGATTTCACATGTATGATGAATCTCATATTTTTAAGATGATTTCAATTAGTGATTTCACATGAATTTCATGTTTTTAATATTGAGCTTGATTGTCCATTTTCATGTTGATATGTTTCTCACAACACTTATACACTCACCTTATTTAATGTTTTCTCATGACTTAGTTTTCATGAGTACAAGTTATGCTATATGGATTTTAAGTGTTTTAGTGCCATGTGGTTTATATGTGTCTTCATGAAAAATATTTTTTTTAAGAATCTCATACTAGTTGATTCATATAACTAGTTATGATATTCTTCCTTGGTAGAGATTTTCAAACATACTACATTTTCAAACCTATTTTTGAAAACCCCTACCATCTAAGGGCGGTTGGATGGGAGATCATGCTCATGTATGCTTTAAGTGAAAATCATAGTAAACTTGAACATGAAATGGGTGGTAGGAATATGAGATATACACTTGATCTTATTGTTGTTTCTATTGGTATCTTTGAATTCTTTCAATTGGTATTAATATTGACATTTTTTTTGTATACTCATATATTTTGTTGTATATGTATGCTTACATTTCAAAGAATATCAATTCCATTGGTATCTACTTTTCATACATATATATGTTTTATTTGTGCTTATTATATCCATATATCTTTAAGCACAAATCTTATTTATGATGATAAGCTTGAGCTTCAACTTTGTTTCAATTGATTTAGTTTTCAATTGGTATCTTAATTCAAGCCTTATCATAGTTTTCATTGGTATTTCATAAAGGGGGAGAAAATCTTGTATTTCATCTTTCAATTGGTATCTTGTTTTCCACTTCCTTGCTTTATGATATAGAGAATAATAATTTCAATTGGAAATAATTTCAATTTGTATCAAAATCAAATTTGTTTATATACTTAAAAATAATAATTTAAATTGGTAGTAAAGATCTATGTTTAAGTTCAATTTGTATCAACATTTATGTTTAGAAATTCAGAATTTGCTATGTTTAATTTCAATTGATATCAAGATTGCTTATTTACAATTGATATGATGTTTGTTTACTTATAAATTGGTATCAAGATTTTTGTTTTTCAATTAGTATAGTTTCATTTTTAATTGGTATCAATATGCACTTCCTTGACACATTTTCTTCTAATTGGTATCATATTTGTGTTTAGACAAAAAGGGGAAGAACATCCCTTGTTTTTGATTCCTTGTTTTGAATATAAAAAGAATATGTTTTCATTAGTTTTGTAAATAAGGAAAAGAAGAATTTCTTTTTGTGTTTTTATTAGTTTTGTTTTTAAAACCCCGTTGTTGATGATTGACAAAAAGGGGGAGAAGAATTTGAGTTTATATGCATGTTTGCATATGCATGTTTTATGTTTTTAATGTTTTTATTAAGTTCAATTGGTATCCAAAGCATTATTTAAAGAACATGTATAGTTTGCTTAGTTTTGGTATCAAGAGCTTGTATAAGAGATCATTAGTTTTGTTGTTTTGCATATATTGAGTTTAATTGGTATTTAGAGCATATTTATGTGTTTAAGTTTAATTGGTATCAAGAGCATGTTTTAGATCTTTATGTGTTTTTATGCATATTGATGCACACATGTTTAAGAGCTTACATTGCATATCTATTTGTTTATTCCTATGCATGAGTTAAGGGGGAGCTTCTTTGAAGCTAAACTTTAATCCATGCATATATAACTCCATGAGTTTTGTCATCATGAAAAAGGGGGAGATTGTTGGCCCAAAGGCCTTCCACTCTAGTTTTGATGATGATTAACTCATGTAGTTATGTGTACTAATTATCTTGTGATGTTTAAGTTTCAGATCATTAATCAAGATATTAGTTGGTGAAAGCTTCCACACACCTTTCACATGTTGATTCAAGAGCCCGAGCGTCAAAAATCACATATAGCACTTGCTCGGTGGATCAAAGAGTTTTGGATCGAGTCGGCTTGGAGATTGCGCTCTACAAGAAGACATCGGTACCATAGTTTAGATTTGTGTTTAGATCCAAAATTGTAAAGATTAGAATAGTATGATATGCTCAAGTTCACAACACACACGTTTCATGTTTTGGTTTTCGGTTTTTGGTTTAACCGATCTTGGTTTGCATGAATAGATATTATATCAAAACAAGTTTATATGGTTTAATGTATATTAGATTTGTTCTATATACATGCATGCTTCAACTCTTAGACAAACTTACTTTGATATACCTATTTCATGTGTTTTAGGTTTTGTGTTTTAACAAAACTTATTTTTGGAATTAAAGACAAAAACTATGATATGTATATGTTTCATGTATATTGGATTTCTATCCATATGCATCATGCTTCAAAATGTTTAAATATCATGTTTTTGTATTTAGATGAGTTTTGGACAAAATGTATTTTCTATTCAAAAATTCAAGTTTTAGAAAATACAGTTTTTGGTTTTTGGTAAAAATGATAAGACAAAAAAATAGTTCATATTGATTGATATTTGAGCTAAACTTTTTACCACATGTTTATATATCAATGCAAATTGATAAAACTATTTTTGGTGATTTTTAGGAGTGTTAAAAGATTTTTCAAAATATTTTTAAACTGATTTTCTGATCCAGTTTTCTGTTCCAGACTTCAATCAGTCGACTTATTCTCTGAACAAGTCGACTGGATCTGAAGTCGGTCGACCGGGTCGGTCGACCGACGTGCACAGATCTGTGCATGTTTGGAGACACTGGGACGGCCGACCGCTCCGGCCGACCGGGATGAGAGCAGAGCTCTCTGTTTGTTTGGGTCGACCGGGCCGGTCGACCGGTAGCTGCCAACGGGCAAAAATTGACCGTTGGACGGTCGACCGGACCGGTCGACCGGAAGGGTTATTTTGGCAAAAACTGCTGCCAACGGCTAGTTTCCAGATTTGCCTATAAATACCCCATTTGTAAGAGTTTTTCTCTAAGATTTTTTGTGCGAATTTTTCCATACTCTCTGGTGTTTTTGCTGCAATCAAAAGAAGTTTTTGGACTTGAATTAAACAATCCTTTTGGTGTTTTTGCTAGGGTTTGGAAAATCAAAGAAGAGGGTTTTTGGGAAAAGCTTTTGATTGAAATTCATCATCTTGTTTTCTACTATTTCCCAAGGATTTTCTTTGTGATTTTGATTTCCATTCCATTGGTTTTCTCCACACTTGAGCAACATCTACTATCTCATTCTATAGGATATTTGTGTGGGAGAAGAGATTGTTTGTGGTTGTTTGTTAGACCACCAAGTTAAAAACCCAATCTTTGTTTGGCTTTGTGCCTTGGGTTGTATCCCTCAAGTTGTGAGGTGATCCTTGTGTTTGCTTTGTGCTAATCCCTCAAGTTGTGAGGTGATTGTTTTATTGGATTGGAGCTTGCCTCAAGGAGGAGGTTGTGGTTGTAAAGAGAGGAGTTGGGTACTCCTTGTGAGAGTTCTTTGTGGACTTGCTAGTGGATTAGAAATCCTTCGTGTGTCGAAGGCGGGGATGTAGAGCTGGGTGCTCGAACCTCGTAACATATCTTGTTGTTTGCGCTTGATCCATTGACTCTCTCTCTATCTCTCTCTTTACTTTGTGCCTTGCAACTATTCATATTGTGCATTCATCATTGCTTGGCTTGGTTGTGTGTGCATCATTTGTTGATCACACTTGAGTGTATTGCATTAAGTTTTTAAATTCCGCATTTAGTTCATAGATTAGCCATATCACCTATTCACCCCCCTCTAGGTGACTTTTCACAGAGAGCATCTGCTCTCTGGATCTAGCCCCGGTCGACCGGGCGGTCGACCGGCATAGAGCTCTGCTATCTATTTTCAGGCCTCGGTCGACCGGGCGGTCGACCGGTGGCACAACGGTCAGAAATCTGACCGTTGGCTGGTCGACTGGGCGGTCGACCGACAACAGAGTTTTATGCTGTCTTGGCCTGTAACGGCTAGATTTTGAGAGGGCTTATAAATAGCCCCTTATTGGGCTGTTTCATATAAGTTTTTGAAGAGCAAATTTTCCCATCTTTATAAGTGTTTTAGCAAGAAGTTTTCAAAGAGTTTTTAGGTTTAAAAGTTCCATCTTTATTTGTTTTAAAGAGTTGGAAAAATCAAAGATAAAGAGAAGTCTTTGGGAATTATTTTGTTCTTCATTTCTATTTTATCCTAGAAGTTTTCCCAAGTATTTTCTTTGTGATTTTGATTTTCAAACTCTTTATTTTCTCAAACTTGAGCTATCAATCTATCCTATCTATTAGGATCTTTGTTTAGTGAGGAAAATTAGTTTGTGGTTTAGTCAGACCACTAAGTTGTAATCTTTCTTTGCTTTGGCTTAGTGCCTTATCCCTCTATTGAGAGGTTGATTTTGTTTTGGCTTTGTGCCTTTGCCTCTAGTGAGAGGTTGTGTTGTTTGAGAAAGGAGTTGTGTACTCCAAAATTGTATTACCCAAATTCTCAGTGGAGGTTCCCTGTGTGGGAAGTCCTGTGTGGACAATATAGTGAAAATTCTTCTGTGTGAAGGCGGGGACGTAGAGCAGTGGCTCGAAGCTCGAAACATATCTTTGTGTTTGCGATTGTTCCACTATCTCTTACTTTCTCTCTCTTTTATATATCTTGCATTGATTCATATTGCTCATATCATACTTATATGCTTGGTATTGTTGTGTGTGCCTCACTAGTGTTAAACCAAGAGAGCTTCATATAGCACCTCAACTCTTATTTAGAGGAATCTAGAGGAGATAGTCCAGAGCCCTTCACTGAAAATTTAGCTACACTCTTTGGTTACACTTAGTGTGTTGCAATTTATTTTTAATTTCGCATCATTTGTCATTAGATTAGCCATACACCTATTCACCCCCCTCTAGGTGTACTTTCAATTGGTATCAGAGCCTACGCTCCTAATATTAGGTTTAACCACCTAGGAGTGAGATCTTGGATAGCTAATCTAGACTTGCTTTTGCACACTTATTTGTTTACACACACTCATGGACTTCATGACCCCTCCTATGTTTGATGTTTCTAACATCGATGTATGGAAGCTTAGAATGAGTGCTTACCTAAAAACACTAGGCTTGCATGTTTTCCTTGCCGCTACTAAGAAATCTGATCTTAGTAATAGTAAGCATATAGAGGCCAATGCACAAGCCCTAGAGGCACTTAGAAACACACTAAGCAAAGAATATTTGTATATAGTTTCTCATTGTGATTTCGCTTTTACAGTGTGGAACACTTTGACCTCTCCCAAGGTACAAACGACGAATTATGTGGTGAAGAAACTCTTGGTGGATGAATCCGAACAAACTTGCTACATGGTCCAAGGGAATGACTCCCTTGAGGTAAATTCAGAAACCCATCTAGATGATTGTGCTAGCTCCTCTAATGATGATTATGATATTATGGATGCCGATGCATTAAATGAAGAGCTTTCCATTGTTTGTGAAAACTTGATTGAAAAATATCAAGTTTTGAAAAAGAAAAGCTTTAAATTAAATAAAGAAAATAAGGATTTGTGTTCAAAACTTGATTTGACTTTGCAAGAGAAAGTTGAAATTTCTAATGAAAGGGACTCATTGAAATCCCAACTTGAACTTACTCTAAATGAAAATAAAATTTTAAAAAGTAAAAATAATTATGATGAGATTTTGAAAAAAAATGAGATTCTATCTTCAAAGCTTGATTTTGTTTTAAAAGAAAATGATTCTTTGAAAAACAAAATTATTTCTATTTTAAAAGAATTGGATTTGGTTTCAAAGAAAAATATTTCTTTGAAAAATGATTTGTCTTTACATGTTTGTCATGTTACTATAGATTCATCTCCTATTAACAAACATATTGCATGCTCCACTTTGTCTTCAAGCATTAAAAATGAAATATGTGTGTTGAAGAAAAGTGTTGATTGTTTGGGCTCCACTTTGAGCCAATGTGCTATGAATCACAAGAAATTGGAATCCATATTTCGCAAGAAACATGCACCACATGTTCATGCACACCATACACAGCATACACATGCTTCTCATGCTCACACACATGACACCATGTATGCTCATGTGTATATTTGTACACATTGTGGACATAAGGGCCACCTTGCAAAATTTTGTTATGATAGGATTAATAATTCAAATTTTGCAAATAAATTTGTTTGGGTTAGGAAAGGTGCTAACCCCCATGGACCCAATATGATATGGGTACCAAAATCTACTCCTATTTTATTTGATGTAAGTGTGGGCTCTCACTTGACGTGAGGGCATTGGTGCCTTGATGATGGATGCTTATGTGCTTGATGGATACTACATTGGATGCATCACCTTTAAGGAGTTTGGTGGGAGGACCATCATGGTTTAGAGATCTAGAGATTAGCCCTATATGATTTTGGTAACAATCTCTAACTCCTTATTTTAGTTTACATGCTTTCATATTATTGATTTTTAGCATGTTTTGATTTTTCATGATTATTATGTTAAATACAATGTTAATTAGACTTGAGATATACATGATTAGTATTTGAGATACACCCATGTTTATATGGATTATCATTATTGTGTTCTCACTTTAGTTTAGCTATTGTGTATATCTTAGCTCTAATGCATATGCATTTACCTTGATGATCATACTTGTTTATGATTTTGCGCTTCATGTTTTGATTACTAGTTTAAATGTAGTTTTCATTAAAACTTGTGTCAATACTTGTACAATTAGTGAGCCACAAATTGACTATTATATGTTTATGCCTAATTGCTCATTTGTACCCATTAGATGTACTAGTATAGCCTAGTTTTGATGATTTTTGCATTATAACTTGTATTCCCTATTTTTGATATGTTTTTATGATAAAGTGTTTTGCTTCATGTATATGTTAATTTTGTTTAAAATTTTAGATATACATGTATACCCTTGAGTCACTTGCCTTTCATGCAAATTCTTTATGGACTCATTTGTGTTTAGGATATATATGTATACCTTTAGTTTTAGACAAAGCATACATATGCCTTGAAGTTTGTATTATTTTGATGAAAATTAAACTTTCACGGTTTTCATTTTTTAAGGAATAATGTCATTTGAGCTTTATTGCCTATCTCCATGATTATGCTTTTTCATAAGGTTCTTTTACACTCTATGTTTGTGTTTACTCATGATTTATTTTGTTTCATGAGGTTATATAAGATTTATTGCTATTTGAGTGTTGATAATCGTGTGATTTTCATGTTTCATGGATTTATTCATGTTTTATTCCTTACTTGAAGGACTTCATACTAGTTTTCAATATTATCATAAAACTAGTTCGTATTATTCAAATGGTAAAGTTTTCAAACATATTAAATTATTTTCAAATTCTATTTTTGAAAACCCCAACCTTCAAGGGCGGTTGGATGGGCGACCATGCCTTATATGCTCAAATTGAAAAATCTCTTAAACATGTGCATGAAAAGGGTGGTAGGTATGAAATATACATGACTTTAATGAAAACCTATCCTTGTATACTCATATGTGGTTTCTTATATATGTATGCTTCAAACTTCAAATATTATCAATTTCAATTGATATATTCATTTTCATACATATATATGATTTGATTGTGCTTACAATATCTTTACATCTTAAAGTATAAATAATGTTTATGATAAGCTTGATTTAGTCTATAATGTCAATTATTTTTCAATTGGTATCTTATACAAGCTTATGCATCATTTTCATTAGTATTTCATAAAGGGAGAGAAAAATTCATGTTTTAACTTTCAATCGGTTTTTGTTTTCAATTGGTATTCTACTCCCATTCTTTATGATAAAAAATACTTTATTTGGTATATGCTAATATTTTCAATATTGGTATCAATATATCTTAAATTGGTATTATTCTCAATTTGGTATCTTTATTGCAAAATGATTTGTATTTACAAAAAAAAAAATTCATGGTTTATACTTTCAATTGGTCTATTATACTTTCAATTGGTATTCACAAAAATTTGATTTATAATTTCAATTGGTTTATACCATCAAAAATCATTTTGTAGATTTTAATTGGTATCAAAATATTGTGTTTTTATACTTTCAATATGGTTTGTATTTTTTCAAATTAGTATATGAAAAATACATTTTGTGTTTTTATTTTCAATTGGTATCAAAATTTACTTTGGTATTAAAATTTATTGTTTTGATTTCGTTGATATATGCAAGGGGAGCTTAACATCTTCTCTATGTATGAATGTATGTGTATGTATGTATGTATATATATATATATATATATATATATATATATATATATATATATATATATATATATATATCTTTATTGTTTGATTTGTTTTCGCCCCTTTGTTGATAAGTTGACAAAAAGGGGGAGAGAAATTTTAGAGTTTTATATGGATGTTTTATGTTGTTTATGCATATATGATTGTGTTTAGTTCATATATGATTGTTGTTTTGTTTATACATTTCATTGCATATTTATTTGTTTAGTGCTATGCATGAGTTAAGAGGGAGCTTCTATGAAGCTTATCTTTAATCCATGCATATATAACTCTATGAGTTTTGTCATCATAAAAAGGGGGAGATTGTTGGCCCAGAGGCCCATCACTCTAGTTTTGATGATGATTAACTCATGTAGTTATAGTTTACTAATGATCTTGTGCTTAATTAGTTTCAGACATTTGATCAAGATCTTAGTAGGTGATTAGCTTCAACAAAGGAGTTTTGGAGCTTTCACATGTAGATTCAAGAGCTCGCGCGTCAAGATCGCACCTAGCACTCAGTTGGAGTCAAGCTCATTAGATCGTGTTTGGATCGAGTCAGCTTGGAGATGGAGATCTACAAGAAGACCTCAGTTTGTTTAGTTTAAGATTTATTTAGATCTTGTGTAAGATAGCTAGTGTTGATATACTCAAGTTCACACACACAAAAGTTTCAATATGTTTATTTATTTCGGTTTAACCAGTTTTAGATTTCAAGTACTTATATATGATTTTCATGAATAGATAGAATCAAAACAAAGTTTACATGGTTTAATGTATATTAGATTTGATCTATATACATAAATGCTTCATATACTGAGAAAATCTTATTTTGATGATCTTATTCATGTGTTTAGAGTTTTGTTTTTAACAAAACCTATTTTTAGATTTCATGTCAAAAACATAAATATATAATATACATGTGTATTGGATTTTATCCATACACTCTATGCTTGAAAAGAGTTTAAATATCTTGTTTTTGTATTTGTACAAGTTTTGGAGGAAATGATTTTTCATTTCAAAAATCCAAGTTTTGGAAAATACGATTTTTGTGTTTAAGCTAAATTTTAATATCACAAAAATTGTTCAAAATGTTTATAATATGTGTTGAATTTCTGTCACACATATTTGTTATTCAAAGATCTTATAAGAACTTATTTTTTTTGGAATTTATGTATTTTTATGGGATTTAATAGAAGGTAAAATAACCAAGTTTTTAATCCTCAAAACAGTTTGACCTGGCTGTCTACTGGTCGACCGTCTGGTCGACCGAGGCAGAAGTCGGTCCACCGGTCCGGTCGACCGATGTGCACAGACGTGCACAAGCCATTTGGCTGGAGGGCTGGTCGACCGCCAGAGAGCATCTGCTCTCTGGATCTGGCACAGGTCGACCGGGCGGTCGATCGATAGCAGAGTTTTCTACTGTCTTAACCTGTAACGGCTAGTTTTTAAGAGGGCTTATAAATAGCCCCCTCTTGGGCTGTTTCATATAAGTTTTTGAAGAGCAAATTTTCACATCTTTACAAGCATTTTAGCAAGAAGTTTTCAAAGAGTTTTGGGTTTAAAAGTTCCATCTTTATTTGTTTTAAAGAGTTGAAAAAATCAAAGAAAAAGAGAAGTCTTTGGGAATTATTTTTATTCTTCATTTCTATTTTATCCTAGAAGTTTTCCCAAGTATTTTCTTTGTGATTTTGATTTCCAAACTCTTTATTTTCTCACACTTGAGCTATCAATCTATCCTATCTATTAGGATATTTGTTTAGTGAGAAAAATTGGTTTGTGGTTTAGTGAGACCACGAAGTTGTAATCTTTCTTTGCTTTGGCTTAGTGCCTTATCCCTCTATTGAGAGGTTGATTTTGTTTTGGCTTTGTGCCTTTGCCTCTAGTGAGAGGTTGTGTTGTTTGAGAGGGGAGTTGTGTACTCCAAAGTTGTATTACCCAAATCCTCAGTGGAGGTTCTCTATGTGGGAAGTCCTATGTGGACGATATAGTGAAAATCCTTCTGTGTGAAGGCGGGGACGTAAAGCAGTGGCTCGAACCTCGAAACATATCTTTGTGTTTGCGATTGTTCTACTATCTCTTACTCTCTCTCTTTTATATATCTTGCATTGATTCATATTGCTCATATCATACTAATATGCTTGGTATTGTTGTGTGTGCCTCACTAGTGTTAAACCAAGAGAGCTTCATATAGCACCTCAATTCTTATTTAGAGGAATCTAGAGGAGATAGTCTAGAGCCCTTCACCGGAAATTTGGCTACACTCTTTGGTTACACTTAGTATGTTGCAATTTGTTTTTAATTCTGCATCATTTGTCATTAGATTAGCCATACACCTATTCACCCCCTTCTAGGTGTACTTTCAAACTGTTGTAATTGTTTCCGTCTGAACCATTGCAGCGGTTCTGTCTAACCGCGCATGCAGATTCGGGTAGCAAAGTGGTTGGATCTGCATCAAAGACCTGCAACCCTTTAGCACCCTTGTGGCCCGTTTCAAAATGAACCGGCCCAGGTTGGGTTCGCACCCGCACCCGCACCCAGGCCCAAGCCCAGGCTCAGACCCGGGCCCTGGGCTTCAGCACCGGCACTGGCGTGGGTCGGGCTAGTAGCGGTGGCGCGCGCATGCGTGTGGACATGGTTTCTCCCCAAACCTGCGCGAAAACTCTAAGTACCCGGAGGGCACACCCTTTGTTCCCATCTTTCTATATTTAAACACTTCAAATTTTCACTCCATATCCAATGTAAGACTAAATGTTTTAGTAAGCTTTAGTCCCCTTTAGTCATTGATTTAGACTAAGTTTTGACTTGAATATCACTCATTTGAAAACAAAATTGAATATGTGAATATACCACATTTATCTCCTATGGAAGAACACACTCCAACCATTATCCGGTTGATTCTATTAATGGATCTCGCCTTAATTCAACTCATAGATTCATTTAAATTTTTTGTTTTTCTAACAATCCCCGACAATAAATGGAGATTCAAAGAATTGACACACTATGAGACTGACTCTATAGTGAAAGGTACTTTAGAAAAGAAACTACATCAGGATAGGTGAACTAGGTCTTGAACCTTCCATAGTGAAAGTTTTATCGAACTTACTAGCTAATCAGTAAACTAAGTCTTGAATTGTCAGCCGTTTGTGTAAGTCTAGTCAACCTCGCCCAGTAACTTTCCAAAATCAAATTTAGTTCTCGGTTGTATCCATTTTGGCCCTGGACATTTTTAGTTTTAGAAAGTATCTTTAGAGAATCACAGCCTCTATAGAGCTCCCAAAAAGCAGACCCAGCTCTATACTCACATAGGTGATCGTTCTATTAAGAGTAGTCTACTCTACCCCCATTTATTTTAATAACAAGATATAGGCATCATTAAAAGCATTAAGCTTATCCTAAATCCATTTGTAAAAAGCACTTGGATGCACTATAGGAATAGGTTGGAGTCAAGCTCCTATGTGCTTACTCGCAGAGCCAATCATAATTAATTTTTTCTCTTAAACTTAGTCTATGGGATCTCTAGTCGCTAAGTGAGATTTCTATTAAGCTGACTTGGTAAGGTTAGGCTTTTAGTCTCATTCTCCTCGATGCCCAGTTTATACGTTCTCCATTTAAAACTTTAGTAAACGAATCTGCTAGATTATCTTTTGATGATACAAAGTCAATAGAGATAATTTCATTTGAGAGCAACTGCTTCACGGTATTATGTCTATAACAAATATATTTAGACTTACTGTTATATATAAAATTTTATGCCCAATATATGCTGCTTGATTATCGCAGTGAATACATATAGTAAGCACTGGCTTGGGCCATAATGGTATATCTTTCAAAAATTATCGAAGCCATTCTGCTTCTTCTCCAGCCTTATCTAAGGCTATAAATTTCGATTCCATTGTAGAATAGGCAAAACAAGTTTGTCTTAAATATTTTCATGGTACCGCTGCACCTCCAAGAGTAAAAATATATCCGCTAGTTGATTTTTATTCATCAGAATCTGCAATCCAATTAGCATCATTGTACATTCAAGTACAGGTAGATATTTTCTATATTTCAAGGCAAACTCCCTGGTTTTAGATACATAGTCTACTACTCGTAGTAGAGCAGTCCAATGATCATCATTAGGATTACCAGTATATCTGCTTAGTTTGCTTACGCGTAAGCAATATCGGATCTAGTGCAATTTATTAAATATATTAGACTTTCGATAATCTGATAAACAACTGTCGTGTTGTAGTTCTTGTATTCTTATGAAGGTGGATTTATGAAAGAAAAGAATTAGTATTCTCTTTTATCCCATGTTCCTTAAATCTTTCTATCATCTTATCTACGTAATGAGATTGAGATAGACTGATTCCATCTGGTGTTCTTGTAATTTTAATTCCTAAAATTACATCAGCAACACCCAGATCTTTCATATCAAAATAATTGGATAGCATCTGTTTTATAAACTTAATAACCTCAATATTAGTTCCAAGTATCAACATGTCATCTACATAAATACAAACAATGATACAAGTATTTTCAACTATCTTAGTGTAAACATACTTATCACATTCATTAATAGTGAATCCATCTTTAATCATGATACTATCAAATTTCTCATGCCATTATTTTGGAGCCTGTTTTAAATTGTATAAGGATTTTATCAATTCATACACTTTATGTTCTTAGCCCTTGACTATAAATCCTTCAGGTTAGTCCATGTATATTTTTTTCATTTAAGTCGCCATTTAGAAATGCAGTCTTGACGTTCATGTACTTTTTGTTGATAACTTTTGGCTACTAATCTACCCTTGTATTTATCGATAGATCCATCGGGTTTTAATTTTTTTTGAAAATGCACTTACTCTGATTGGTTTACTGTCAGAAGGCAAGTTTATCAATTCCCAAGTGTGATTACTTAGGATGAATTCTATTTCGCTATTTACAGCTTCTTTTCACATTTGTGCTTCTGAAGTAGACATACCCTCTTTAAATATTTGAGGCTCACTTTCAAGCGCATATGCTATGAAGTCTGGACTAAAAGATTTTGAGATTCGATCTCTGACTCCTTCTTGGTTCAACTTCTGCATTAACTGTAGGTCCACTAGTTCCTTCATCCCTAAATGCTGTTCATGTATTCTTTTTTCAGAAGTCTTGTCTTCTTCCTGTTTATACATAAAGATGTCTTCAAAGAATACAGCATCTCTGGATTCAATAATCATGTTTACATGAATATCAGATATTTCTGATTTGTATACCAGAAATCTATAGGCACTGCTATTCAAGGCATATCCTATGAAAATGCAGTTTATAGTTTTCATTCACAACTTGGTCTTTTTAGGTAGTGGGGCCAGTACCTTTGCAAGGCACCCCCACATTTTGACAAAATTGTATGAAGGTACTCTTTCATGTCATAACTCAAATGGTATAAGACCAAGTTTCTTATATGGTAGGCTGTTTAGAATATAATTTGCAGTTAACGGAGATTTCTCCCACAAGTCCCGAGGTGCACCAGACCTTACGAGCATGGAATGTACTATCTCTTTTAAAGTTCTATTCTTTCTTTCAGCAATCCCATTCTCCTAAGGAGCGTATGGGGCAGTGGTTTGGTGGATTATACCAAAATATCAAAATTAGCACATAACTCACTAAACTCATTTGATTCGTATTCTCTACCTCGATCAAATTTTGGAATCTTTATATCTTTGTTGAGTTGATTTTTAACCTCGGCTTTATATGTTATAAACATACTTATTGTCTCATCTTTATGATTTAAAAGATACACATAGCAGTATCTTGTACAGTCATCAATAAAAATAATGAAATGCTTTTTCTCGCCTCTTGTTGGCGTAAATTTTAAGTCACACAAGCCGCTATGAATTAACCCTAAAGGTTTTGTATTTCGATCAATTGAGTGAAATAAATTTTTCGCGAACTTGGCCTCAACACAAATCTCACACGTGCGAATTTCTTCAAGTTGAGTTTAGGAATATATCCTAGATTAGACAAGATTTGTAAGAACTTATAATTTACATGCTCTAATCTATCATGCAATAATATAGGAGACTCAAGCAAATAAACAGAAGATTTTTCTTTATTTATGAGCTTTGAGTACAAAAAACGGACTTTTTGTCCACTACAGCAACATTGGCCTTGAAAAGACCATCAACAAGATAATTCTTGCCTACATACATATCATTCTTAGTAAGTACAAATTTATCAGATTCAAAAATCATTCTAAAGACTTTCTTACTAAGGATTACACCAGATATAAGGTTCTTGCAGATATCTGAAACACGCAATTCATTGTTCAGAGTGAGCTCCTTCCCAGATGTCCACTTCAGTATGACCTTTTCCTTTTTCTCAACTTTGGAGACAGCTGAGTTGTCCATGAAGAGTTGCTGATCATGCTCCAGTTTTTGATATTCAGATAATAATATTTTCTCAGAGCAGATGTGCTGAGTAGTACCAGTATCTACTCACTAATCCTTGTTGTTGGTTATCAGATTTACTTCTGATACCATAGCTTATAGGCCTGGCGATGCATGGTTGGTCAGGTTGCCTGTGGATGGTTCTTCTTATTCTTTTTGGGACGACTGCGACATTTATTTGCCTTGTGTCCGTCTTTTTGCAGATATGGCAAGTTCTTTTGAAACACGTTTTCTTTTCTTCTTAGTTGTTGCCTTTGTACCCAGGTGCAGTCTTCTTCCGCTTCAAGTGTGACGCCCCGCTTCCCAAAATACATAAAAACAGAGTCGCGACGAGAGTCGGCGAGTATATACGCAAGGAGAATACCTCACGTATACACGCTATGCCTAAAGTAGCCTGAATAAGTTATATAATCACTATGATAAATCAATATCACTGCAATATGACATATAAATATCTAATACAATGATAGCAGATAAATAAAAGAATAAAATAAGCAATGAGTCAAATTTATGGATTCAAAGAAACTATAAAAATGTGAATAATAAGGAAGAAAGAATACCAAAATAGGTAGAGAGAAAATTTCAGCTCCTCGCAACATATCCGATCTCAATCGAACACCTGATCAATAACATGAAACATTTAATATCTAAATGTACGAATTCAAGGTCATAAAGAAGCGACCTAATGAGAGTGTATGAAAAAGAAAAGGTACTCGTGCATATAAACAGTGTGTACAAAATAACAATAAGTTTAAAGTTAGAAATAAAAAATAGATGAATAACAATAACATGAACAAGCCTGCAAATAAAAGACAACCTTTACAATTGTAAACAAACAACTGATGTCAAGATGTGTAACCTAGCATATGTCACTAGTCTAGTATACAATCCGGTCATGTGTACAATCATATGTCTATCATAACTTATATCAGTTCAGTCAGGTGAGTACGGTCAATTACAATACATAATAAGTTTATTATTATTAATTATGTTAGCGAACACCAACTGTCACCTGTAATAGAGGCATCCCATACTATGCCTACTACACGTGTCAATCAGGGTTCTAAATTATTGAAACTGATCAGTTGGAGACATTATCCATACTTTAGGTGGGTCTCGTACATACCCGGGACCACGGTCCAGATACCTGGTGTTAAACCAGGCCCTACCGCCAGGTAGTCAGTAACAGTAACAGTACTCACATTATTACTGTGAAACAATACTCACAGTAATACTGTGAAACAATAAATAGATGGGATGTTAGTCATCCTCCGGAACCCTGCAGTGGAGCCGTAAGTCGGCTGCGCAACCTATATCCTAAGTCCATCCAAAATACAGACGTTGTCTCCTCCATTAATTTTTTCAATCCCAATATAAGTTGTCTTTTTACATTATTATTAATTCAGTTAAACAATCAATGCCCATGTTACTTAGAATACTGGGACAATACAGTGAAAGTAACAGTAACAATACAGTGACAGTAACAATAATTGTATACACGGTGAACAGTAATAAGAACAGTGAACAATAACAGTAACCGTGTATACGATGAATAGAGCTGTACCGAGTGTTACGGTCTAACAATACTTTCTCAGTAACTTTTAGTAACATGAAAAATACATTAACAAGTCTAGATATTGCTCAATAGTCAGTCTTATCTAGAACTTGAAATCACCTAGAGGGGGGGTGAATAGGTGATGGCTATATGAATTATGGCAATAATGCGGAATTTAAAATTTAACACACAAATAGCACAAATATATACTTGCAATAAATAGAACAATAAAGGTGCAAGAATTAAAAGGAGTAGAGTTGAGAGAAAATTTGAGCAAACGCAAACGCAAGGATGTGTTTCCGAGGTTCGAGCCACGCTCTACGTCCCCGCCTTCACACTTGAAGGATTTGCACTACTATCGTTGATCCCACCGGATCGCCAATACAAGGACACACTTGTCCCTACACTTGTGATGCCGCAACACCACCCGAAGCTCACTAGCTCCCTTGAGGCCGATGCCTCTACAACTTCACTCAAGAAGAAAGGTGATCACACTTGATCAAAATAGCTCACTTGCACAATCCTAGAACCAATGATATAGATGTAGAGCTTGGGATTGTGGTATGCAAAAACTAGAGAGAAGGTAGAGAAATAGGCTACTAGTTGGGTGTTGGGAATTTAGGCTTTGAGAAATCTTTTGTAAAAGAAAGGAATTGGAATTCTTTGTAAAGCTCTTGTGAAAATCTTTTGCAATTATTTTTCAATAGTTGTCTTATCAATATGAGGTGACCCTCTATTTATAGGGGTCAAAAACAGCCTCACAAAATCGTTGGTGTCAAAACCCAAAAGAGAATCAGCCAGAAAAAAATAGCTGTTGGATCTGTCAGAACTTTTGACAGAGTCCGGTCGACCGGGTCGGTCGACCGCCAACGGTCAAAAATGTGACCGTTGGGGCTCTACGGTCGACCGGGTCGGTCGACCAAAAAATCCTGTGAACGCAATTGTGCCTCGGTCGACCGGGTCGGTCGGCTGATATAGACATGCACAGTTTGTGCACATCGGTCGACCGGGTCGGTCGACCGGTTACTGTGAGTTCTGAAATATCAGAACTTCCAGAACCAGAATTTTGGGGTTTTTGGATTTTGGTCTTGGGTTAAATTTTTGGAACTTGTAAAACATAGAGTATGAGCATATGTCATACTTCTATCATGTTAAAATAGTTTGATAAAAATCCTTTTGATAAGAACTTGTTTTTCCATAAAAATGTTTTTCCAAAACTATTGTTTTTCTAAAAAGCTTATTTCCAAACATGTTCACTTTAAAACTAAGTTAGAAATGGAAATTGAAAATCTTTTTGAAGCCATGAACCTAACTAAAAGGTATGTGTGTGATAATCCCATAGCTCTACTTCTAATATCTAGCTTTGACAAAATATCTAAAATAAAAAATAAAAATACAAATCTTGTTTTCTTTGTTGTCTTGATCTTGTCTTGATCTTCACATCATCATCTTGATCCCGAAGCATCCTAGTTGTGCATAGCTTGGGAATCTTTATTTTTGCGGCGTCCAAACTTGTGAGTCTTTTAGCGGAGCCGTCAAAAACCTGTTCTTGAACCTGAAATCCTTTTAAACAAAAGTATTAAATACATAACTAAATATGTTTTGTTATCATTAAAATAACTGGGATAATGGCTTTTGGGCCAACAATCTCCCCCTTTTTGATGATGGCAAAACATATGTAGTTATCACAATATATTTTGGGTAGAGACTTCAAATGAAGCTCCCCCTCAACACATGCATATATAGGAAAACTTATGTAAATGATAAACACCATATTTCCATGCCAACAATGATACCAAATACTCATGTCATAGAATAGATGAAAGAAATGAGTTCATACATGACACAGATAAGAGATACACAAAAACAAAAGATACGCATAAAGTAAATAACCATGTCCATGTCCACAATACATACTAAAAATACATGTCCAAAGCAAAATAAAAATAAATACTACATGTCCAAACACAAATACTACATGTCCAAACAACAAATACTACATCACAAAATATCCAAACACAAATACTACAAGATAACTCTCCCCAAATAACTCTCCCCCTTTTTGACATCATCAAAAGGGGAGGTCACTCAGCAGCATCATCATCATCTCCAGCATCCTCGTCCTCCTCGTCGTCGGCATGCTCAGATGAGCTCTGTGCAGCAGAGCCCTCAGCCATCGTCTTGTTACCACCATCTTCTTCCTCTGAGGAAGAAGCAACCTCCTCTGGATCCATGCCATCTACTCTGGTGCGCGGTGGTGGAACAGAAGAACGAGCTCTGGGAGGGAATGGAGGACCGGTGGCTGGGAGTCGACAAGCAATCGGAGTACGGTCAGGAACGAGCATGTCAAATTTTGTGAAAAGAGCCTGAAACTGAACGTCCACGAATCTCATGGACTCAGCAAAATATGACATGTCGTTTCGGATCTCCGCCCGAAAAGCAGCATCCTGAATGGCACGAGCATCCAACTCCGCACGAATAGCTGCGTCGCGCTTCTCGACCCAGGCCTGGTGCGCCTCGATCTGAGAGCGGACCTCCGAAGAGAGAAGGGCCTGAAACTCAGGAGGAAAAACAGGGGCTGAAGAGGAAGAAGATCCAGGTGCAGAAGATGAGCCAGGACCAACAGGAGGAATAGGTGGTTGCACAGGAGCGTGTCTACGCAGCTGAGCTTCCATCATCTTCAGGACAACTCCGTTGATGTTGGTCAAAGGATTAGAGGGACTTTCACCAGATAGATCAAAATCAAGAGCCCTAAGAAGATGGGTAATTAGCATGCCGTAGGGCAAGCTCCTACCCGCAGTACGAATCTGATCAGAAGCCATGTGAGAGGTTATGACTCGAGGAAAGTTTACCTTAATGCCTCGAAGAAGGCAATAGATAATCAAAGGTACGCAACCCCTAGCGTGGCTATACTCACCATGCTTGGGGACAATGTTGAAGAAAATAATCTTAGCAAGGACCTGAGCAGTGAGAGTGTACCTACTCACAACCTCATTCCTTACTAGACCGGGGTTGTCATCCCCGTGGATCAAGGTAGAGGCGGTGAGCGCAGACTCACCGTCCGGAAATTCAAAGTCATGCAGATCATGGGTATACACATCTGCTCCACCAGTGGAGAGATGCAGAATCCTAGCAAATCGACCGATAGAAAGGTCGATGTCCCTACCTAAAACCCTAGATGTGATACGATTACCATCAAATTCAAAATTAGCATAAAAGTAAGGAACAAGAGAGGTGTAAACTTGCTCCTTGATGGTCAAGAATTCCACTAAATTGTTGGTCTGCAGAATGTGGGGGATATTCAAGTGTTCGAAATCTTGGATAACAACGAATCTCCCCGAGTTAATGTTCCTCGTGGAAAGGTGGGAGTACCGATCAGCAGCAAGATCATTTAGAAAGAGCCTAACGGGTCTAGGAACCTGAGATGAAGGTTGAGCAACAGCCTTCCCTTTCTCAGTTCGAGATCGTTTCGGCATGATGAATAAAAATTGGATTTTTAGGTTTTAAACAAGTTAGGGCTTGATCTAGATGTTTAGAAACCTAGAATTGATGACAATAGATAGTTGATTCCAAAGCAAGATATGAAAACAGAGTCAAAAATCGGATTTTTACCTTAATCTTGAAGAACTGAAACCCTAGATCAGTGAAAACCGAATTTCTCCGAATCCAGCGGATGGATGATCCTGAAATTGAAGATCTGGAAGTAGTAGAAGGAATTGGAAGTGGGTTTTAAATTAATTTGGGATCGGTTGAGAGATTGGAGAGAAAAAGAAAATTTTTGAAAGAGGAAGGAGTCGGGTTCGTCGGCTGAGTGAGAGAGAGAGAAAGAAAAAAGTGAAAAGAAATGACAGATATAGGGCAGAATTCGACGATCGGTCGACCGGTCCGGTCGACCGAAACAACCCGAGAGTTCTGAATTTTCAGAACGGTCGACCGGTCCGGTCGACCGAATTAACCCGAGAACTCTGCAGACTAGATCGGTCGACCGGGACATATAGTCGGTCGACCGATAACAGAAAAGAAATAAAAATTTCTTCTCAGGCAGAGTCGGTCGACCAGGGCTTTATAGGTCGGTCGACCGGCTTTGCCTGAAATCTGTTAACAGCATCTGGCCCAAAAAAAAAAATTTTAAAGAAATTTGTAATCAAAATAGGTATGACATATTAAACATATAGGAATACACCAACAGGTTTTAAATCTTCATTAAGTTATTACAACATCAAAATTCATGCAATCCCTTTTTAATTTTATTTTCATATTTAAACAAAGATTTTAAAGATGTTGAAGCCGAATACCCAGTGACGGGTTCTGAACTTCATCCTCTTGATTCCTCTTGAATGAGTTGAGGTGCGCAATTGCCATCTTTAAGGTGTTTGTTTAAATAAGAAATTTTGCAAATATTTATTTTTATTTATGAAAATAATGTGTATATGTATACAAGTATATAATCACAAATTATAAACTATACATGTGGACATACAATAAACAAGGCATGAAACAAAAGATATAGAAGTTAACACAAGGCACATATACAATATGATAGAAAAGTAGTTCTATACAAGCATATATCAATAGAGTACAAAAGCAAACTATCAATTTTATACATATGTATACATGACTAAAAATCAAAAACTTTTAAATGGAGATGTTACCAATTGAAGGGCAATCTCCAAAATAGGTGCCTCCACGATAGTGATGCATGCACGATTTGTTCTTTAAGCTCCGATGCATCAACCACCCGGGCACCACCTCCTCCTAAGTCTTGGAGGGGGTAGATCCACCTATACCTGTATCATTTAAATTCGGTGGCTCTTTTGGTACCCAAATCTTAGTGGGTCCTTTGGGGTTAGATCCGGGGCGAACCCAAACAAATTTATTCTTAACATTGTTCTTAGCATAACAAAACTTTTCTAAATGGCCTTTGCGGCCACAATACGTGCAAATAAAAATTCTACCACTATTGTACATAAAAGCATGGTTATGTGTGTGTGCATGTTTATGTGTAGCATGTTTATGATGAACATGTTTCCCTTGGGCTACTCCCTTAGGAAATTTAGATGTAAGCTTGTTAAAATCAAATGCACATTTCTTTAAAGTGTTATCTAAAGAATCAACACGTTTTTGAATTTTAACAAAAACATTTTTATTACTAGAAATCATGGGGGTTTTTCCTTTATTAGCTACCTTATACTTATCAAAATCATTTTTCAATTTTTCAAAAGAACTAGATAACTCATTTTTCTCTTTTAAACAAATTTCAAGTTTGTTCTTCAAAACATCATTTTCCTTTTTCAATTTCTTATTATGAGATTGTGAATCCTCATACCTATGTTGCAATTCTTCAAAAAATTGAGCAAGTTCATCCATTGTAAGATCATCATCATCAATGGAAGTTTCTAGACATACCTTAGATGAATCCTCACCTTGTGCCATAAAGCACATGTTGGCGGCGTCGTGCTCCTCTTCGGATTCCGACTCCGAGTCATCCCATGTAGCGGCCAAGGCTTTCTTCTTCTTCCCGTGCTTGGAGGTGGTTGCTTGGAGAGCGGGGCAATCGGCAATTAGGTGACCGATCTTCTTGCAATGGAAGCAAGGACCGGGTTCTTCTCTTTTCTTCTCGTACCTTCCTTGAGGCTTCCCCCTTCGGAAGTTACTTTGCCGTCCCTTCTTGTAAAACATCTTGCCCACCTTCCGGATGAGCATGGCGAAGTCCTCATCGCAATCTTCGGATGAGTCGTCTTCCTCAATGGTAGTAGGAGTGGCTTTGAAGGCAATCGTCTTCTTCTTTGGTGCCTCCCTCTCTTCTCTAACTTACATCTCCATCTCATGCGTCTTGAGATTTCCGATGAAGCCGGAGAAGTCCATCTCCTCTTTGTCGTTGAGCTCCTTGAGTGTGGTCGCCTTGACTTCCCAAGCTTTGGGAAGAGCTCTAATTACCTTCCTTATCTTTTGATCATTATCAATCTTGTCGCCTAAGGAAGAAAGAGCAATAGTTATTTTTGTAAAACGTGTGAGCATATCATCAATGCTCTCATTATCAAACATGTAAAAATTCTCATATTGAGAACGTAGCAAGTCAACCTTAGCTCTTTTGACTTGTGACGTTCCCTCATGAGTCACAATAAGTATGTTTCAAACCTCAAATGCGGATTTACAATTAATTATGCGTGCAAGGTCATCCTCATTTAATGCTTGGGTCAATGCATATTGTGCCCTAGCATTAGCCTCATAGTCTTTGGAAGTATCCTCGGACCATGTGCTCTCATCACTAGTGGGTTCAATAAAATCTTTGGTTATAGCCCTAGCTACCCTAACTCCTAGGGATTTAAGGAAGAGATTCATTTTCACCTTCCAAATGGGGAAGTTTAAACCATCAAACTTGGGTGGGGATTTAATGCTAGAGAAGTCCATGGATGCCATGAATGCACAAGCAAATATAAATGCAACAAAAATGTATATAGCCAAATATGGATCTCCCTAAGGTGGTTAGACCTAAGTTGTAGGGTTAGGCTCTGATACCAATTGAAATCACCTAGAGGGGGGGTGAATAGGTGATGGCTATATGAATTATGGTAATAATGCGGAATTTAAAATTTAACACACAAATAGCACAAATATATACTTGCAATAAATAGAACAATAAAGGTGCAAGAATTAAAAGGAGTAGAGTTGAGAGAAAATTTGAGCAAACGCAAACGCAAGGATGTGTTTCCGAGGTTCGAGCCACGCTCTACGTCCCCGCCTTCACACTTGAAGGATTTGCACTACTATCGTTGATCCCACCGGATCGCCAATACAAGGACACACTTGTCCCTACACTTGTGATGCCGCAACACCACCCGAAGCTCACTAGCTCCCTTGAGGCCGATGCCTCTACAACTTCACTCAAGAAGAAAGGTGATCACACTTGATCAAAATAGCTCACTTGCACAATCCTAGAACCAATGATATAGATGTAGAGCTTGGGATTGTGGTGTGCAAAAACTAGAGAGAAGGTAGAGAAATAGGCTACTAGTTGGGTGTTGGGAATTTAGGCTTTGAGAAATCTTTTGTAAAAGAAAGGAATTGGAATTCTTTGTAAAGCTCTTGTGAAAATCTTTTGCAATTATTTTTCAATAGTTGTCTTATCAATATGAGGTGACCCTCTATTTATAGGGGTCAAAAACAGCCTCACAAAATCGTTGGTGTCAAAACCCAAAAGAGAATCAGCCAGAAAAAAATAGCTGTTGGATCTGTCAGAACTTTTGACGGAGTCCGGTCGACCGGGTCGGTCGACCGCCAACGGTCAAAAATGTGACCGTTGGGGCTCTACGGTCGACCGGGTCGGTCGACCGAAAAATCCTGTGAACGCAATTGTGCCTCGGTCGACCGGGTCGGTCGACTGATATAGACATGCACAGTTTGTGCACATCGGTCGACCGGGTCAGTCGACCGGTTACTGTGAGTTCTGAAATATCAGAACTTCCAGAACCAGAATTTTGGGGTTTTTAGATTTTGGTCTTGGGTTAAATTTTTGGAACTTGTAAAACATAGAGTATGAGCATATGTCATACTTCTATCATGTTAAAATAGTTTGATAAAAATCCTTTTGATAAGAACTTGTTTTTCCATAAAAATGTTTTTCCAAAACTATTGTTTTTCTAAAAAGCTTATTTCCAAACATGTTCACTTTAAAACTAAGTTAGAAATGGAAATTGTAAATCTTTTTGAAGCCATGAACCTAACTAAAAGGTGTGTGTGTAATAATCCCATAGCTCTACTTCTAATATCTAGCTTTGACAAAATATCTAAAATAAAAATAAAAATACAAATCTTGTTTTCTTTGTTGTCTTGATCTTGTCTTGATCTTCACATCATCATCTTGATCCCGAAGCATCCTAGTTGTGCATAGCTTGGGAATCTTTATTTTTCCAAACTTGTGAGTCTTTTAGCGGAGTCGTCAAAAACCTGTTCTTGAACCTGAAATCCTTTTAAACAAAAGTATTAAATACATAACTAAATATGTTTTGTTATCATCAAAATAACTGAGATAATGGCCTTTGGGCCAACAGAACTGATTCCTTACAGTACAGTTCTCTCTAGAATCAATCAAAATTTCATCCATCTATACTAAAGAGATATCAGTAACTGTCCATCAACTCGTAGTCTCAATAACAATCACTGTGAATATCAAACATCAATCCATATCAAGGTAATCCAGTAAGTAACTCACAAGTCCAATAAATCAATAATCAATTCTCTCATCCTATCAATCAACTCTGATCCTACCAATAACTGAGATCAAATAGTAACTGCTCTCAAACTCTGATCCTTAAGTCATCGATATATCCAAATCTCAATAACTGAAATACTACGTGTTCTGATACATCAAATCAAATCCCTACATTCTAATTTGATCAAGATCATCACACACTCTCACTCTATCAAGGTCAATCACAGGATCCCAAAACTCAAGTAACATATCAAGTATATATACCTATAAATCCACCAGGCCAGATCAGCCCAATCAATGTCCTTTCCTCAATCAATATAGAATCTAAAATGCCTCTACGTCTAATAATCAACATCAACACTCAAACAGTATAATCAGGGGTAAAATCTAAAAATACTCACCACTATAAATCCAACTAAATCAATCATATCAGAACACTAATCAAGATCCAATAAAAGAATGTAAATTTCAGATCAACTTCAACTCTGAATAAGTCCATGTACCGGTCCAAGCATCAAGAATTCTAATCCTTTAATAAAGTAAGGTCACATCTAATATGTCCTCAAATATTCGAATAAATTCTTGACTGAATTATTACTGAATAAAGGAATATTAAGTCTGATAATTATTCAGATAAAATGTAGATCTTAAACCACAATCACGAACCAATCCAACACAAGATTAATCTAGTATACAGTCTAACTTCCTTTACAAGTAGTCCGAATTCGAAACGGTTACACATGAAATGATATAAGTTTAATATTTCAATATCTAAATACAAGGTCCATATACATCTCATGCTCAAATATAAACTAATCCAGCCAATCAATAGATCGAATCCAGTCATAGCCTAAGGGTTTCCAATACTAGGCCTAAACTAACAGCGACAAACTATCAACACATGAAATGACGCTGATACAAACTCATATCAACTACATAAATAAAGTGAACAATCATTAATATTTGATGAAGTGATACAAGTAATCAAACAGGTAAAATATAACAGAAAGTCACATGAAATGATAAGAGTAACATGTAAACGCAACCAACAACAGTAAATAAAGAAATATAGAAGAACAAACACTCACATGAAATGATGCGATTTTGGAACCGAATCGCTGTCTGATCTTCACTGCACAAACCGGTACAGATCTGCGGATCATCTCATAGGTCGGTCTTTGAATCGCCAATGTATCTGGTCATCTACGAACATGAATCGGAGTCTCCTACAACGGGTCCGGATCTCACCAAACGAGTTCGAATGCTGCATCACGCAACCCAACCCATGAACTCACACGAACATACACCAGTATACATACACACACATACATACGTATACAAGAATACGCATACACATATACTATATGCATACATACCCACACTTACATACATATATACCATATATATGCACATAACTCACGCACTCCAACCATAACATACACACTTATGATTAGTCTATAATTCTGCATTATAACATCGCATTTCCCTACCGATTTATAAATAAAATATCATTTCTAATTGTGTTTTGGTCTACTTTGCAAATAAATCAAGAGTCTAAGGGCAAAAGGGTAATAAAAGCTTAATTAAACTCATTTTCGAGTAATTAAATCCGCATTTCTTGGAGGCCAAGTAAGGGAACTTCTAGAAGATGCATTGAACCTAGACCCTTGCCACGTCAGACGAAGATTCGGACGAATATACCCGAAACCAAGTATACCAAAAAGGTCCTAGAAGCGACGGAAATACGCTCGCCAAAACCAGGGACTTAAGTCCCTGGTTTGGCTGCAGAAACGCGGCTATGGCTGCGTTTTCGCGGCCATATAGGAGAGCCACGCGTCAATTTCGACGCGTGGCCTCGTCTCATCTTCTGGAACCTCCGTTTGCCTATAAATACTACAGGGTTTGGCCGAAAAGCAAGCAGATTGAGAATTAGGCTAAGTTTTCTCTCATCTAGTGGTAGATTAGGATTTTTCTTCTTATTTTATTTTATATTTCTTTTCTTTTGTAGATCTTGTAGTAGGGCTGAGAGATTCAGAGAGAGAAAGAGAGAGATTGATGTAATAGATGGTGACAATCTATATAAAGGTGTCTCCTTTCTTCTCCATTATAATCTTCTCTATCTTCTACATGATGCTTAGCTAGTTTTTCTTCTCATGGCAATCTAACTACTAACCACTAATCATCTAACCACTTACTTGATAATCCACATGAATCTAGTAGCCTCTACAAGGCCTTACTCTTGTAAGAGCCATTTATGCCTCATGATGATGGATTCTAACATTCTAACATTTCTAACATCTAACCCACTAACTTGCTAACTTACAATGTCTTCTTTATTTCATGCTCACCTCTAACCGGTTTTGATGATTTAATAGTAGCTTGCAACTTGTTGTGTGGTATGGATGTGTTGTTTGAATGTGGAAGAACAATCTTATGGGCCATGCTCTCTATCGTCTCTTGAAGCCAAGGATTAGTGACGGCCAAGGATCTATGTGAGGCAACTATCACTAAGAGGTTAGCATGGTTAGTGGAACAATTAGTAGTTAGTAGCCATGAGTTTTCTTTTATCTTATTTTAAAAATCAATTTTAAAACTCTTTTATCATTTTCCCATTGTTGTTCTCACCACCTTCTTTGTTCACCTTTGTTTCATCTTCTTTTTATTTTCAAAACCACTTCTATTTTATTTTCACATCGTCATTTTCATCGCCTTTTCACCTATCACTTTCTGGATTTTTTTTCTTTTATTTTCTTTTTCTCATTCTTTTAATAAAGAAGAATTGTTAACAACTGACGTGAATAAGGACTGTTAATGCTTCTATCGCCCCCGTCCCTGTGGATTCGACCTGTTGAGCCAATTCTATAACGAAAATATCGAAGGAACATTAGCACCATACATTTTCTACTGATTTCATAAAACACACATTTTTGAGTGCTGGTTCCGCCCCGATCAAATTTTGGCGCCATTGCCGGGGACGGGAATGGTTTTGATTTCATGTTTTTGTTAACATTTTCTTCTCTGTTTTAGTGTGAAGTGTAATAATTGCAGAAACTGAATATTATAGAAAGTTGAGCTTGCTTGCATCTCTCTACTCAAGAAAGCAGGGAGCTTTTTCTTAAACATTTGCCGCGGAATCTCATTAAAGATCACGGAAGCGCGACACATTTTTGAGATCTTGGGCTTATATTTTGCAGGCTGCTTTTATATTGCATATATCTGTGATTTCTGCTATCTGTTTTCTGTTTTGATTGCCTACACACTGTAATAAATTAAAGAACTAAAATACGATATTTGGATACTTTATAACGGTTTAGACATTTGCATTTAGGCACGTATCAATTCAATTCCAATATACTGTATTTTTTTTCTGTTGTTGTGATCTGGATTGAGGTGTACATATGGCATTGCATATAGTATAGGACAAACACGTGGGTGAATTATTCTCTTTGTGTTATCTTCTTGTCTATATTGCACATTTGCACAAATTGAATTTAAGGGCAAAACCCAATACAAGATAATGTGGGGATTTCATCTCCCTTCCTTACCCCAAAAATCACCTCCCTACTCACACAAACCAAGCCCTAATAAAAATTGATAGACGTTGGCCCCTAGGGACATCTCGGACTCATTAAGAGATTGACCGAGGGTGAAACTTGTTTTGAATCTTACTCTTGTGAAATCGGTGTCTAAGGTTGGGGATTAAGAGGTTATGCCTCGAAGATACCGTGATTTGGCGTAATTAAGGCCCGTTGCTTATGCACGGATACGTCCCATTATATTTTGTCCCTACCTGGCCGATTAGCTTGTGGTCGGATTCATACAACAACCTCCCCCGGATAATCGACAAGTTAGGAGTCGTCTAGGTCTAGGTCAACCTTAGTATAGGCTTGGTTTTGATTTTTTTTCTTTCTTTTTGTTTGTTGTTTGCTTTTTATTTTTTATTTGTGATTGTTTGTAATATGAAATTTAACAACAATAATTCTTTCAATCCTAATATGAATCCATATTTCACACCGATCCCATTTAATTTAGATAATTTCAACTCGGCTTTTTACAATATGAACCAACCAAATACACCAGGTTGGACTTATCCGAATCAATACAACCCATGCCCCCAATCTTATAATTATAATTTTCAAAATAATTTCAACTCTTCACAGAGTCAGTGGGGATTCACCTTCCCCGAGTCAAATTTTCAACCCCCTTATCTACAATTTTCACAATATTCATTTTCCGACTTTGCTTCCTATACTCCTTATCTAGAACCACCATGTGAAGAAAAATCTGAGCTAGAAAAGAGTATAGAAACCAACCTACAACAGGCCGAGCGATAATTTCAGAACATGTTGGCCTCTCCAATTTCACAATATTTTCAAGAGTCTTACTCAGTTTCACCTCTTCAAAATGATAAAACATCCATCTTAGAATTTACTGAGGAACTCTTGCGTGAGTCTGAGCGACAATCTCACAACTTGTTGAACTCACAATCTTTACAGTTTTTCAAAACCAAGATTCCTACACTCCCTTTCTAGAACAACCATTTGAAGAAAAATCTGAGTTAGAAAAGAGTATAAAAATCTTGCATGAGACCTCACATCAATTTTAAAAATCTTTTACGCAGTCTATTGATAGGTTGGAGACACAATTGAATCAATTGGTCAACATTTATAGGAATGAGGAAACTCACTCTTATCAACCTTTGACCAATCCAGATATCTCTAACTCTATCAATCTAGACCAGGAATCATGTTGTTTGAAAACCAAGATTCAATTTCAGCATACCCATATGAACTTGACCAAACTTCAAAATTTGAAAATTTCATTGATATTTTGACAAGTTATCCTTTTCCTGAGATTGAACTTGAGCATGAATATGATCCTGAACCTCAACTTGATAATTCAATTTCACTTCCAGATTTAATAATGACTGAGGTATTTTTACCTGATTTCAGGCCTTTTCCCGAGTCCGTATTGGATCATGTGCATATCCATCGTGAAATTGAATCACCAATCTTTTATGATCATCATATTGAACTTGACCAAATTCATTCTTTTGAAAGTCCCATTGACAAATTGGCAAGTTCTGATTTTTATAAAATTGAATTTAATGAGAAATGTGATTTCGATCCTCAAATTTGTGATCCAATTCAAATTCTTGAATCAATATTGACTCCTGTTTTGTTAACCAACTTGAGCAATATTTTAGAGTCAGTCTTGATTCCCGTACCTGTCATCCTTGAACTTGAATCACCAAAAAGTCACATTCCTTTATGGGAGAATGAATGTGGACTTGAATTTCAACTTCTTGATTTGGACCGACTTCCTAAACCAATCTCGACTCCAGAACCTTTACTTGACTTAAGTCAAATTCCTGAGTCGGTATTAGTTCCCATACTTCCTGAGTTCAAATCAATCATTCCATCTTTGCATACTCCATTTTGGGATAAAGATGGTTATAAATTTGACTCTGAAATTATTTTTAAAATTTGAAAATTAGATGGGGTAAATTTTTTAATAAAAATCATTCATATATACATCATTTTAGTGGGTTGTATTATAGAGGTCTCAGGTGGGTTCCTTCGGATACCACATTCATTGGATTGGGCCGCACTACGTGGACCAATCAGACCACCACCAGAGCCACCACCTTGAGGTGATTTTTTCTTACCTCTCTATTTGTTTCATGCATACATACATTCACGATGCATTGAGGACAATGCATGAGATAAGTGTGGGGGAGGGTTTACTAACATAGAGTTTTTTTAGATTTTCTTTCTTTTTCACTTATTTTAGGATACTTTTAAAAATCTTCCCTTTTGTACAGGATTTTTTTCTTTCTTTAGAAACTTTTTGAAACAAAAGACAAAATTTTGATCTATTTTTAAGAAAATTAAGATGATCTTAAAAATTAAGGAAGCCTTAATTATGACATCTTAAACCTAGTCAAAATAATGGATCTTGTTTAAGATTATAGGCTAAGTAAGATAAATTGGAGAGATAATTTTATCTTGAATTTTTTTACCTTAGAGAGTATGCACTTCACACTTAAACATTTTTGGGATGGAAACAAAGACCTAAAATGCCATAAAATAAAAATAAATAAAAATAAAAAATATATGTTATATATGAAGAAAAAAATCACTTATTAAGCTGGATAACTATGCCTTAAGAAGCATGATTATTCACGCCTAACGGTGGTCAAAAGAAACAAATAATCCCCCTTAGTTTTGTGGCCTTGTTTACTCGAGTCCTTAAACCCGAGGGATGTTTTCTCATCTGGTGCCCTAAGACCGTCCGGTCTGTGAGTCATTGGTTAAAGGCTTACTACCTGGGTAAACTAGAAAGCCTAAGAAAACTAAGGGAAGAAAAAATAAAAAATATATATATAAATAAATGGCTTAATGGTTAGAGTTGAAATCCCAGAAATCTTCACCATCACAAAGTGCATATTATCTAGGTTTTATGAAGGATAAAAATATTCAATCCAATTTTGAATTCTTACCTTAATTGAAGACAATATCTTGCATATAGGCTAAGTTTAAGGAAGAAAAATTTTTGGTGGACTTATGACCTTAAATCGCTTATATTTTTGCAAAAATATTTCATAAACTTCTCTCTCTTTCAAAATGCATTTTCAAAATACTAACATTGTCTTCTTTCTTTATGAATTTTGCGGGTGCAATCCGCTGAAAACCCTCAGGAGACAAAACTCCTCCTCTAGGGGTAACCTAGAGGTTTAACGGCTTGTTGCACACGCTCAGTGCAATCGTGTCACCTGCGAAAGTGGTGTAATAACATTAATAGTATAGTTTTTTTTCTTGTTTTGCTCAGGACGAGCAAAAAGATAAGTGTGAGGGTGTGATTAGTGTATAATTTTGCATTATAACATCGCATTTTCCTACCGATTTATGAATAAAATATCATTTCTAATTGTGTTTTGGTCTACTTTGCAGATAAATCAAGAGTCTAAGGGCAAAAGGGTAATAAAAGCTTAATTAAACTCATTTTTGGGTAACTAAATTCGCATTTCTTAGAGGCCAAGTAAGGGAGCTTCTAGAACATACATTGAACCTAGACCCTTGCGCACGTCAGACGAAGATTCAGACGAATATACTCGAAACCAAGTATACCAAGAAAGTCCTAGAAGCGACGGGAATAAGCTCGCCAAAACCAGGGACTTAAGTCCCTGGTTTGGCCATGGAAACGCGGCTATAGCCATGTTTTTGTGGCTCTATAAGAGAGCCACGCGTCGAAAATCGACGCGTGGCCTCGTTTCGTCCTCTGGAACCTCCGTTTGTCTATAAATAATGCAGGGTTTGGCCGAAACGCAAGCAGATTGAGAATTAGGCTAGATTTTCTCTCTTCTAGTGGTAGATTAGGATTTTTTTTTCTTCTTTTATTTTGTATTTTCTTTTCTTTTGTAGATCTTGTAGTAGGGCTGAGAGATTCAAAGAGAGAGAGAAAGATTGATGTAATAGATGGTGACAATCTATATAAAGGTGTCTTCTTTCTTCTCCATTGTAATCTTCTCCATCTTCTACATGATGCTTAGCTAGTTTTTCTTCTCATGATAATCTAACTACTAACTACTAACCATCTAACCACTTACTTGATAATTCACATAAATCTAGTAGCCTCTACAAGGCCTTGCTCTTGCAAGAGCCATTGATGGCTCATGATGATGGATTCTAACATTCTAACATTTCTAACATCTAACCCACTAACTTGCTAACTTACAATGTCTTCTTTATTTCATGCTCACCTCTAACCGATTTTGATGATTTAATAGTAGCTTGTAACTTGTTGTGTTGTATGGATGTGTTGTTTGAATGTGAAAGAACAATCTTATGGGCCATGCTCTGTATTGTCTCTTGAAGCTAAGGATTAGTGATGGTCAAGGATTCATGTGAGGCAACTATCACTAAGAGGTTAGCATGGTTAGTGGAGCAATTAGTAGTTAGTAGCCATGAGTTTTCTTGTATCTTATTTTAAAACTCTTATATCATTTTCCCATTGTTGTTCTCACCACCTTCTTAGTTCACCTTTATTTTATCTTCTTTTTGTTTTCAAAATCACTTCTATTTTATTTTCACATCACCGTTTTCATCGCCTTCTCCACCTATCACTTTCTGGATTTCTTTTCTTTTATTTTCTTTTTCTCATTCTTTTAACAAAGAAGAATTATTAACAATCAACGTGAATAAAGACTGTTAATGCTTATAACGCCTCCCGTCCCTGTGGATTCGACCCGTTGAGCAAATGCTATAACAGAAATATCGAGGGAACATTAGCACACATACATTTTCTATTGATCTCATAAAACACACATTTTCGAGTGCTGGTTCCGTCCCGATCAACTTACGCATACAGTACAAACATAAAACATTAACTCACACATTAATTATAATGCATTTGTAAACATATCTACAAATGTACCATCACCTGATAATTCATGTACACCCACACAAAATATAAACTAAGAGAGGGGGGACTCACGCAATAGGGTGACTTGCAGCGCGCCGACGGAGGCTCCGACAGAGGGGAAGGAGGCCGCGGAGGATGTCGACGGCTAGAGGATCCCTCGGGAAGGATGCGGGTGTGCTCGCGCTCGCCGATGACGATCGACGACGATCTACGGAGAGGTGGAATATGCCATGATGGTTGGGCTCAGCCAAGCGGTGTTGGAGGGAGATGGGGGACTCGGCCTGTGCTCACGCATGGGTGGGAGGTGCTGGAGACATTTTCTGACCAAGGGGTGATTGATGCCTGGGAAGGAATGAGAAGAAGATGAAGGTCTTGGTACTGTGATGGTATAGAGGCATGGTGGAGGGCCTCGGTGGTTTGGAGGCAGTCGGCGCAAGTCGTCGACGAGCGTGGCTTGGTTGTCAAGCCCTGAGGTTGCGTGGGTGAAGAAAGAGGAGGTGTTGGGTCTTCGGGTGTGTCAGCTGCAAGGGTAGAGAGGTAGTGGTCTGGCGGTTGCTCCGGCAAGGGGAGAAGGCCATGGGGATCTCGGCGGTGTGCTGGAGAGGATGGGGAGAGCTTGGTTTGGTACGACAACCATAGGGAAGAATGAGATGGGATTAAGGGGATTATGGTAATAAAGATTAGAAAAGATTATATAGGGGTGGTTAGGATTATGATCGTGTTGTTAGGATTAGTGGATAGGATTTGGATTTAGTTAAGATTATGAGAATTTGAGTTATAAGGTAATGGGTTGGTGGTTCGGGTTCGGGGCTAACGGGTACAGATATAATAAACCATAAGACTATTAATATCAAAATAATAATATATAAAATACAAATAATAACCATAATAGTAACAACAACAACAATAATTACACTAATAAAATAATAATAGTAAATAATAATAACAACTAATAATAATATAATAACAACAATATTAACACTAATAATTAACAATAATCATAATATTAATAGCAACAATATTATTAATAATAATCACATTAATAATATTAAAAATAAATATTAATCATAATGGGATAATAATAATGGAAAAACTACAACTAATAACAATGACTAAAAGAAATAATAACAATAAGTAGTAGAAATGCTAATGAATAATAACAGTCCAAATAATTATTTAATAGTCCAAAATAATTTGTATATTTAATAATAAAAATAAGTATATATCAAGTTAACAAATAATTATAAAATAATCAGTAAAACAAAATAAATACTTAAAAAAATAAAATTACAGTATTTTAAACTAGAGATATTACATCAAGCCTTTGGAAGTAGACATTTTTCTCCTTGAGTTTTCAATCACATTGGTCTTGGCTTCATAAGAGTTCTTGTTGCTCTTTTTCTCGGACTTTCGGTTGTCCTCCTTAATCTGAAGCCTCACAATGAGATCTTTCAACTTTAACTCCTTATGCTTGTGCTTCAGGTTGTTCTTAAAATCTCTCCATGCAAGTGAGAGTTTCTCTACTATCATTGAAAGCTGAAAAGTTTTAGGTATAATCATACCTTCAGCCTCTATCTTGTGCAAGATAAGTTAGAATTCTTGCACCTGACTGATCACAGTCTTTCTATCCACCATTTTGTACTCAAGAAATCATTCCATGAAGAACTTCTTAGTACCGACATCCTCAGTTTTATATTTCTTATCGAGGCTTGCCAATAACTTTTTTGCCGTTTGGATAGGACTGTAGACATTGTACAGAGAGTCATCTAGTCCATTTAAAATATAGTTTCGATAAAAGAAGTCACCTTGTGTTCATGCATCAACTGCAAGAATAGAGTCCCAATCAGTTCTTGGTTCCGGTGGATCCTCTTGCAGGAATTTAGCCAAATGCAGAGTGGTCAAGTAGAAGAGCATTTTCTGTTGCCACCTCTTGAATTCTGTGTCATCAAATTTTTCTGGCTTCTCCGGCTTCGAGTTACAAGAGATAACAATATTTGAATTTGTATGTTTGGTGCCTTACTAGTACTATCTTGTTAGTCTCATACATCATCTACAATTTCAAGCAGAATAGAAGTATGTAACTTTAAGTAATATTAATTGTCTTAAGAATGTTAGAACTGACAACTAATCAATGTCACCGATCTAATTGGCCAGGTTGGTGAATATCTAGTGGGAGGTTTTTTGTTCAATAAAATGTTCCTTAATTACATAACCAACTTTCAATTATCTTCCTTAGTTAAACACCAATTAGACTGGTATGAGTTAGTCTTAATATACAGTAATATTTATGAACATAAATATTTCAGCATAATTCCAGAAAAAAGAACGTTAGGTCAATTATACAGCAAATGGAGTGAGGTACGCATGTAGTGAATCTCCTTAAGAAAATTACGTCCCCCGCTACGGTGCTAACGGGTTATTGGACGCTGTTCTTCCAAGATACAACACTCCTTTACAGTATTTAGATAACACTACCAAATCACCTTATAGTCGAACCGTACTTAATCAATACCTTCATAAGTTGGAATTCAAAGCAGTTGGATGAAGACAAATTTCAGGAAGAATATTTATCTTAATATGGAGTATTATTCACTGTAAGAAAAAGGAGGGAGAGAAGAATTTTTGTCATAGGAAGTCACAGATTCAGACAACAATTCTATTCCCGAATCTGTTGAATTTTTTATTCCTTCTTTCAGATCGAATCTTCAACAGATAATCTTTAATAGAACTTAATTCTGCTCTGCAGAGGAAGAGAGCAGAGGAAAAGGAATTTATTCTGTGTTTAGAGATCATGGGGAGGAGTGCTATTTATAGCACTTTTGGAAACCCGTTGGAGGACAACGGGAATAGTTGCGATAGTTTCGGTCTGAACCATTGCAACTATTCCTGTCTGAACCGTTGCAGCGATTCTGTCCAACCACGCATGCAGATTTGGGTAGCCGAGCGGGAGGATCTGCATCCAAGACCCGCAATCCTTTAGCACCCGTGTGGCCCAGTTCAAAAAGAATCGGACCAGGTTGGGTTTGCACCCGCGCCCAGGCCCGAGCTCTAACACCTACGCCGGCCCGGCCTGGGCAGGCGGCGGTGGGGGCACGCGCGTGCATGGTTCCCCCCAAACGCGAGTGAAAACTCCAAGTACCCAAAGGGCACCCCTTTGTTCCCATCTTTTCATATTTAAACACTTCAAATTTTCACTCTATATCCAATGTGGGACCAAATGCTTTAGCTAGCTTTAGTCCTCTTTAGCTATGGAATTAGACTAACTTTTGACTTGAATATCTCATTCATTTGAAAATGAAATTGAACATGTGAATATACCTCATTCATCTCCAATGGAAGGAGAACACACTCCAACCATTATCCCGTTGATTCTATCAACAGATCTCGCCTTAAATCAACTCAAAGATTCATTTAAATTCTTCATTTTCCCAACAATCTCTAGTACCAAAACCCCGAATTTGGTTCCGACCCGGACCCATATAATACTTGCCTGTGAGTTGTTTTATATTGGGTCATTTGAAAAATTGGATGCGATTCGGGTATTCATGTAGAACCGACCTGGACCCGTCTTAGTCATTGGGAAGGAAGGTAGTGCCTTATATTACCCAATGCGGACTAAACCCGGAACCGGATCTAACCCGAACCAACTAAAATACCCATTACCTAAATAGATAACTAATAAAATATACAAATATTTCTAAGTATGATCTCACTATGTCTGACTCATTATCTAAAATGAATTTACTTATTAAAAGTTATAGGCTTACTTAACCACAAACTTCAATTAACTACATAAACTATTAACACTTTAATCAAATAAAAAAACAAAGCCTCCTTCATTTTGAGTTTTGTTTTAGCTCTGATGATGAATTTTTATGTTAGCTTTGCTCTCCAATTACATTAGTTTTATAAAATTTCAAATTTTTCTTGAACATAGGATATTACTGTTTGCTTATGGTCTTTTTTCTTCTTTTTTTAATTGTTTTGATTTAGTAATGGTTCCTTTGAAAAAAAATTAAATATACTCGATAATTTTTCTAGACCCAAGTCAGACCTGCCTGAGATGGGTAGAGTATGGGTCTTATTAAATATCGTACCCGTTAACTTGGTGGTACAGCGATCGATTATGTACCCAACTCAGAACAGGATCTGGCCCATTCATAATAGCGTCCGGTCTAAGTCCAAAAGCATGACCCATAAAGGTTTTAGGTCCAGGTCTGGTGCAGTAGTACCCGAAGCTGACTTGACGTAGCCCTAAACTAAATATTACAGGGGAATTTTCAATAAGTTCCTCTATTTTCTGTAATAGTCTTGAATTGGTTAGAAAGTGAACTCTTTGCAAGTGCCATTATAGTACATAGTACAATGGTAGCCTTTTTGTAGGGGATTTTTTTTTTCTTTTTCTTTTTTGATGAGTAAAACAAATTTGCATTTGAACTTACAGAATGCTGCCAACTAATAAGTAGTAAAATGGCAATTAAATTCCAGTTCAAAGGGCTTTGGGAAATTTCTTTTTTAAAATGTCTAATACTTAAAGCACATGTTTGTGGGGAGAGAGCCTAAAATCTTGTTGGTAGAGTTTTTAACTCAGTAGAGAAGATAGCCCAGAGTTTGGAGTTCAACGTCTTGCCCAAGACTTGAAGAAGATAAAGCTTTGCTGAAGACAGAGGGTCACCAGCCATGCACAAACATGCACAAAGGGAGGAAAATGTATGTACCAATTGACCGCCTAGTCAACCACCCAGAAGAGTAGACCAGGCCCAAGTGGGGTCAGTCGAACGCCCGGTCGACCGACCAGAATGATGGATTGCGGGACTGAATAACTAAATGTTGGCAAACCAAAATGATGGATTGCCCAGGTAGGTTCAGTCAATGCTTGATCGACCACTACGTGGGTCGGTCGACCACCCGGTTGACTGACAGGTAGGTCTGGGCTAATTTCGTGTTGGATTATAGATTCATTTCTGATTTGAATTCAGATCCGTTGGTTTTTTTTCTTCATGGATTATCTGGCTATATAAAGAGGGTATTGTGGCCATTGATTGTAACTTGAATTGGTGATCTGAGTAAGATCTCTCCCCTTCTATCCCAAGGGCGTAGGCAATTGCTGAACCTTATTAAATCTGTGTTTTATCGCGTTTTTTCTCTTTTTTGTTCTTGCTTATTTGTGATTGTTCTTGCTTATTTGTGATTGTTCTTGGGCATACTCTGGCAGGTCCCAACAAGTGATATGAGAGTTTTTTAGGTTTCATTGGGGAGTTCATTCGGGTGGAGCAGATCACTTTAGAAACTTGTTAAAGGTTTCATTTGGAGGTAATGATTCAATCTTTATCTATTTAAATCCATTTTTTACTAATTGTTTCTGCACTGCTTTATTGGATTCGCTGGAGGAGATGATCGAGAATAGCCAATCCATGGTGAAAACCATGAATACTCATCAGTCAAAAATCAACGTGGTAAAATTTGGCAGCACGAATAATTTTGATATGTGGAGATGCGAGGTGATGTATGTGTTGACGACATCAAACCTCGAAGATGCTCTACTTTGGAGAGAAAGCCCAAGGAGACTCCTAAAAATGACTAGGACAAGATGAATCAAATGGCGTGTGGAGTCATAAGACCTTATTTAACATGATATCAAATATCCTGTGATGACCAAAAATTTATCAAAGAAGATTTGAGAGATCCTAGAGGGAAAGTATTTGACTAAGAGCATATAGAATCACTTGCACCTGAAGAGGAGGTTTTGTCGCTTTCAATTGAAGAAAGATATCTCGATCGCTGAACATATGAATAACTACACGAAGCTTCTTATGAACTTAGCTAACATGAATGAGGTGATCAAGGACGAGGACAAGGTATTGATTCTTTTGAGTTCTTTTCTGACGAGGACTACGAGATCTTCATTCTCACCCTAATCAATGATAAACAATCCCTTAACTATAATGAAGTTTCTTCTACTTTTTTAAATCATGAGTTAAGAAGGAAGGACAAAGAGACCATCAATAGTACATCGACAGAGCTTTGATGGTAAGAGGAAAGATTCTAGTCGAAAAAGTAAAAATGATCGTGGAGAATTAAAGTCCAAACCGGTTTTAAAGATTTGAAGAAGAACCAGTGTGCCTTCTGTAAAGAGATAGGACACTAGAAGGTTGATTGCCCAAAGATCAAGATAAGAAGGAGACGAACGTTGAGGCAAATCTAACACAAGTGGTCAATAAACAGGCTGATGGTACTTCACAAGCAGATGGATCGGATTTGAACTCATCAGTATTCTCATTCTCAGTCACTACTCTTGTAATTGGCTACTCAGGTTATTCTGAGTGGATATTGGATATAGGTACTACTTATCACGTGCATCCCAATAGGGATTGATTTTCTAGCTTGAAGAACTTAGATGGATGTCCTGTCATTATGGGTGATGATCATCTGTGCAGCATGGAAGGGATAGGTACAGTTCTCATCAAGATGTTAGATGGGATGGTGCGGGAACTAAAGGATGTGAGATATGAACATCAATTGAAGAAAAATCTTATCTCAGTTGGTGCTTTAGAAGCATTGAGTTTAGAGACATCTGAAAGAGATGATGTTCTCAAGATGCTTAGAGGCTCTAGGTTGTGTTCAACGGCGTCCAATGCAATAACTCTACTACTTGAAGGGTAATACAATTACAGGGCAAGTGATGATTTCTTTTAGTTCAAATGATGATTGTACTCAGGTATGGCACATGAGGTTCAAACAAACCAGTGAAAAATCTTTGCAAACTCTAGTAAAACAAAATTTGTTGAAGGGTTCCAAGACCTGTAGATTAGAGTTTATGAGTATTGCATCATCGACAAGAAGACAAAGGTGAAATTCGGCACCGTGATTCATTGAACTGAGGGGATTCTTGACAATGTTCACATGGATGTTTGGGGACATACCAAGATGACATTTATTGGAGGTAACCACTACTTTGTGTCCTTTATTGATGATTTCTCTTGGTGATGTTGGGTATATACCGGGGGACAAAAAGGGAACGCCCTAAAGTTATTTTGGAGTGGAGAAGGAATATGGAGAAGAATAGGAGAAGAAATATCAAAGTACTCTGTTCAGACAATGATGGTGAGTACAGCGATCCTTCCTTACAATTATATCATGATGAGGGCATAGAGAGGCACTTCACAGTAAGAGAGATAAAACAACAGAATGGGGTGACCAAAAGGATGAACATGAACTTGTTGGGGAAGGTTTGTCACATGTTATCCAATGTCTGATTATCGAAAAAATTCGGCTAAGGAATTGGCATATGCTTACTATCTCATCAACTGGTTGTCATCATCTGTGATAGGAGGTAAAACTCGTTTGGAAGTTTAGTCGAAAAAAGTTGCTCAAGACTATGACTCGCTTTAAATATTTAGTTGTCCGTCCTATTACCGTATCAAGAAAGACAAGTTGGGTCCGAGTGAGGAAAGGTGTGTTCATGGGTTTTAAGAAAGGTGTGAAAGACTACAAGATTTGAGATCCAAAAGACAAGAAGATCATCTTGAGCAGGGATGTCACATTTGACGAGGCTTTAATGGTGAAGCTTACGAACTATCAGCAGGTGGAGAGTGAGAAGATCAATAGGATACACAACAGGTGGAGAGTAATGCTACTCCACCATCTCTAGATAGCTTAGTATTATTCGAGATCATACCTATGGTGACATAGGGTGATGATCATGTAGCTGATGAGGATGTTGATGCTGATGAGGATCAAGGACAGATTATGGGTGATGTCTAAGATTCTATTGCAGTTGGAAGAGCCCGAAAAAATTCATATAAGCCTAGTTGGCTCACTACAAATAGGATTGTGCCCTATGCTTTTCATTCGTTGAGGAGGTGAGCCCGTCTACATATAAAAAAGTTGAAATTCAGTGTCCAAGATGTGAAAGGATGCTATGATGGAAGAGATGAACTCTCTTCACGAGAATGACACTTGGGAATTAATAGAATTGCCCAAGGGAAAAAAGATTATTGGTTGTAAGTAGGTGTGAAGAAGCAAGGATCTCTAGATGGTAATATTGTATGATACAAGGCCAGATTTGTGGCTAAAGCCTATACGTGATGAGAAAGCATTAACTATAACGATGTATTTCATCTGTTGTAAAGCACTCATCTATATTATTTGTTAGCCCAAAGGCCCATCACTCTAGTTTTGATGATGATCAACTCATGAAGTTATAGTACTAATGATCTTGTGTTTATTTAGTTTCAGATTTGTGATCAAGATCTTAGTAGGTGTATAGCTTCAACAAAGGATTTAAAGTCAAGTTTTGGAGCTAGCACGGTTTGATTCAAGAGCTTGTGCATCAAGACCACATCAAGTACTCAAGAGGAATCTAGCTCTTTGGATCGAGTTTGGACCAAGTCAAGAAGATGAGAAGACTTCAAGTGAAGACTTCAAGAAGATGACTTGAGTCTAGGTTTGTTTTTATTAAGATTTTGTTTTTAGATTAAAATGTAAAGGATAGAATAGTTGGTGGATTGCTCAAGTATATCTTACACACACACACTCTTATTTTAGATGAGTTTTCATAAAAGAATTTTTATTTTGGAAAAATACAAAAGAGTTTTCTTTTTGAAAAATACCGGTTTGGTTTTTGGTATTTAAAGTTTACATGTATTTAACCAAAACCAAATTTAGAGCTTAATGTCAAAAATATAGATATTTCACCATGTATGTGTAGTGGATCATATCCATACACTCTATGCTTTAAAAGTTGTTTAAATATCTTGTTTTTGTATTTGGAGAAGTTTTGAAAAAACCAATTTTGGAAAAATACAGTTTTTGTTTTTAGCCAAAATTTCTAAGTTACAAAAATAGTTCAAATTGTTTGTAACATGTCTTGATTTTGCTCAAGCATGTTTGATTATCAAAGCATAATGTTAAAACTATTTTTGTAGATTTTTGGTAATTTTATGGGATTTTATTGAGTCAAAAATAACCAAGTTTTTAATCCCAAAATCCCTGACCTGGCTTCTGCCGGTCGACCGGATCGGTCGACCGCGCTTGAAGTCGGTCGACCGAGCCGGTCGACCTACGTGCACAGACGTGCACGCCTGCCTTTGCTGGAGGGCCGGTCGACATACCCGGTCGACCGGGCCGGTCGACCGGAAGAGAGACCTGCTCTCTGTTCCAGGATCTCGGTCGACCGGCCGGTCGACCGCTGCCCCAACAGTCAGAAACTAACCGTTGGCGGTCGACCGGGCGGGCCAATCTGGCTCCCAACGGCTAGTTTTTCTAGCCCTATAAAATGGGACTTTTGGGGGCTGTTTTAGATAAGATTTCAAGTGGATTTTTACAACAGTTTTTCCCACTCTTTCAAGAGGTTTTCTCCACTTATTTGAGAGCAAATATTTCCAATCAAAAGGGGAGTTTATCAAGAGTGTTTTAAAAGTGATTTTCTTGAGTTTTCCTCCACCATTTCAATCCTATTTTTCTCACACAACACTTGAGCCATTCATTGCTATATCTACCTATAGGGATTTGTTGTGAGAGGATTTTAAGTGATCAAAGAGTGGTGATCACCAAAGTTCCATCTTTGTTCTTTGAGGAGGCGGACTTGCGGGTTCGCGGTGTTTCGAGTTCGTGTGTGAACTCCGTGTTTGAGGTGCGGCCTCGGCGAGCTTGTGGGCTTGCGGTGTGTACGGGACTAGAGAGTCCAAGAGTTCTAGTGGAAACTCCTTGTAGGTGTTGCGGCACCGAGTGATCCAGTGGGATCGGTTTATAGTGAAAATCCTTCAAGTGTGAAGGCGGGGATGTAGAGCAAGTGTGCTCGAACCTCGAAACAAATCTCCCATGTTTGCGATTGCTCATTCTCTATCTCTTTGTCTTTATATCTTGCATGCTATTATTGTCTTTATCTTTATATGCTTGATATATTGTGTGCTTATTGATATATGCTTGGGGTTTGTTTGCTAACACTTGTATTTAACCAAGAGAGCCAACGCGGCACCTCAACTCTTATTTAGAGGAATCTTGAGGAGTTAGTCCAGAGCCCTTCACGGGGAATTCGGCTACACTCTTGTGTTATACGTGGTGTTTAGTTTAAGAAGTTTATTTTGCATCATATAAGTTTTTAATTCCACATTAAGTGACCATTAGATTAGCCATCACCTATTCACCCCCCCTCTAGGTGATTTACAATTGGTATCAGAGCTAAGTGCTCTTGATTTGGGTCTTACAACCTAGAGTTAAAGATCCTCATTTTTAGGCTAATCACAATATTTGTACACACACCATGGACTTCATGTCACCACCCACCTTTGACATTCTTAACATCCAAACTTGGAAGGTTAAGATGTCCTTATTCCTCAAAGGCCTAGGTATTCATGTTTATCTTGCTACCACTAATGATTCATGTGTCAATAATAGCAAGTATATTGAGGCTAACTCAAAAGCCCTAAATGCTTTAAAGTCAACTCTAAATGATGAATATTTATCTAGGGTTTCTAATATTGATTTGGCTTTTGTAGTTTGAAACACCATCGTCTCCCTCGGCGAACAAGAACAATATTATGCGGGGAGCGACTCGGATGTTGGAAGTAACGCTTCCAACGTATGCTACATGGTCCAAGGGGATAACCCCCTTGAGGTAACTACCGAGTCCGATGTAGAAGAGGATGTTGATATGCCTTACAATGAACTAGCATCATTTTGTCAACAACTCTTAGAAAAATATGAATTGCTTAAAAAGGATAACAAAAATTTGAAAAAGAAATTTGATTGCATGTCAAATGAAAATGATTCTTTTAAAAATAAATTTGCATGCATTGAAAAAGAAAATGAAAATTTGAAAAATGAAAATGTTTCCTTGATGTCTAAATTAAATGATCTTTGTGAAGGAAACACTACTTTGAAAAATAAGATTGTTTTGGTGGAAAAACAAAAGGAAGTTGCTTTACATGAAAACACTTCTTTGAAAAGAAAAATTGATGAAAAAGAAAAAGAAAATATTTCTAAAAAGAATAAGAAAAATGATTCTATTTCTCATCATGCTTTACATGCCACCACTAATGAGATGAAATTTTTGAAAAATAAAATAAATTATTTCAGCTCAACTTTGAGCACATGTGCATTTAACCACTCTAGATTGGAGTCTTTGTTTTCAAAGAAACAAGCTCCACATATTCATGCACATCACTCTCATGCATATGCACACTTTGCACGCCATGACCACACTCACACTCATATGCATCCTAAGGTATACAAATGTACACATTGTGGCCGCAAAGGCCATTTAGCAAAGTTTTGTTATGATAAGATAAATTCTTTAAATTTTGCTAATAACAAAAATGTTTGGGTTCCTTATAAGACTAACCCTCAAGGACCCAAAAGAAAATGGGTACCAAAGTCCCCACCTTTTGTATTTGATGTAGGTGAGGGCTCTCACACGACGTGAGAGATTTGGTGCCTTGATGGTGGATGCACATGGATTAGATGAATATACATTTGATGCACCGCTATCAAGGAGGTTTGGTGGGACAACCACCACGTTTTGGAGACTTAGAGCATAGTTTTTTGGTTTGATAATTATCTCTAAACTCCTACTTTATTTACATGCTTATTCATATATGATATTTTTAGCATGTTCATGATTTATTTATTTTGTGCTTCATGTGATAAATAATAGTTTAAATGTAGTTTTATTAAAACTTGAATATATACATGTACAAGTAGTGAGCAACAAATTGATTCATATATGTTTTCACTTCATTGTTCATTTGTACTCACTATATGCACATGTATAACCTAGTTTTGATGATTTCCTCATTTACACTTGTTTTGCCTATTTTCATATTTTTACTTCATGTATATGTATTTTTATTCAAATCTAATAAATATACATGTATACCCTTTGAGTCATTTGCCTTCATGCAATTTACTTTATGGACTCCTTTCATGTTTGGGATATGTATGCATATTGTTAGCTTTAGATAAATCATACATATACCTAGAAGTTTGGTTTATAAATGAAAAATGAATTTTCATGATTTGTTTGATAAAATTCATGTTTGTTTTGAGCTTTATTGATTATCTTCATGAAAAATGCTAATTACATGATTCTTGTGCACTCACCTTTTATTTGTTTATTCATGACTTTGTTTCATGATTATTTTTGAGCTTCATGGACTTTGAGTGTCGAATTTTATGTATTTAGTATGTTTCATGATATACTTATGATTTGATTTCATGTTTTGAAGGATTTTTAACTAGTTTTTCAAAAATTATTTTAACTAGTTAAGTATTCTTCATTTGGTAGTGTTTTCTATACTAAAATATTTTTCAAACTCTAATTTTGAAAAGCCCTACCAACACCTCTTATGGGCGGATGGATGGGCGAGTATGCCTTGAAGCCCTATTGAAAATCTTTTAACTTGTGCATATAAAGGGTGGTAAGTTATGAGTTATATACTTGATCTCAAATGATATTTTCATTTTGTATATACTCATATTTTGTTTCCTATATATGTATGCTTCATTTCAAATAATATCAATTTCTATTGGTATTCTCTTTTCATACATATATATGATTTATATGTGCTTGCTTTACAATTGGTTTACATATTTAAAGCACATAGTTTATGCTAAGCTTAATTTAAATCTTTATTTTAAAGCTTATGCATTATTTTTAAATTGGTATCAATATGTTTCAAATTTATTATAAATTTCAATTGGTAAGATGTTTTACCTATTTAAGAAAATACAAAATTTGTAATGTTTATTTACAATGATATCTTAAAATTTGACTACAATTGGTATCTTAAAATTTTTTATGATATCATAAAATTTGATTATAAGATATCTCAAAATTTGTTTTATTGAGAAATTCAAAATTTGTTTTAATAAAAAATTAAAAATGTTTTGATTTGTATTGCCTATATGCAAGGAGAGCTTAACATCTCTTCTACATATAGATTCATGTTGAGTGTATCTTATATTGAGGAGCTTGACAACTCTTCTTTATGTGGTACACGTGTGTAGGGGGAGCTTCACATCTCCTCTTATACATTACATATTATGCGTTATGTGAATTAGGGCTTGTCATCCCTCTTTCATGTAATGTATATGTGTAGGGAAGTTAACTTAACGTCTTCCTCTTCATGAATGTATATCGCATATATCCTTTATTGATTTGTTTAATGTCACCCCTTTCATTGATTTTTGCTTTTGACAAAAAGGGGGAGAAGATTTGTTTTTACTTTAACCCCTTTGTTGATGATTGACAAAAAGGGGGAGAAGTATTTGGTATATATATGCATGTTTTCCTTACTTTATACATAAAGGGGAGAAGTATTTATGTTTATGCATATATGTTTTGTGTTGCAAATAGGAGAAAAAGAATTTGGTGTGTTTCATGCTTGTTCATGCATGTTTATCTCCATATATTTGCATACATGCTTTTGAGCATTCATGACATATTTGTTTGTTTATTTGGTATGCATGAGTTAAGGGGGAGCTTCTTTGAAGCTTTACTTTAATCCATCCATATATAACTCCATGAGTTTTGTCATTATCAAAAAGGGGGAGATTGTTGGCCTAAAGGCCCATCACTCTAGTTTTGATGATGATCAACTCATGAAGTTATAGTACTAATGATCTTGTGTTTATTTAGTTTCAGATTTGTGATCAAGATCTTAGTAGGTGTGTAGCTTCAACAAAGGATTTAAAGTCAAGTTTTGAAGCTAGCACGGTTTGATTCAAGAGCTTGTGCATCAAGACCACATCAAGTACTCAAGAGGAGTCTAACTCTTTGGATCGAGTTTAGACCAAGTCAAGAAGATGAGAAGACTTCAAGAAGATGACTTGAGTCTAGGTTTGTTTTTATTAAGATTTTATTTTTAGATTAAAATGTAAAGGATAGAATAGTTGGTGGATTGCTCAAGTATATCTTACACACGCACACACTCTTGTTTTAGATGAGTTTTCGTAAAAGAATTTTTATTTTGAAAAAATACAAAAGAGTTTTCTTTTGAAAAATACCAGTTTGGTTTTTGGTATTCAAAGTTTACATGTATTTAACCAAAACCAAATTTAGAGCTTAATGTCAAAAACATAGATATTTCACCATGTATGTGTAGTGGATCATATCCATACACTCTATGCTTTAAAAATTGTTTAAATATCTTTTTTTTGTATTTGGAGAAGTTTTGGAAAAACCAATTTTGAAAAAATACAGTTTTTGTTTTTAGCCAAAATTTCTAAGTTACAAAAATAGTTCAAATTGTTTGTAACATATCTTGATTTTGCTCAAGCATGTTTGATTATCAAAGCATAATGTTAAAACTATTTTTGTAGATTTTTGGTAATTTTATGGGATTTTATTGAGTCAAAAATAACCAAGTTTTTAATCCCAAAATCCCTGACCTGGCTTCTGCCGGTCGACCGGACCGGTCGACCGCGCTTGAAGTCGGTCGACCGAGCCGGTCGACCTACGTGCACAGACGTGCACGCCTGCCTTTCCTGGAGGGCCGGTCGACCGACCCGATCGACCGCCAGAGAGCTTCTTCTCTCTGGAAAGCCCCGGTCGACCGGGCGGTCGACCGGGCCGGTTGACCGGCAGAGAGACCTGCTCTCTGTTCCAGGGTCTCGGTCGACCGGCCGGTCGACCGCTGCCCCACGGTCAGAAATCTGACCGTTGGCGGTCGACCGTCAGGCCAATCTGGCTCCCAACGGCTAGTTTTTCTAGCCCTATAAAATGGGGCTTTTGGGGGCTGTTTTAGATAAGATTTCAAGTGGATTTTTTATAACAGTTTTTCCCACTCTTTAAAGAGGTTTTCTCCACTTATTTGAGAGCAAATATTTTCAATCAAAAGGGGAGTTTATCAAGAGTGTTTTAAAAGTGATTTTCTTGAGTTTTCCTCCACCATTTCGATCCTATTTTTCTCACACAACACTTGAGCCATCCATTGCTATATCTACCTATAGGGATTTATTGTGAGAGGATTTTAGGTGATCAAAGAGTTGTGATCACCAAAGTTCCATCTTTGTTCTTTGAGGAGGCGGACTTGCGGGTTCGTGGTGTTTCGAGTTCGTGTGTGAACTCCGTGTTTGAGGTGCGGCCTCGGCGAGCTTGTGGGCTTGCGGTGTGTACGGGACTAGAGAGTCCAAGAGTTCTAGTGGGAACTCCTTGTAGGTGTTGCGGCACCGAGTGATCTGGTGGGATCGGTTTATAGTGAAAATCCTTCAAGTGTGAAGGCGGGGATGTAGAGCAAGTGTGCTCGAACCTCGAAACAAATCTCCCGTATTTGCGATTGCTCACTCTCTATCTCTTTGTCTTTATATCTTGCATGCTATTATTGTCTTTATCTTTATATGCTTGATATATTGTGTGCTTATTGATATATGCTTGGGGTTTGTTTGCTAACACTTGTATTTAACCAAGAGAGCCAATGCGGCACCTCAACTCTTATTTAGAGGAATCTTGAGGAGTTAGTCCAGAGCCCTTCACGGGGAATTCGGCTACACTCTTGTGTTATACGTGGTGTTTAGTTTAAGAAGTTTATTTTACATCATATAAGTTTTTAATTCCGCATTAAGTGACCATTAGATTAGCCATCACCTATTCACCCCCCCTCTAGGTGATTTACATTACTGGCATTGGTGGCATAGTATGAGTTAGAGTTTGATCAGCTCGATGTAAAGACCATCTTTCTCTATAGCGATCTTGATGAGGAGATCTTTAAGACTCAGCCTGCGGGATTCAAAACTACAGGAAAAGAGAATATTGTGTGCAAGTTGAAGAAATTGCTCTATGAGTTAAAATAATTGCCAAGGTAGTGGTACAAGCATTTTAACAGTTTCATGAGAGGCAAAAGGTACACATGAAGTTATTATGACCCATGTGTTTACTACAACAAGCTACAAGGCGGAGAGTATATTTATCTAATGTTCTACTTTGACGATATGCTTATTACTTCTGAGAGTAAATCCGCTATTGGTAAATTGAAAAAATAATTGTCTTCTAAATTTGATATGATGGATCTTGGTGAAGAAAAGAAGGTACTAGATATGGAGATTAAGAGAGACCAAAAAAGTGATAAGGTTTTCTTGACACAAAAGGGTTATTTGCAAAAGATACTTTAGAAATTCAATATCAATAGCGACACAAAGTCTGTAAGTATACGGTTGGGCCCTCACTTTAATATAAAAACTACTATGTCTCCTACTACAGTTGAAGAGCATGATTCTATGTCTCACGTACTCTACGCTAGCGTAGTTGGTAGTTTCATATATGTTATGGTGTGTACGAGACTTGATTTGTTATAAGTTGTCTCGATGGTTAGCAGATATATGTACAATCCCGGTAGGGGTCATTGTGAGACAATGAATTGGATTCTACGGTATATCAAGGGTTCTATAAATGTTGCTTTGGTGTTTGAGAAGGATACTACAGGTAAAAAAGAGTGTACTGAATATGTTGATTCTGATTATGTAGGAGACCTTGATAAGTGCCAGTCTAGGATGTGGTATATTTTCACATTGGCCCAAGCATCCATGAGTTGACACTCTACTCTACAGTCTATTGACATTTTGTCTACCAGGAGGGCCGAGTATATTGCCATAATAGAGGCTATGAAAGAGGCAATTTTACTTTAAGAGTTGCTTGATGATTTGAAGATTAATCAAGATCTATTGAAGATCAATTGTGATGGCATGAGTGCTATCTAGTTGGCAAAGAACCAGGTTTATCATGAAAGGACGAAACACATCGATGTCAGGTTCCACTTTATTCAGGAGATTCTTGATGAGGGTGATATCGAGTTAAAGAACATTCACACGAAGAAGAATCTAGCTGATATGCTTACAAAGGTTATTGCGAGAGTAAAATTTGCGCATTGTAAGTTACTTCATATCCTTCCTGTCGCTTAAGTTCGATGGAGCTCATTTGGATGAACTACAAATGGCTTGATTCCTCGGGCACGACGTATGTAGGCAACCACATTGGTGCAGCCCGATTGAGTTGACATGGTGATTCGTTGTGTTCGTTAATTTTTTTTTACCGAGATGGAGAATTATGGGGAGAGTGTTTAAAATCTTGTTGGTAAAGTTTTTTTTTTTACTCATTGGAAAAGATAATCTAGAGTTTGGAGTTCAACAACGTGCCCAGAACTTGAAGAAGACAACACATTGCTGAAGACAGAGGCCCGGTCGACAGTCCAGTCGACCAGCCATGCACATACGTGCACATAGGGAGGAAAAGGTATGTATCGGTCGACTGTCCAGAAGAGCAGCACAAGCCGAGGACTGACCAAAATGATGGATTGCGTGACTGAATAACTAGTGGTCGATACAGAGCGGACGCTACGTGGGTCGGTCGACCACCCGGTCGACCGCCAGGCGGGTCTGGGCTGATTTCGGGTTGGATTCTGGAGTCGTTTCTGATCCGAATTCAGATTTGTTGGTTTTCTTTTCTTCGTGGCTTCTCTGGTTAAATAAAGAGGGGTATTATCCCTATTGATTGTAACATGAATTGGTGTTTTGAATAAGAGCTCTCTCTCTCTCTTTTTAATCCAAGGACATAAGCAATTGCCAAACCATGTTAAATCTGTGCTTTCTCGTGTTTTTTCTCGTTTGTTTTGTTCTTACTTATTTGTGATTGTTTTTCGGCACACTCTGATGTTTGCATTGGACCGGCTTTTTTTTTTTTTTTGCTTATTTATGATGGTTGTTCACAGCAACTCCTCCTTGAGCATTCTAGTTTATAATTATTGCTGGGATGTCATGGATGGAGCCAGGTAACGCATATCTCTGCTGTCCTTGGTTTGCAAGAAGAAGAGCTAGCTAGCTAATAATTAATAATTCTAATAATTGATTGACACAGACATGAAGGATCCAATGCTGAATTTGGTCCTCATTGCAGATTCCAAGTACTTCTTATCTATATCAAAAGCCGAAATGTTACAAATACAAGAAAATAACAAATGTGGTAAAAAAAAAAAATAAATAAAGATCCAAAAAAATAATTACCAAATAATCCTTCTTCAAAAAAATATAATTTAGATAATTGGGAGAAGCTTGGGTTAAGATAAGAATTCTATTATAATTAAGATTTATTTTCTTAAAGCACACTTTGTTTCTTTAGTTTTAGGTGCTAAGCATAAATTATTAGAATAAAGTCGCATATATTTTCAATTAAGAGGTGAATCCAAGTTTTGGTTTTGGGTTAAATTTAGCATTTGGAGAAAATATAAATGGACCAGCAAAAGCTTGCAACTAAACAAATAGACTCAATTTATTCCAAAACACAAAACTCTCAAAACCAGCATAATTAGAAACAAGAAAAACTAACAAAAAATCCTAATCTTTGCCGCTTCCTCTGTACTGATCACCAACCCTTGGCCACGGCCGCCACCGCCTCCCCGCCAAACGCCAGCAAATTCTCGCTGGATAGCCTGCAAATCGTCCACGCTGGCAGCACTTCCTAATAAAAATGAATGGCATTCTGGTTCCAGTCAAGAACGCACCATTCCACACTAGTACAGAATTGAGCTTTTACATTGCATGTTTGAGGTCGGTTCCAGTAACACAATGACGTGAGCCTGCTGCATTTTTGTAATATGTTAAAAAACTCACTACATCGGTTCTCCTAAGAAACGACATAGAAACTCAAAAAATAGAGGCAAGAGCATATATGTAATATGTTGAGAAGATTTAGACGTTGGTTCTTTAAAGAATCGATATAAAAACTAAAATAAAAATAAAAATATTTAAGACGTTAGTTCTAAAATGAACTGACATTTTTAAAAATTTAACACATTGATTAATTTAATCAACCGATGTCTTTTCCTTCCCTCTCAAAGTTTCTCAAAAAATTAAATTCCTCGCCCACCTCCTCTCTCCCTATCAAATTCGCTATAGATCTCAAAACCCATTAGATCTCTCTCCCTTGAACTCGCCCAGTTCCTCCTCGAGCTCGCCTCCGCCCTCGCCCAATGCCTCCACGAGCTCCAGAAAGCTCTAGCATCTTCACGAGTCACAACGGCTTGCTCTGCTCTGAGCAAAGCAATAGCAAGCCCTCACTGGCAGTGGTCGCAGAGCTCGATGGCGATGGTGGAGCACGGTGGTGGTGCCACTGATCCCTCAGACTATAAATTCAGCTACTAATTCAAAAACTCATTCACAGATCAAGCAATTGCAAGCTCAAATCAAAGCAATTTTATAACTAGTCTCTAACAAAATTCCTCAAATATAGAAAAAGAGATGGCCGAAATGAAAATGGGCCCTGAAAATGACAGAAAATTCGAATCAAAGATGCTTCCTAGGTTCCACGTCTACAGCCTTTCTGTGGTGGAGCTCATGGTGATGCCACTCCGAGCTGTGGTGGAGCTCGGTGGCTCATGGTGGAGCTCAAGGGAGAGATGGAGCTCGCTTGTGGCGGTGGAGCTCGTGGTTGGGATTTCTAGCGATTGAAATTTTTTTTGGACTGTAAAGTTTTGATTTACAATTTGATGATGATGATGATGATAATTTTGATGATTGTGATGATAATTTTTTATTTTTTGTGGAGTGTAAAGATTGGAGGCACTTGGCGAAAGCGTGAGCATGTAACGGTCCCAGATTTCTTAGATCCTCAATTAACATAAAATTCTTTAAACCGATAGATCATCTCCAAATCCTTAAAAAATTTCGACAACACATCCTTTGTAAATACTGATATGTCCAAATATACATTTCAACTCACAATAATTTCGGCCAACATCAACCTACTTATTCTCAATCCATACATATAAACCAAAGTCAATAATCACCTGTACAATCCTAATAATGTTTTAGCTCACAACGGCCTACTTATGAAAAGAAAAGAAACATACGCTCGAGAGTACCCCTCTCAGCATCCACAACATAAACAGAACTAACTATAACCCTAACTCATCAGCATAACCAAAGTCTAATTTACTTTCAAACATATCCATCTCACAAGACTAACATAAGTTACAAGTATACATCGAGTACGATTATAAACATAAACTAAATTACATCTTTAATACAACGATTATTAGCAAAATTCTTAACAAAACGCCTAAACTTGAAGCTGGTCCTTTGCCATGCCGTTGTTGGCCCAAGGTTACAATAACCGGTTTCTTATTTTGATGATAACAAAATGTATGTGGTTATTTATTACTAATCAAGTTCAAGTGTTTAAGTATGTTTCAGGGTTCAAGAAGATTCAATAAGTTTTTTCCTCAAAAGGAAGGTATATGAAGACTCAAAGGTATTCAACTATGAGATTAGAGCTCAAAGCACTCAACGTCGCTATTGAAGAAGCCCGCTTGTAGACACTTGTAATCTCAAAGAACCTTGTAAGAAAATAGTATGTTAAAGAGTAGAATATAAATTTGCTACTCAAGAACTTACACACACAAAAGTATATGTTTTTGAAAATACAAGTTTTATCGTATTAGTGTTTTGCATGATAGGCACTTGATACATGTTTCCAATTTTTCCTAAATTCTATATCCTGTTTAGAACATGTATTTCATTGCCTATACATTGCTATATCTCTTTAAAAATAATACAAAATATTTTTAAAATAGTGTGGTATTCAAAAATAATCAGAAAAACTTGTTTTAGCCCAGGTCGGTCGACCGAACGGTCGACCGTAGCCTATTATAGGCCAGAACGGTCGACGGAGTGGTCGACTGAATATCTGGCAGGGGTTTGTGCATGTTAGTCGATCGACTGACCGGTCGATCGCTAACCCCAGTGGTTGACCGCTAACCCCAGCGGTTGACCGATAGATCGACCGACTGGCACACCCAATGTTTCTGTTGGGTCCCAGTCGACCGAGCGGTCGTCCGACCCCTCTGAGAAATTTTTTGAACAGAAGTCCGGTCGACCGCCCCAATGGCTAGTTCAAGAAAATGAATGGTCGGTCGACCAACGGTCGACCGATGCTCTGACAAAAAGCCATAACGGCTAGTTTTCTGAATCTGTCTTTTTTTCTGATTTTTCCAATGGGCATTTTTGCTTTTTCTTGATCAAATCTCTTCCCAAATGACCTGGTGAGTTAAACTAACAGGGTTTATGAGTTGCCTATATATAAGGGTCATGCGAATAGGATTTAGACAACAAGTTTGAACAAGTTTACAAGAAATGTTATAAAGTTTTGAGAAATACATTGAAAATCAAGTTTTCAAGTTTCTAGTTTTCAAGTGCTTTCATTTCCAAATCTATTTCAATTGGTTTTTCAGCTCTTAAATTCTTTCAACTGAATTTTTACTCTCACAAACTCTTTGAGCTTCAATTTATATCTACTCTATAGGAATTTGTAAAGAAGAGAGTGTCTGTGATCTAGTGGTCACCAAGAGCTTTGTAAAACCTCATTAGCTTTGTGCTACCTCTTGTGTATAGGATTGAGTGTTGGAGTTGTGTACTCCAGTCTTGTGTAGATCATTGTAATTCCTTATTGTAAGGTCTCTTTGTGGAAGATCCTATTATGGATAGTGCAATCCTTCACAGTGGTGAAGGCAGGGATGTAAACCGGTGGCTTGAACCTCGAAACTAGTTTTTTTGTATTTGTGATTGCTCGTTTCTTAATCTCTATCTCTTTACTTTGCTTATACTTGTGTTGTTTCTTCTCTTGCATATTCTACTTATTGCTTACATTACATTCATTATTGCATTATCTTCATCATTCTCATTTATCGGTCTTTACTCATCTCAACTAGAAGGCAATTGAGCATCTCAACTCATAATCTAGAGGAATTTTAGAGGAGAAGTTCTAAAGCCTTTCACGAAAAATTCGGCTTCAATTCTTGTTTTGAGTGACCGTTTACATCATTTATCATAAATAGTTGTTATACCGCATTTAATTAGCATTACACATATTCACCCCCTTCTTGGTGTATTTTCAATTGGTATCAGAGCCTTGATCTCTAGATTTTGGTTTAACCACCTTAGAGAGATCCTTTGCTAATCACTTCATTTGCATTTTTCATTTGCTATCCACACTTATTAATATGGCCAAAGAAATTAAGATCCCACCAAAGTTTGATGGCCCTAACTTAACCATATGGAAGGTTAAGATGATCGTTTTCTTGCAATCTATAGGAAGCCGGGTTGCAAAAGCGATGACCAAACCTTTTAGTGTACCCGTTGGTGATGTAGACACATAATCTGATATTGCCACCAAGTAATTTGATGCCAATGCAAAGGCACACTATGTCATACTTCAAGCCTTGAATGATGATGACATAGCTAGGGTCATTCATTACAAATTCACCTATGAGATTTGATCACACCTAGTTGTCACACACGAGGGGACATCACAAGTCAAGAGAGCAAAGATTGATCTCTTGTGTTCCCAATATGAGAATTTTATCATGCATGAAAATGATTCTATTGATGACATAGTTACAAAGTTTACTAAAATCACCAATGGTCTTACTTCTCTAGGTGATGCTATTGATAATGACCAAAAGGTGAGAAAGGTCATTCGTGCTCTACCACCATCATGCGAGGTCAAAGCTGCAACATTAAAAGAGCTCAATGACAATAAAGAGATGGAACTCATAGGTCTTATCGGCAACCTTAAAACCCATGAGATAGAGAGAAAGGCTAGAGAAGAAATAGCGCCTCAAAAGAAAAAGATGATTGCCTTCAAGTTTACTCCCACCATCTCTGACGATGATGAAGAAGAAGATGATAAAGATCTTTCCCTCATAGTAAAAAATTTAAGGAGGATGTACAACAAGGCCAAGTTCAACAATAGAAGATGATGGCATGGGAAGGAGGACAAGAAGATCATTTACTTCAACTGCCGGAAGACGGGACACATTATTGCGGAATGGCCAGAAGCTAAAAGCAAGTCATCTACCTCAAAGAAGCCCTACAAGAAGAAGGCTCTCAAAAAAACATGAGATTTGGAGAGTGAATCCGAAAAAGAGGTGGATACGGCTAATGTGTGTTTCATGGCTAATGACAACACACCCAAGGTAACTTTCGAACCATCCCTAGATGATTATGAATTAACCATAGATGAATTGGGTAAAATTTTTGAAGAACTTTCTCATAACTATGATTTTCTCAAGAAGAAATATTTGAAAATAAAAAAAAGAAAATGAGTTTTTTAAAAATTAAGTTGTTATTCTTTGAAAAAAAAATTGTTTATCTTTCACACTTTTTACTACACAAAAGGATTTTGATACACACAAAACTTCTTGTAAAGTCAAATTTTCTTTAATTGATGAAAAGGAGATGTCTATTTTAAAAATAAAAATTAACACTTTGAAAAATATTTTGAAGAAATGTGAGTTTGATAAGGCTAGTTTAGAGGCCATGTTTCTTAAGAGATACACTTCAAGGAAACATGTTCATGTTTCTCATGCTACACATGCCCATACCCCTCAAGTAAAACATGCTCACACACATCATGCTAAACATGTCGCACACAATAAGCATGCTCATGTTTCACATGCTCATCATACACATACACATCATGCATTTATATATGGTAGAGTACTATTGTGGCAGGAATGGTCACTTAGCTAAGTTTTGCTATGATCGCATTAATGCTTCAAATGATTATGTTTAAGTTCGAAGAACTAAGACAATAGGACCTAAGAAAATATGAGTACCAAAATCAATGACTTCTTTACTTGATATAAGTACGCACCAAGGCTCCAAGACGTAAGGAGCGGTGGTACCCTGATGGCGGTTGCTCAAGGCATATGACTTTGGATATCAACAACTTTGCAACCCTATCAAGGTATCATAAAGGTGGTATCGTCACCTTCAGAGATGATTCAAAGGCAAAATCATTGGTATAAAAATTGATTCCATAAGTGAAGACATGAAGAAAATATCTTTGAATGACTCACCAATGCAAAATGACAAGCCAAAGGATGATGAACATGGTGAAGTTCAAAATGTTGAAGTGGAGCCAACATAACCACTTCTAAAGGATTAGAGATATGCTACAAATCATCGCAAGGACCTCATCATAGGTGATGTATCTAAGGGGGTAACTACTCACTCCAAACTCCATGATATTTGTGACTATTTTGCATTCATTTCACATATTAGCCCAAGAACTTCCTCGAAGCTGAGAGCGACTCATATTGGTTGCTTGCAATGTAATAAGAGCTCAATCAATTTGAGTGCAATCAAATTTGGCACATTGTTCCTAGACCCCATGATAGACCAATCATTGATACTAAATGAATTTTTAGAAATAAGTTGGATGAGTCAGAAAATGTTATTAGGATTAAAGCTAGGTTAGTAGCCCAAGGTTACACCCAAATCGAAGGTATCAATTTTGAGAAAATTTTTGCACCCGTAGCACGACTTGAAGCCATACGAATGACACTTGCTTTTGCTTCATTCAAAGATTTTAAACTTTTTCAAATGGATGTTAAAAGTATATTTTTAAATGGTTTTATCGAAGAGGAGGTGTTTGTTGATCAACCCCTTGGATTTGTTGATCCTATGCATCCAGATTTTATTTTTAAACTTGAAAAGATTTTATATGGTTTAAAACAAGCTCCAAGAGCTTAGTATGAAAGACTTTCTACTTTTCTTATTTCAAATGGTTTTGTGAAAGGTAAAGTTGACACTACATTGTTTACAAAGTATGTCGATAGTGATATCCTTATTGTGCAAATTTATGTTGATGATACATTTTTGGATCTACTAATGAAATGTTTTGTAAGGATTTCGAATCATGCATGAAGAAAGAGTTCAAAATGTTTTATGATGGGAGAGCTCAACTACGTTCTTGGACTCCAAATCAAGTAAAGGAGTGATGGAATTTTCATACACCAAGCCAAGTACACAAGAAAGCTTATCCAAAAATTTGGACTTGAAGATGCAAAGACAAGTAAGATTTCCATGCTACCACAATAAATCTTGACGAGGATGAACAAGGTAAAAATGTTGACATTAAACTATATAAAAGCATGATTGGTAGTTTTCTTTACTTGATGGCTAGTAGACCGGATATTATATTTAGTGTTTGTCTACGTACTATTATCGAACCAAACCTGCACAAAAAAATATTGTGTTTAGAAAAGTGCTAGGTCCTCAATGCTACTGCTATAGCAAGTGGCTATGTGGGTCGTGATCCACAGGGAGGGACAACGATGGAAGTAATTAAGTATGTTTCTTCTTTTAGTTTATCAAAACAAGTTAAGAGTTCTCTTCTCAGTTTTAAAAAAAATAAAATAAAAATAGTTAAAGCTAGTCTAAGTTAAAGAAAATTCAAAGAAACGAAGAAGATAGTTTTGTTGTTTTGATTATTAAGTTAAAAAGAAAGAAAATAAACAAGAAAAGAAAGAATATACCTTGGAGTAATTAAATGAAAGCAAGTGATCAATTAAGTTGATAAACAATGAAGAGAAGTGGGATAGTTCCATTGGCTGTCACTCTCAATATAGCTATCTTTAAGAAAGATTATATCTAGTGTCACTCTAAAGATAATTGCTCCTTTCTTTTCTGTCATGAAACTCTCCCTAATCCAAGCTAATAAGAGGCATGATTAAAAAGAAGGCATAAAAAAAAGAGCAATTGAAGTAAGTAAAATAAAAAAGGAAAAACTGAAGAAAAGAATATAAGAATATTTATTGAAGCTGTCACCGTCAATTACTAGAACTCCTCCACAAAATAACTCTCAAACTAAATCCTAGAAATTATACTTGAAATTTAGAAGAGAAAACTAAAAAAAACTGTGAGCTTTGATCTCTCCTTGGAGATGCCATTTCCCCTATGCTCTGCCTTTCTAGTTATAGTAGAAATAATAGATAGACTCCTGGTAGAAGTTATGCACCCATCAAGAGATATATCTTCAGAATTTGAATTTAAATTTTAGATATTAAGATAATATCTTATCTCTTGACTTAGAGAGCAAGCTATTCTTAATTTGAACCCTCCCCTTATTTCCAAACTTGATTTGATTTATCCAGAATTTTTTTTATAGAACTTTAAATTTGAATTGGTCTGCAGCTAATAGGCGTGTTAATTTTTAAATATAACTGACCAAATGATAGAATTGAAAATAATAATTAACATAAGAATTGTACCCCTTTAAGTTTTCTTTTGGGATCATCTTGAATCATCAGATTTTAAATTCTGTAGCAAAAGTTATACTCAAAATGCTAAAAGCTATGCAGTTTGAATTCGAGTTTGAATTCTCCCTTTTTATCTTTGACTTAGAGCTTAAACAACTTGAATTTAAGTTAAATTTATCCTTTATCTCAAATTAGCATTGGGATTATCTCTGAATTTCTTTAGCTTGTTAGGCTTTTGGGCTTCTTTTTAATCTTTTGGGTTTCTTTTCTTTTCTTCTTTTAATTGTAGAGGCCTGCACATTACTAAGCAAAAATATAATTACATAGCATCATTTTATAAAAATAAATGTGAAAATATAATTAAAAATATGCACATTTGATGAACAATCACACCCCCACACTTATCTTTTTGCTCGTCCTCGAGCAAATAAAAATGAAACCAACCTAGCCTAACTCACTTTCGTAGAATCACGGTTGCACTTAGCACGTGCAACAAGCTGTTAAACCTCTAGGTTACCCCTAGAGGACGAGTTTTGTCTCGTGAAGGTTTTCAGTAGATTACACCCACAAAATCCATAAAGAAAAAATAAAGTATTAGTATTTTTGAAAATGCATTTTGAAAAGAAATCAAATATTTGAAGTATTTTTAGAAGAATTAAGCAATCTATAAGTCATTGGATTATCAAAATCATTCAATTTTAAACTTAGTATTTATTCAAAAACTTGTTATCAATCAAGTTAAGGAGTCAAAATATATTTCTTATCTAATCTATTATTTTACCCTAAGTCATATGCATCTTTGTAATGTGAATATTTTGACTAAGGGTTTTTTAACTCTAACTCTTATGTCTTATTATTATTATTTTTTCATTTATAGTGGTAGTATTTCTTAGCTCTATTAGGCTTTCTAATTCGCCCATGTAATGAGACTTAGTCGGTGATTTTCAAACCGGACGGTTTTAGGGCACCGGGTAAGAAAACACCCCAAGGATTTAGGACTCGAGCAAATAAAGCCACAAAACTAAGGATTTTTATTTATATGAGCCACTTTTAGGCGTGAATACTTATACTTTATGAGGCACAAATACCCAGCTTAATCAGAGAATTTATTTTATATAATATTTTTTTTTATAAAGTATAAGAGTCTTTTTTTTAGAACCCTAAGCGTGTAAGTGTATAAAGTATGCATATTTCATCAAGGTAAAAATCAAGACTAAATGACTTTTTCAATTTTTCTTCCTAAACTCAAAGTTAAACAGATAATTTCATTTTGACCAAGTATAAGAAATCTTAATTATGATCCTCTTATTCTTTAAAATTAACTTAATTTCTCACAAAAATAAGTCAAAGTATTACTTTCATTTTCAAAAAGTTTTTAAAGAAAGGATTTTTTTTAAATTAGTAAATTTAGTATGTTAGTAAACCCTCCCCCTCACCTAACTCATGCATTGTCCTCAATGTATGAATGAAATGCAATAATACATGAAAAAGGAGAAAGGGAAGGAAAATTGTCGCCACAAGGTGGTGGTTCCGGTAGTGGTCTCATTGGGCCAAGCATTTCTACCCGATCTAGATATTGTAGATTTTCATAGAACTCACCTTTTCTGACCTCTTTCTATTAATATTTTTATAGTCTCCACTATGAATAGGATCATGCAAGATCCTAATATGAAATTTTTTCCGGTTATATGACCAATCTTAGGATATCATCACGGAGTTATATTGATCTAAACCTTGATCCAATAATGGAATGTGATTTTGTGGAATGTATGATTTGAGATCAATAATGAAAGGAATAGGAACTGATACTGACTCGAGAATAAGACTCAAATTAATTTTAGGCTCGAGTGTCGGAGTTGGTTCAAATCAAAGAATTGAATTTCACATTCATTTTTCAATAATAGAATATGACTATTCAAAATAGGTGGTTCATGTTCAAGCTCTATAGGGATAGGAATCGGTGTTGGCTTCGAAATTGGATCTAAATCGGTAAGGATACTGGAGTCAGCATAGATTCAAAAAGTGAAACTGAATCACAACATTGAAAATCAGTGTCACATTCATCTTCAAGTTCAATCTCATTGAAATAAAAACTTGTCAATTTATCAATGGGTTGATATTGGTCAAGTTCAAAGTTTTTTGGTGAAATTGAATCTTGGTTAAAATCTCCAAAATATCATGATTCTTCGTCAATATGGTTAGGAGAATCAGGAATGGTGGAAAATATATTAGGTAGAGTTTCCTCATTCCTATCATTAATTGTGTTGACCAAATGACTCACTTTTTCTTCTAGCCTATTGGGAGATTGGGTAACATTATTTCTGAATTGAATCAGGTCGTTTGTACTCTTTTCTAAGTCAATAGGTTCTTTTCACTGTGGTTGGACTTGACAATTAGAGTAAGGATCTTGAATTTGGGAATTATTTAGGAGCATTGAGTTCAATTAAATTTGCACTTGCCGTGTGGACTCAAGAAGGCTTCAAAAGTCTTTTCTAAAGAAATTTTTTCTTCTATAGGTTGGTCTTGGTATGGAGTATATGAAACTGTTTGTTGGTAAGGCTGTTGATAGTAAAACTTGGGGGAGTTGTATCCCCACTGACTCGGTGAAGAGTGGTAATGATTCTCTCATTCTTATTCATAGTACTGGGAATGGGGTATATATTGATTCGGATAAGACCAATCTGGCATGCTTGGTTGGTTAAAGTTATGTAATGCCAAGTTGGTAATATCCGAATTAAAAGAGGTTAGGGTAAAGTATACATCACTATATAAATTGAAATAATTATAATTGTAATTCATATCACAAAAATATCAAAAAAAAAGCAAACACATAAACAAACAAACAAAAAAGAAAAATCTAGCCTAAGCTAGGATAGAGCTTAGACCTAGACGACTCCTAATTGTTTGATTATCCACAGGAGGTATATTACAGAACCTGATCACAAGTTAATCGGCCAGGTAGGGGTAAGATTGGTAGGAGGTATCCGCGCTTAAAGCGACAGACCTAATTATGCGAAACCATCAGCCTTCGGGGTTTCGCCCCTCAATCCCCAACCTTCGACACCGATTTGGCAAGAGTCAACTTCTAACAACTTCCCCCTTAGGACAATCCCTATTTGAATCCGAGATGTCCCTAGGGCCAACGTCTTCTAAAGTTTAAGTTAGGCTGGGTTAGTGAGTGAGGAAGTGATTTTTAGGCTAAGGAAGGGTAATGACTTCCCACCTTATCTTGTTTAAGGATATGCCCTTAATCTTTTTAGTTCAGTGTACAAGTATAAAGCAATAGGTAACACTCAAGCAATATAAATCACTCAAAATATGTTTTCTAAACTATATGCAATGCACACATACCTTTACTCCAGCACTCTTCAACAATAATGTAAAGAAACGAAATAGACAGATGCCCTATAATGCAAGAGTCTAAACATTTTTTTAGCATTTACAAAGCAACAAGTTACTGTTGATTAGAAACATGTACAGAGTGAGTTAAACAGATAAACTAATAGCTGCAGAGAGCTAATCTCTGAAAATCAAGCAACCTACAAGAGATTACAGTTAGTAGTTCACCACAGTTGTGGGCTCTGATGCTCTGCCTTCTTGGACAGAGTCACAGAGTAGCAGTATGTCCACTATAGCTCCTAGTTTTCTGTAATTAACCCCGGTACACCAAAACAAAGAAGAAAAAGGGATTAATTCATTAAAGTAAATTAAAAAGAAAGAATATTTATCGTTCCTCCCCGGCAACGGCACCAAAATTATGATCAACCCAAACTTGCACAGAAAAATACCGTGTTTAGAGAAGTGCTAGGTCTTCAATGCTACCGCTATAGAAAGTGGCTATGTGGGTCGTGATCCACAGGGAGGGACAGTGATGGAAGCAATTAAGTAAGTTTTTTCTTTTAATTTACCAAAAACAAGTTAAGAGTTCTTTTCTCAGTTTTAAAAGAAAAAAATAAAAATAGTTAAAGCTAATCTAAGTTAAAGGAAATCCAAAGAAACGAAGAAGTTGATTTTTTTTTGTTTTGATTACTAAGTTAAAAAGAAAGAAAATAAACAAAAAAAAAAGAATATACTTTGGAATAATTAAATGAAAGCAAGTGATTAATTAAGTTGAGAAATGATGAAGAGAAGTGAGATAGTTCCATTGGCTGTCACTCTCAATATAACTATCTTTAACGAATATTATATCTAGTGTCACTCTAAAGATAATTCCTCCTCTCTTTTCTATCATGAAACTCTCCCTAATCCAAGTTACTAAGAAGGCATGATTAAAAAGAAGGCATAAAAAAATAAATAAAAATAAATAGAGTAATTGAAGCAAGTAAATAGAAAAAAAACTGAAGAAAAGAATAGAAGAACATTTATTGAAGCTGTCACCGTCAATTACAAGAACTCATTTTTCTCCACAAAATAACTCTCAAACTAAATCCTAGAAATTACACTTGAAATTTGAAAGAGAAAACTAAAAAAACTATAAGTTTTGATCTCTTTTTGGAGATTCCCTTTCCCCTATACTCTGCATCTCTATTTATAGTAGAAGTAATGGATAGACTCCCGGTAGAAGTTATGCACCCATCAGGAGATATATCTTTAGAATTTGAATTTAAACTTTAGATATTAAGATAATATCTTATCTCTTGACATGGAGAGCAAGCTACTCTGAATTTGAATCCTTCCCTTATCTCCAAACTTGATTTGATTTATCCAGAATTTTTTATATGGAACTTCAAATTGAAATACACCTAGAGGGGGGGTGAATAGGTGTAATTGCTAATCTAATGATCTTTTTATGAAATGAGTGATGCAACAATCTCTCAAAAACACGACTAAGAGCCGAATACCCCTTGCGAGGTTCTGAACTCCTTCCTCCCAATTCCCCTTAAATGGGTTACAGGTGCGCAATGCAACCGTGTTGTATTGAGGTGTGATTGATCAATGCCAAGTATGATGATGAAAATGAAAAGCTCACAATGTAACACAACAAGTATATCAACACAAGATTCCACAAGTAAAATAGCAAGTAAAGTAAACAAATAAGGATTGCACAAATAAAAGTTAGTTCTCAAGCAATAAATTGGAAGTGATATAAAGCAAGAAAGTAAGCAAGAAGAACGCCAAGGCAATCGCAAACAAGATGATTTGTTTCGAGGTTCGAGCCCGTTGCTCTAGTCCCCGCCTTCACCTCCGTGAAGGGTTTCCACTATCCCCTTAGGATCCCGTACAAGTTAGGCCTCCAAAGACCTCAAGCCCGTAGCTTCACCTTACAAAGAAACTCCACCGAGGAGCTTGTCTCCACAAGAACAAGAATTACAAATAGTGATCTTTAACTAGATCACAACACTCTTTTACAAACACTCTCACTCTTTTACAACTTCACCTATAGAAAGAATATGAAATTTTTGGCTCTATGAGGTGTGGTGAGGAAAGCTTCAGTTGTAGAGTGATATTAGAGATCAAACAACAACTGAAAAACCAATTTTGAAAGAATGGAAATGAAGGCTTTAAACTATTTTTCTCTTTCTCTTGAAAACTATGAAAACTTGTATTTTTCTTGGTAAATAACTAAGGCCTATTCCCCACTATTTATAGGAGAGAATAGGTTAAAATTCTGATTTTTCCAGCTAATTTGATCAGAAAAAGAGTCCCAACAACTCCTAAAAACTCTGTTAAAGAGAAAACCAAAAACAGATTTTCAGAAATTCCAAAAGAAGAAAGAGCCGTTATGGCTGTTGCAGGCCTACCGGTCGACTGCCGGTCGACCGGGTCCCTGCTGGCAAAAGAGCCGTTGGAGCTTCGGTCGACTGCCGGTCGACCGATCCAACAAAGGAAACACAGTTTCCTTCTATCGGTCGACCGACCCGGTCGACCGAAAAGATACAGAGAGCAACAATCTCTTTTCCGGTCGACCGATATGTAGGTCGGTCGACCGACAGACATGCACAGCCTGTGCATGTCTGGACACAGCAGCCGGTCGACTGCCGGTCGACCGGTCTGCCTGAAATAGTTATTTTTTGGGCAGATTTTTGAGTTAGAAAAATTTGTAAAAAATCTTTAAAAAATTCTGGAATAAAGTGTTATGCTGAACTTTGTTTATATACATGTTTTAAACACGTTTTTGAAGATAAAAAGCTTTGAGTACATGTATGTATAAACCAAGGCATAAACATTTTCAAAAACATAGAAACATTCAAAACAAGTGTGTGTGCAAATCCTAGAGCCAAATTTCACATATTCTATCTTTAACAAAACTACACTTACAAACTTCTAGGTCTTCAAGACTTCATCATGGGCAATCTTCACTTGATCTTCAATATTGTACTTTGAGCCCAATTTGACTTGTCTTGAGTCCAATGTACCTTCCTTTAGGGAAGAATTCATCTCTTTAATATATAAACCTGAAACACACTTAAACAACAATTTATATTAGTACAAATAACTAATATGTTTTGTAATCATCAAAATACACTAAACATGGGTTGATTGTAACCTTGGGCCAACAATCTCCCCCTTTTTGATGATGACAAAACATATGAGTTATTAAACAAATAAAAGAGGAAAGAGCTTGGAGAGCTCCCCCTTAAACAATGCTATGTATTTAACATGAATATGAACAACTATGTAAGCATACATAAAGCATTGAAAAATATCATCACCAAAAATAAACTATCATAAGGAATAACAAACAACATATACTTTCTCCATATATTTTCTCCCAAACTTATATATATTTATATTTCTCCCCCTTTTTGTCATACATCAAAAAGGGTTAAAAAAATATTTTAAGACAAAACAAAACAAACATATTAGAAACCAAATCAAAACAAACTAAGATATTTTAAGTATCAATCTTACATACATTCAATTCACCACAAATAAATGAAAATCTTGCATAATCTAAAGGTTTTGTGAAAATATCTGCAAGTTGAAAATCTGTGGAAACAAAATCGATATCAATGTCACCTTTTTCAAAGTGATCTCTAAGAAAATGATATCTAATGTCTATATGTTTGGTTTTACTATGTTGATTAGCATTTTTGGTCATGTGAATAGCACTAGTATTATCACAATAAATCTTAACATGATCAAAATGTAAATCAAAATCGAGAAGAGTATGTTTCATCCAGAGTACTTGTGCACAACAAGCTCCGGCTGCTACATACTCCGCCTCGGCGGTTGAAAGGGCTACATTATTTTGCTTCTTGGAAGACCAAGACACAAGACAATTGCCCAAGAATTGGCAAGTGCCACTTGTGCTCTTCCTATCTACCCTACAACCGGCATAGTCGGCATCCGAATAACTAGTCATGGTAAATTGGTTAGTTTTCGGATACCACAAACCTAAATCAATTGTGCCCTTAAGATACCTAATTATGCGTTTTACCGCTATTAAGTGTGATTCCTTAGGGCATGATTGAAAACGTGCACATAAACATACGGAAAACATTATATCCGGCCTACTAGCCGTAAGATAGAGTAAACTACCAATCATGCTACGAAATAATTTGATGTCTACTTCCTTACCTTGTTCGTCCTTGTCAAGTTTCGTAGTGGTTGCCATGGGAGTCTTTGCTACTTTGGATCCTTCAAGCCCGAACCTCTTGATGAGTTCTTTGGTGTACTTGGCTTGGTTGATGAATGTCCCATCACTACGTTGCTTGATTTGAAGTCCAAGGAAGAAGTTGAGCTCCCCCATCATAGACATCTCGAATTGCTTTTTCATGCATGACTCAAAATTCTTGCAAAGTGAAACATTAGTAGATCCAAAAATAATGTCATCAACATAAATTTGAACTATGAGGATATCTTGATCTATATGTTTGGTAAATAATGTTTTATCAACTTTTCCTTTCTTAAAATCATTTGAAATCAAAAATGAAGACAATCTTTCATACCAAGCCCTAGGGGCTTGTTTTAAACCATATAGTGCTTTATCTAATTTATAAACATAATTAGGGTGTGTAGGATCAACAAACCCCGGGGGTTGTTCAACATACACCTCCTCATCAATATAACCATTAAGAAAAGCACTCTTTACATCCATTTGAAATAACTTAAAATCTTTAAATGAGGCATATGCTAAGGTCATCCGTATGGCTTCGAGCCGTGCTACGGGTGCAAAGGTTTCTTCAAAATCGATTCCCTCGATTTGAGTGTAACCTTGGGCAACTAACCTAGCCTTGTTTCTAACTACATTACCCGATTCATCCAACTTGTTCTTAAAGATCCATTTAGTGCCAATAGTTGGTCTATCTTGGGGCCTAGGAACAAGGTGCCAAACTTGGTTGCGCTCAAATTGATTGAGCTCCTCTTGCATTGCAAGCAACCAATATGAATCGGCCTCGGCCTCGAGGACATTTTTAGGTTCTATGTGTGAAATAAAAGCAAAATTACCACAAAAATCTTGAATCTTAGAGCGAGTGGTTACCCCTTTTGATACTTCACCTATGACGAGGTCCTTGGGATGATGAGGATTGAATCTCCAATCCTTTGGTAGTGGTTGAGAGGGCTCTTCTTCATTTGTTTGATGTTTATTTCCTTGAGCCTCTTCCACTTTGGCTTCACTTCCATCACCATCCTTTGGCTTGTCTCCCATGGTAGAAGCATCCTCCAAGGTCACTTTCTCCAAACCTTCATCTAAAGCATCAATTTCTACACAATTCTTAACAAACTTGTTAGATTCCTCAAATTTAACATGAATAGATTCCTCAATAGTCAAAGTTGACCTATTGAAGACTCTATAAGCCTTACTAGTATTTGAGTAACCTACAAAAATAGCCTCATATGATCTAGCATCAAATTTTCCCAAATTAATATTTGTATTTAAAACAAAACATTTGCAACCAAACACTTTGAAATAAGAAACATTGGGTTTTCTAGAAAAATACATCTCATAAGAAGTCTTAGTAGTATTTTTACATAGGAAAACACGATTTGCAATGTAACATGAAGTATGAACGGCCTCGGCCCACAAATAATGTGGTAGACCATATTCATTTAACATTGTCCTAGCCATCTCTTGTAAAGTACGATTTTTCCGCTCAACTACTCCATTTTGTTGTGGAGTTCTAGGACAAGAAAGTTCATGTTTTATTCCATGTTCCTCACAAAAAGTGGTAAAGGGAAGGTTAATGAACTCACCTCCTCTATCACTTCTTATTTTAATTATTGAGGAGTCATTTTCCTTTTCAACTCTTTTCTTAAAGGCTTGAAAATGTGAAAAGGTTTGACTTTTGTGTTCAAGAAAATAAACCCAAGTAAAACGCGAAAAATCATCTACTAAAACATAAGCAAATCTACTCCCACTTAAACTTTTGGTTTGTGTTGGGCCAAATAAATCCATGTGGATTAGCTCCAATGGACGTGATGACATGATATCCTTAATTGATTTGAATGAGGACTTAGTTTGTTTCCCAAATTGACATGCGTCACAAACTCGGTCCTTTTCAAAGTTCAATGAAGGAATACCCTTCACCATTTCCTTAGAGTTAAGCCTAGAAATATGGTCAAATGAAACGTGGCCTAATCTCCTATGCCATAACCAAGAGTCGTCATCGAGGGCATTTAAACATGTTATATTACAAGACATATTTAGCATATCAATCATATAAACATTGCTTTCACGAAAACCGGAAAATACACAAACATTTGAAGTTCTATCAATTACTTTACAAGCAACATTGTCAAAAACTACATCAAAACCTTTATCACAAAGTTGACTAACACTTAAGAGATTATGCTTGAGGCCATCAACTAAAACCACATTTTCAATTAAAGGAGAAGTGCCAAGCTTTACATTACCAATACCAATGATTTTACCCTTGGCGTCATCTCCGAAGGTGACGGTGCCACCTTCATGATATCTTGATAGGGTTGCGAAATTGTTGATGTCCCAAGTCATGTGCCTTGAGCAACCGCTATCAAGATACCATAAACCTCTACGTCTTTGGGCTTTGGAAAGTACCTACATCATTTAAAACAATTGTTGACTTTGGTACCCAAACTTTCTTGGGTCCTTGAAAGTTAGTGTTACGAACCCAAACATTATGATGTGATGCACTTAGTCTATCATAACAAAAATTAGCTAAGTGTCCTTTCCGTCCACAATGTGAACATGAGTACACTTTTCTATACATGAATGCATGGTGTGTATGTGAAGTGTGAGCATGCTTTGGGGGTTTACCATGATGCATAGGTTGTGTAGCATGTACATGAGCATGAGCATGATGAATATTTTTCTTAGGAGCTTGTTTCTTAGGAAACATATTCTCCATCTTCTTCTTATCAAACTCACTACACTTTTTCAAAACAACATCTAATGAGTCTATTCTTTCCTTAAGCATGGCAATCTCATTAGAATCTACAAATGGGGTCTTTCCTTTACAAGCAATCTTATATTTTTCAAAATCATTTTTAGTGGAAACTAAAGAAGAATGCAAGTCATTATTTTCTTTAGAAAGATTTAACACTTGAATATTCAAAGATTCATTATCCTTTTTCATTTTCAAGTACTTTTTCTTCATGAAGTCATAATTTTGAGAAAGTTCTATAAATGCTTCTCCTAGCTCATCCATGGATAAATCATCATCAAGAAGAGTTGAGGGGGTTACCTTGCTTGTGCTCTCATTTGCCATGAAGCACATGTTGGCGGTGTCGATCTCCTCCTCGGATTCACTTTCGTCATCCCATGTTGCTTTCATAGCCTTCTTCTTGTATGGCTTCTTGGATGAAGATGGCTTCACTTGGTCCGGACACTCCGCTACAATGTGTCCCGGCTTTTGGCAATTAAAGCAAATGATCTTCCTTTCTTCCTTGCCTCCTTGCCATCTCCTCCTTCCTTGGAACTTTGCCTTGTTGTACATCCTCCGGACATTTTTGACTAGAAGTGAGAGCTCCTCGTCATCTTCTTCTTCGTCATCTTCGTCGGAGTAGGTAGCATGACTTTTGAAGGCAATGGTCTTCTTTTTGGAGGGTGCCATGTCCTCCCTTGCCTTCCTCTCCATCTCATGGGTTTTTAAATTCCCAATGAGTCCGATGAGCTCAATCTCATCTTTATCATTGAGTTCCTTCAATGTTGTAGCTTTCACTTCCCATGATGGAGGAAGAGCCCGGATGATCTTTCTCACCCTTTGGTCGTTGTTGATGTCTTCACCTAGAGAAGAAAGCCCATTAGTAATCTTAGTAAATTTAGTAACCATATCATCTATGGTTTCATGTTCTTGCATGCTAAAATTTTCATATTGGGACCGAAGAAGGTCTATCTTGGCCCTCTTCACTTGTGATGTCCCCTCATGTGTTACTAGCAAATGGGTCCAAATCTCATAGGCGGATTTGCAATGGATGACTCTAGCTATGTCATCATCATTGAGGGCTTGTAGGAGTGCATAATGAGCCCTAGCATTGGCATCAAACTCCTTGGTCTCAATTTCGGACCAAGTAGATTCATCACCATCGGGGGCACTAAATTGTTTAGTCACGGCCTTTGCAACTCGGCTACCTAGAGATTGCAAGAAAACGGTCATCTTAACCTTCCATATGGGAAAGTTAAGTCCATCAAACTTAGGGGGTGTCTTAATACCATCAGCCATGTTTACTATGTGGAAATGAATGAAATGATTAGCAATATGAGGATCTCTCTAAGGTTGTTAAGCCAAATCCTAGAGTCCAAGCTCTGATACCAATTGAAATACACCTAGAGGGGGGGTGAATAGGTGTAATTGCTAATCTAATGATCTTTTTATGAAATGAGTGATGCAACAATCTCTCAAAAACACGACTAAGAGCCGAATACCCCTTGCGAGGTTCTGAACTCCTTCCTCCCAATTCCCCTTAAATGGGTTAGAGGTGCGCAATGCAACCGTGTTGTATTGAGGTGTGATTGATCAATGCCAAGTATGATGATGAAAATGAAAAGCTCACAATGTAACACAACAAGTATATCAACACAAGATTCCACAAGTAAAATAGCAAGTAAAGTAAACAAATAAGGATTGCACAAATAAAAGTTAGTTCTCAAGCAATAAATTGGAAGTGATATAAAGCAAGAAAGTAAGCAAGAAGAACGCCAAGGCAATCGCAAACAAGATGATTTGTTTCGAGGTTCGAGCCCGTTGCTCTAGTCCCCGCCTTCACCTCCGTGAAGGGTTTCCACTATCCCCTTAGGATCCCGTACAAGTTAGGCCTCCAAAGACCTCAAGCCCGTAGCTTCACCTTACAAAGAAACTCCACCGAGGAGCTTGTCTCCACAAGAACAAGAATTACAAATAGTGATCTTTAACTAGACCACAACACTCTTTTACAAACACTCTCACTCTTTTACAACTTCACCTATAGAAAGAATATGAAATTTTTGGCTCTATGAAGTGTGGTGAGGAAAGCTTCAGTTGTAGAGTGATATTAGAGATCAAACAACAACTGAAAAACCAATTTTGAAAGAATGGAAATGAAGGCTTTAAACTATTTTTCTCTTTCTCTTGAAAACTATGAAAACTTGTATTTTTCTTGGTAAATAACTAAGGCCTATTCCCCACTATTTATAGGGAGAGAATAGGTTAAAACTCTGATTTTTCCAGCTAATTTGATCAGAAAAAGAGTCCCAACAACTCCTAAAAACTCTGTTAAAGAGAAAACCAAAAACAGATTTTCAGAAATTCCAAAAGAAGAAAGAGCCGTTATGGCTGTTGCAGGCCTACCGGTCGACTGCCGGTCGACCGGGTCCCTGCTGGCAAAAGAGCCGTTGGAGCTTCGGTCGACTGCCGGTCGACCGATCCAACAAAGGAAACACAGTTTCCTTCTATCGGTCGACCGACCCGGTCGACCGAAAAGATACAGAGAGCAACAATCTCTTTTCCGGTCGACCGATATGTAGGTCGGTCGACCGACAGACATGCACAGCCTGTGCATGTCTGGACACAGCAGCCGGTCGACTGCCGGTCGACCGGTCTGCCTGAAATAGTTATTTTTTGGGCAGATTTTTGAGTTAGAAAAATTTGTAAAAAATCTTTAAAAAATTCTGGAATAAAGTGTTATGCTGAACTTTGTTTATATACATGTTTTAAACACGTTTTTGAAGATAAAAAGCTTTGAGTACATGTATGTATAAACCAAGGCATAAACATTTTCAAAAACATAGAAACATTCAAAACAAGTGTGTGTGCAAATCCTAGAGCCAAATTTCACATATTCTATCTTTAACAAAACTATACTTACAAACTTCTAGGTCTTCAAGACTTCATCATGGGCAATCTTCACTTGATCTTCAATATTGTACTTTGAGCCCAATTTGACTTGTCTTGAGTCCAATGTACCTTCCTTTAGGGAAGAATTCATCTCTTTAATATATAAACCTGAAACACACTTAAACAACAATTTATATTAGTACAAATAACTAATATGTTTTGTAATCATCAAAATACACTAAACATGGGTTGATTGTAACCTTGGGCCAACACAAATCTGAATTGGTCTGCAGCTAGTTGGCGTGTTGATTGCTGAATATGACTAACCAAATGATAGAATTAAAATAATAGTCAACATAAGAATTGTAGCCCTTTAAGTCTTCTTTTGGATCATCTTGAATCATCAAATTTGAGATTCTGTAGCAAAAGTTATACTCAAAATGCTAAAATATATTCAGTCTGAATCCGAGTTTGAATTCTCCCTTTTATCTTTGACTTGGAGGTTAAGCAACTTGAATTTAAGTTGATTTTCTCCTTTATCTCTAATTAATATTGGAATTATCTCTGAATTTCTTTGGCTTATTGGGCTTTTGGGCTTCTTTTTAATCTTTTGGGCTTCTTTTCATTTTTTTTTCTTTTAATTGTAGAGGTATGCACATTACTAAGCAAAAATACAATTACATAACATCATTTTATAAAAATAAATATGGAAATATAGTTAAAAATATGCACATTTGATGAACAATCATGACTAGATTCCAATCTTGTCCTAAAGAGTCCCACTTGATTGCGGTAAAATGCATTATTAGATACCTTAAGGGCACTTTTGGAATGGGCTTGTGGTATCGGAGACTGGACAATTTTCAATGACGAGCTTTTTCAGATACCGACTATGCCGGTTGTAGAGTGGATATGAAGAGCACTAGTGAAACTAATCAATTTTTAGGAAATTGTCTAGTTTCATGTCGTCCAAGAAATAAAATTCCATAGCCCCCTTAACCGCCGAGGAGGAGTATGTTGCGGTCGGGACTTGTTGTGCACAAGTTCTTTACATGAAACATACTCTCCTTGACTATGATTTGCATTATGATTGATTGAGTGAGAGAAATTTGAATTGTAAATAATGAAAAAATTAAAGTCAGAAAGTTCTTAGTCTCTTCTCAGTTTATCCGTGTAGCAAGGGCTATACAGGTCGATCCATAGGAAAGGATGTGATGGAAGCTTTTCGAAACGAATTCTCTAACAAATAGCTTGGAAAAAAATATTGATTGTAAGAAAAAAATTTAATTAAACAAAAGAGATTATAATCTAGTAATCATCTACCACAACTAAGTGTTAGTCTAAGATGGAAGAACATCATATTGAAGCCAAAAAATTTAACGTAGGGTTTTGATTGAGAATCAAGTAAGATAAGTAAAAATATTATAAACCCTAATTAGAGTACACTAATTATAATTAAACTTTAGTCCATCCTTGTTTCTAAGCATAGCATAAGAAAAGTCTTTAAACCTAATAAGATGCTATCAAAGTTTCTAAATATGAACCAAGAATAATCATGAAAAAGTGCAACCCTAAATTAATTTAACTTAATTAATTATTCATCTTTAAGGATTATCAATTCAATCTTAGAGTTTCTATTAAGCATGGATTTCAATCAGTTCATCTTTTAGACTAAACTTAGTTGATCGAGAGATTAGCAAACTACAAGTTAATTTAATTATTCATATTTTTTTTATTTTAACAAGATTTATTATGAAGAAAAAAAGTTGTATCAACAAGAAAAGAAGAAAAGAAAATAAAAGAAACTAAAGCAATAAAAACTAATTTAAAGAACAAGAGAGATGAAAAGAATAATGAACCTTTATAAATGGATGTCACCAGCTAATTACAAGTTCTTCCTCTTCCTCAAAAATCTTCTTCTCCAAATAGAAAGCAAAATAATACAAAGAAATTTGAAAAATAAAATGGCTAAACAAATAATCTTATACTCAATCTTTGAGATCTACCTTTCTCTGTTGTTCTGTAGGGGTATTTATAGGAGATTCGGGAAGTAGAGTCCCATATGAACACTGCATCTCAACCGCCACACCAGCCGCCGCCAGAATGCTGCGTTTCCACCACATTAGCCGCGTTTTCACCATATTTTCGTGGAGTCTGGTCACGCGTTTTGGCATATAGCTTCCTCTTGTCCGTCCATCTGGTGATCTACCCTCAGAATCTTTAGTTGATCTCTGAATTTTGAAATATGATGATCTTCTAAGTAACTTGGAGATCAAATTATCTCTAATTCTGAGTTAAATCCATATTTTCTCCCTTTTATCTTCATCTTGTAGTACAAGCAACCAGATTTAAATAGAAGTCCACCTCTATCTATAATTGGGATGAGGATTCATCTTATTTTATCCTTCTCCTCCTCTAGATTTTAAATTAAATTAATTTAAAACCCAAATTTAAATGAGATACAAAAGATGCTTCCTTTATCTTCCCAATTAATCTTTATTTTCATAATTTTTGTAGGTTTTTGGGCTTCTTTGGGCTTTCTCTTGGATTATGGAGGCCTGCACATCACTAAATAATAAATAAACTAAATAGTAATATTTAACAAAAATTAAGCATGAAAATGTGAATAATAATATGCATTATTGATGACCAATCACACCCTCACACCTATCTTTTTGCTCGTCCTTGAGTAAAAATAAATTAAAAAAAACTAATCTAACTATCCTAATATCACTTTCGTAGGTATCATGATTGCACTTAGTATGTGCAATAAGCCGTTAAATCTCTAGGTTACCCCTAGAGGATGAGTGTTGTCTCGTGAGGGTTTTCAGTGGATTACACCCACAAGATCCATAAAGAAAAAATAATAAATAAAAAAATAAAATGTTAGTATTTTTGAAATTTTATTTTAAAAGAGGGAAAATATTTGAAATATCTTTGTAAAAATTAAGCAATTTATAAATTTTTAGGATTATCAAATTGATCATTCTTATACTTAGTCTTTATTCAAATATTTATTTATCAATTTAGGTTAAGATTCAAATTGAATATCTCATCGAGTCTATTATCTTTTCCTAAATCATATGCATCTTTTGAATGTGAATTTTTTACTTTGGATTCTTCAACTTCAACTCTCATGCTTATACATTTATTACTTTTCTTTCTTTTCTTTTCTTTTTGTAAGAAGTTCGAAGTATTACCACTTCGTTGCCCTTTAAGTACTTCTTTTATTTTAATTTTATTTTATGTATCACTCATCTAATTTTCTTTCGTGTAAGTATAAAAGCTTCTTGAGGCCCTAATACCTAACTAATTGATTATTATATGTGTTAATACATATATTATATATATATTTTTAACTTACCTAATTACATTTCGCGTAAATACCAAGGCTTTCTAAGGCCAAAGTACATTGCTAATTAATAATTAGGTTTGTTTATTTTATATATATTTTTCTAAGACACAAGAGTCTTTGTTTTGAATCCCAAATGTGTAAGTGTATAAAGCATGCATATTTCATCAAGGTAAAGATATCAAGATTAAATTACTTTTTCAATTTTTCCTCCTAAACCTAAAAATCAAACAAATACTCTTATTTTGACAAAGTAGTAAGAAATCCTAATTATAATTTTCTTATTCCTTAAAATTAACTTAATTACTTACAAAAGATAAGTCAAAATATTATTTTCTTTTTTAAAAATTTTTTTAAAAATATTTTGAAATTTTTTTTACGTTATTTTTTTTAAGTTGGTTACCCTCCCACACCTATCTCATGCATTGTCCTCAATGTATGAATATAATGCATGAATACATGAAATAAAGTGTAAAAAGAGGTAAAAAATAATAATAATAGTAGTAATATACAAATATATGTACAACACATATTTCTCTCACACCTAGATCTTTTTAGGTTTCATTCCTCTAGCTCGTTTCCCGTTATTCCAATGGGTTCTCTTTATAGGGTAAAATGGGGAGGCCAATCTTGTTATTATTTTAGCTCTCTTCCTCCCCAGTCTCACCTTCTTTAAGCTCTTCTTCCTCACATGTCTACAACCACTGTTCAAAAATTGATTACCATCACACCTCTCAATTGGAACTTCCTCACTATGAATGCTTAAGAATTCTAACTCAGTTTCATTTATCTCCTCAAAATTTAGATCAACACTTTCCCCTGAAAGTGTGTAATTAACTAAAATATCCTTAATCGGTTCATCCAAATACAGGAATTCTTCTTCAAAGAGATTTTCAAAGGTTAAGTCAATCGAAGGTTCTTGAATTATATTCTAATGCGATATATCATTGATTGGCTCATCGACAGTGAAGACACTCAAATCAATTTTTTTTTAAAGGAGACTTTAAAATTAGAATCTCCAACATGTATCTTCTCATTAATATAATCGCACTTATCCTCAAATATTTCATCAAGAAATAGAGACTCATTCTCTATACTTCACTTTATTGGCCCGAAGGCCCATCACTCTAGTTTTGATGATGATCAACTCATGTAGTTATAGTACTAATGATCTTGTGTTTAATTAGTGACAGATTTATGATCAAGATCTTAGTAGGTGCATAGCTTCAACAAAGGATTTAAAGCCATATTTTGGAGCTAGCACGGTGTTTGGACCAAGTCAAGAAGGCTTCAAGTGAAGACTTCAAGATGATGAAGACTTGTGTCTAGGTTTGTTTTAGAAGATTTTGTTTTAGTTAAAATGTAAAGGATAGAATAGTTGGTGGATTGCTCAAGTATATCATATACACACACTCTCTTGTTTTAGATGTCTTTTCATAAAAGAATTTTCAGTTTAGAAAAGACTTTTCATTTTAGAAAAATACAAGTTTAGTTTTTGGTATTCTAGTTTATATGTTTTAACCAAAACCATGTTTAGTGCATAATGTCAAAAACATAGATATTTCACCATGTTTGTGTAGTGGATCATATCCATACACTCTATGCTTCAAATGAGTTTAAATATCTTGTTTTTGTATTTGGAGAAGTTTTGGAAAAACAAGTTTTGAAAAATCAAGTTTGGAAAAATACTGTTTTCATTTGAGCCAATATTTCCAAGTTACAAAAATAGTCCAAATCTTTTGTAACATGCCTTGATTTTGTGCAAGCATGTTTGTTTATCAAAATATATTGGTAAAACTATTTTTGTAGATTTTTCAGTATTTTATGAGATTTTACTTCAACCAAAAAGACCAAGTTTTTAATCCCTTAACATTGTTTCCTGGCTTTAGCCGGTCGACCGGGACGGTCGACCGCAGCTTGAAGTCGGCCGACCGTCACGGTCGACCGACGTGCACAGACGTGCACGCCAGTTCTTGCAGGAGGGCCGGCCGACCAACCCGGTCGACCGTCCAGAGAGCTCTGCTCTCTGGAAAGGCCCCGGTCGACCGAGCGGCCGACCGGACAGAGAGACTTGCTCTCTGTATTGATGGGGAGATTCTGTCTCCTCGTTTAAATAACCGCAAGTGCACGGTCATTCGATGTAGCACTTGAGGGTCGGTCCACAGGGACAGGTGGTTCTTTTGGTTTCAGCACTTCTAACGAATTGATAAAAAATTTTATGGGTTTGTGAATTATGTGAACTAATTAAAAAGAAAAGTCAAGCACCTAGGGTCGAATCCCCTAAACTAACATCAAGTAGTCAATCTTGGTCTCCATACCAGTTTGTATTACACGCCAAATCTCTATGTCTAAGAGGCACATTAATTCTGAACACTAGATTTAAGCACAAGCTATTATCTTGTTACATAATCCATCAAAGATAAATTAACTAGATTAAACAAATAACATCAATGCAATAAAGCTCTAAGCATGAACCATTAACCCCCGATACATAGCCTGTCAAAAATCTAGTTATTCTAGAAATTAATTCCTAAAAGTTATAGGTCAATTGGTGTGCATACAGTCATAAATAGGAGACTGACTCGATCCACAAGAATTAAATCTAGGTTCATCTCCCCTAAGCGCTTGCAGTAAATTAGTTACTCATGATAAATTTCGCAACAAATTAATCTAAATATTAATCAAAGCATAACTCGTAGATAGTTAAATAACTATAATAATTAAATTAATTTACTAATTAACTAAAATTGAATATCAAATAAACTAAGAACTTACCTTTAAGGATGAAGGCCGGCTCTGTTCACCCACAGAAATATTAAATCAATGGCGGGTCCCATGCGCTTTGAATTGAGAGCTGCTGCCTTAATGGAGGGAAGGTGCTGTCCTTCCCCTTGAATTGGCAGCACCTTCTGTTTTGGAGGGAAGGCACATGTTGCTGTTGGAGGACAGCGCCTTCCTCCTCTTCCTTTGTTTTTTTTTTTTTTCTTTTTTCTTTTTTTGGGCGCCTGTCAATGGCGCCAATTGCAGAGAGAGAGAGAGAGGAGAGAAGGAGTTTTTCACGGATCAGTCAATCAAAAACAGGAAACGAAAAATACTAACGTGGACAAAGGTTTTGCAGAGAGACGAAAGAGAGATGACCCAAAAATTAAGATCTGAAAAATTTGAAAGAAAAAACTCCCCTCTCAAAACTCGCCTTGGCTATTTATAGACTTAGGGTTTTGATATTTTTACATAGAAGTCCACAACATTTATTTAATTATACAGAAGAGCTCTCAATGTCAAATTGCACTAAAACTCCTGAACTTTACAAAATTGCGTTTTTGTTCCAAGTGACTTCCAGCTTCTCCGAATTGACTGTAGATTTATCTGGTGTTTGTTTTGAGCATGATAGAGCAGCACTAGTGCCAAGTATCCCATCTCGCCTTCAGTCTCCTGTTGCACATCTTACAGTCTTCAGAGCACGCTTTTGTGGTCCAGTTTCCTTTTGATAGCTCACTCTGCAAAACACCACTAAAAATACCCGAGCAGCATTATTTATAGACAAATGATAGATAAATAAGGGCATGAAAATGTGACAAAATCGTGCTGATCAAATACCCCCACACCTATCTTTTGCTAGTCCTCGAGCAAAACTAATAAAAAGAAAAAGGAAAACTAAACTACTCTAACTCACTTTCGTAGGAATCACGGTTGCACTTAGCATGTGCAACAAGCCGTTAAACCCCTAGGTTACCCCTAGAGGACGAGTTTTGTCTCGTGGGGGTTTTCAGTGGATTACACCCACAAAATCCAAGAAAGTTAGAGATTAAGAAATAAATAAAAGTAAAATAAGGATAACCGGAAATCAAGAAAAGAAAAACAAATCAATTTTTTTTTTTTTTAACTAGGTAGCAAGATCATCAATTTCCATGAGTTTCATTTTCAAGTAAAATCTCAATTCAAGAAATCATATTGGCTATAAAATAAAGTCTCAAATCCAAAACTTTACACCACCTGTCCTAAGTTTCAGATCCTATGTACCCCGTGATCGTGATGTAGTTCTTAAGCTTGTGAATATTTAATTACAACTTTCATATTTTTTTTCTTTTTTTTTCTTTTCTTTTTTTTTTTTAACTATCTTTCGCGTAGATACCAAGGCTTCCTGAGGCCAAGGTACCTAACTAATAGATAATCAAAATTATTATATTTTTATAGTGTCTTATCTTATTAGGCTTTCTCAGCTACCCATATAGCGAGCTTTGGGCCAATGCTCCCAAACCAGATGATCTTAGGGCAATAAGTGTAAAAATACTCCTACGGACTTAATCACTCAAGCAACTGAGGCCACAAGACAAGACTTATTAATATTTATTTTACTATATAATAAATCTTTTTTTTCTTCTTCTTTTTTTTCGGTTGTAATCAAATCCCAAGCCTATAAACTAATAGTGTAAGTGTTGTTGGGTACATAATCACTTTGACTAAGTTTAGATGGTATGTCCGTTTTAGATTCTAATCTTTATTTTAAGACTTTATAACTCTTTCATCTCGATCTTACCCTTAAAATCCACTCATGGATACTAAATCACTCACATACTAGCTAATTATTTGCAGAAAATTTTCAAATTTTTCACAATTTTTTTTTTTAAAGACTCTAAATAAAGAAAGAAAAGAGAAATAAAGTGAAAACCCTAAAACTAAAACAAAACCAAAAAGACTCCTAAAACAAAAGAAATATGAATCTTCCCCCCCACGCCTAAACCGTGCCATGTCCTCATGCATATACTTGAATACAGAGATAGAATGAATATAGCATGTAATTTACACATCCAAAACATGCACACAATCATGATGACCATACACTCCAAGCATACAAAAGATATAAAAATATAAACAGTATGCTAGAATTAGAAATACTCACAGTGCACTAGGAAATCAAGTTGTCGAATCAACGAAAATTCTCCATGTGTGTGGTGGATGCCTCCTTTGCTTATCCTGTATCACTTGTAATAAACTCGGCACATAGGTTAAAGAAAGAGATAAATCAAAGACTCACTAAAACTGACTCAACTAACTAAAAGAGAAATAAAAAGACTCAAAAACTAAAAGAAAAATAAAACAAATATATACATATGCACAACTCCACGTTTTCCGCACATCTAGTTTAAACTATGTCGGTTCCTCCCCCTTGATCTTTTTCCACTCTCAAAGTGGGTTCTCTTCATCGACTTTACTTGTAAATTAGAACCCTTTATCATTTCAGCACAACCTCCTTTAAACTTGATCGTCATACTCTTTTTCTTTATCCTCTTCCTCTTCCGCTTTCTTCGTTTCAGCGAGTTAGAAAGAGGACTCACTCCCGCAACATTAACTCCTAGCCCAATCTTATTATCTTCACTTTCATGTGAGCAAGCTTGATCAATAGCTAAGAATTTGAGTTCATCGTCAAATATCTCTTCAAAACGTTTATCAAAGAATCCTATGGGGAATGTGTGTCCATCCAATTTATCCAGGAGTAAAAGCTCATCCTCAAAGATCTTTTCAAAGCTTTGTTCGCGGTATTTACAACCATAATTTATTGACTCGTTGTCAATATGATCGTTTGCCATTTCTTGAATCTGGGATGACACATGATTAACCTGTTGATTTATTTCATCAAACATCCTGATCTCTTCCTCACATAGCTCGTCAAAACTTTGGTGACTACACCCAAAGTCTGAATCCATATGATCATCCTCGAATTCATTTGATCGACTTTGAATCATATTTACTTCAAAGAATTCAGTTGATGGCTCACTTTTTTGCCCTTCAAGGTTGAAGATATTCAGATCAACTGTCATATTTCCAAATGTGAGTTTCATTAAACCGCTACGACAGTTGATCAAAGCATTCGAAGTTGCTAGGAAGGGTCTACCCAAAATCACAGGAATTTGCCCTCTTGGGTTCTCTACAGGTGCAGTTTCAAGGACGACAAAATCAACTGGAAAGATAAATTCACCGACCTTAATTAGCACATCTGCAATCTCTCCTAATGGAACTTTAACTGACCTGTCAGCTAGTTGTAGAGTGACTTTTGTGGGCTTCAACACACCCACCCCTAACTGCTTGTAAACCGAGTAAGGAAGCAAATTTACACTTGCCCCTAAGTCTAATAGCGCCTTGTCAATAACAGTTGTTCCAATTGTACAGGAAATAGTTGGACATCCAGGGTCCTTATATTTCACTGGAACGCTATTCTGGATTATTCCACTGATATTTGCTGCTAGAAAGACCTTCTTCGGCGTTTGATGTGCTCTCTTCTTAGTGCACAAGTCCTTCAAAAATTTAGCATAGGATGGGACTTGTTCAATAGCATCAAGAAGAGGAACATTCACTTTCACTTGCTTGAAGATTTCTAGAATCTTCTCCATCTGCGCCGTGTGTTTCTTTGGTTTTAATCGGTTAGGAAATGGAGCTGGTAGCTCATAAGGAGGCTCAGTGATTGGCTCAGTTTCTTTATCTTCAGACTGATCTGAGCCAGAAGATGATGGATTAGCCATGGGAGAGAGAAATTGGTTTGGTCAGGCATCACCACCTGATTGTCAACTTTCTTTCCAAATAGCAAGGTATGAATTGCATTGATTTGAGCATGACTGGACGAATTTGCTCTTGTATCTCTGGGATTAATCTCAGGTTGGCTGGGAAAGGTCCCTCTTTCCCTTTCACTCATTTGAGACGACATTTTACTCATTTGCAGCCTGAGTTGTTGTATGGCTTGTTGATTAGACTGCAACATCTGATTTGTCGATTGCATATATGAGTTGAAGTTCTTCTCCATGGTGTTTAACTTTTGATCACTCCCAAATCCTGGTGGCGGCATTGATGGATTTGCATATGTTGGAGTGGATGGTGGTGCCACAAAGGCCGGTTGTTGTTGTTGTTGATACTGGAATGTGTTTGGCCTCGTGTACTGTGAACCGCTTGGTTGAGAGGTGCTTGGTGCCCCTCCTTGATATCCTCCTCCTTGATTTCATGAATGGTTAGGGTGATTCTTCCACCCTGGATTGTATGTTGGTGCATATGGATCATTCCTTTGTCGCTCATAAGTGGCGTTTAACTGTTGTCCCTGACTATTCATCAGTGGGTTTGGAAGGAATAGGCAATCTTCCATGACATGAGTTGGAGATTGACAGTTAAAGCAACTTGGTACAGAGGTCTGATTTACTTGATCGAACTGCTGAGGAGGAGTCCCCTTGCTTTCCAACACTTCAATCCTTCTCATCAGTGCGGCCATCTTTGCTTCAGTTGCAATGGAGTTTTCGATCGAATGTATGCCACTTCTCGATGTGGTGGTTGAGTTTGTGGTTGGTGGCTTCTCATTAAACCCTTCCCACTGCATGGTTTTCTCTGCCATCTCTTCAAGGAATATCCATGCAGCGTCATCTGTCATCCTCATAAAGTCACCGTGGCTCATAGATTCAAGAAGGGTTTTCGAATTGTAATCGACACCCTCATAAATTATTTGACAGAGACGCCACTTCTCAATGGCGTGATGGGGACATTGTGCTAGAAGGTTCTTAAACCTTTCTAGGTATCTCCAGAATGGTTCTTTGTCATATTGACGAAATTGGCTTATCTCACTCCGTATTCTTGCAGTCTTATGCATTGGGAAGAATTTCTTTAGAAAGACTGCGACAAATTCCGCCCACGTTGTGATTGAGTTGATGGTCAGGCTATACAACCACTTTTTAGCATTGTCCCGAAGTGCAAATGGAATGAACCTTAACTTAACTGCATCATCACTCAATTTTTGGATCTTCATCATTGCACAGACCTCTTCAAATTCACTGATGAACATATATGCATCGTCTGATTCCAGCCCGAAAAACCTTAGGAGCATCATGATGTACTGCGGCTTAAGTTCGTAATTATTTTCACTAGCCGCTGGGAGTTGGATGCAGGAAGGACGTGATGATCGAGGAGGATACCATCGATCCATAAGAACCGGTTGTGAAACAGTAGTCATTTTGGACTCGTTTGAATCTTCACCAACTAGACGTCCTCTTGAGTCTCGTGACCAAGCTGACATAAATCAGGATCACGGACAAATTGGGTGAAGGTGATGTGAAGAGAAAATGATGATGTGGGAATGGACTGAAACTACACTAATTTTTAATTGGTTTTTATTTTTTAATTTTTTATGTTTTTTTTAATCCGATATTAGTGTCAAAACTAAAGATAGAACACCGTGTCCCCGGCAACGGCGCCAAAAACTTGATGGGGAGATTCTGTCTCCTCGTTTAAATAACCGCAAGTGCACGGTCGTTCGATGTAGCACTTGAGGGTCGGTCCACAGGGACAGGTGGTTCTTTTGGTTTCAGCACTTCTAACGAATTGATAAAAAATTTTATGGGTTTGTGAATTATGTGAACTAATTAAAAAGAAAAGTCAAGCACCTATGGTCGAATCCCCTAAACTAACATCAAGTAGTCAATCTTGGTCTCCATATCAGTTTGTATTACACGCCAAATCTCTATGTCTAAGAGGCACATTAATTCTGAACACTAGATTTAAGCACAAGCTATTATCTTGTTACATAATCCATCAAAGATAAATTAACTAGATTAAACAAATAACATCAATGCAATAAAGCTCTAAGCATGAACCATTAACCCCCGATACATAGCCTGTCAAAAATCTAGTTATTCTAGAAATTAATTCCTAAAAGTTATAGGTCAATTGGTGTGCATACAGTCATAAATAGGAGACTGACTCGATCCACAAGAATTAAATCTAGGTTCATCTCCCCTAAGCGCTTGCAGTAAATTAGTTACTCATGATAAATTTCGCAACAAATTAATCTAAATATTAATCAAAGCATAACTCGTAGATAGTTAAATAACTATAATAATTAAATTAATTTACTAATTAACTAAAATTGAATATCAAATAAACTAAGAACTTACCTTTAAGGATGAAGGCCGGCTCTGTTCACCCACAGAAATATTAAATCAATGGCGGGTCCCATGCGCTTTGAATTGAGAGCTGCTGCCTTAATGGAGGGAAGGTGCTGTCCTTCCCCTTGAATTGGCAGCACCTTCTGTTTTGGAGGGAAGGCACATGTTGCTGTTGGAGGACAGCGCCTTCCTCCTCTTCCTTTGTTTTTTTTTTTTTTTCTTTTTCTTTTTTTGGGCGCCTGTCAATGGCGCCAATTGCAGAGAGAGAGAGAGAGAGAGGAGAGAAGGAGTTTTTTACGAATCAGTCAATCAAAAACAGGAAACGAAAAATACTAACGTGAACAAAGGTTTTGCAGAGAGACGAAAGAGAGATGACCCAAAAATTAAGATCTGAAAAATTTAGGTACAGGTGAAAGAAAAAACTCCCCTCTCAAAACCCTAGCCTTGGCTATTTATAGACTTAGGGTTTTGATATTTTTACATAGAAGTCCACAACATTTATTTAATTATACAGAAGAGCTCTCAATGTCAAATTGCACTAAAACCCCTGAACTTTACAAAATTGCGTTTTTATTCCAAGTGACTTCCAGCTTCTCCGAATTGACTGTAGATTTATCTGGTGTTTGTTTTGAGCATGATAGAGCAGCACTAGTGCCAAGTATCCCATCTCACCTTCAGTCTCCTGTTGCACATCTTACAGTCTTCAGAGCACGCTTTTGTGGTCCAGTTTCCTTTTGATAGCTCACTCTGCAAAACACCACTAACAATACCCGAGCAGCATTATTTATAGACAAATGATAGATAAATAAGGGCATGAAAATGTGACAAAATCGTGCTGATCATGTATCCTGGCCTCGGTCGACCGACCGGTCGACCGATGGCACAATGGTCTGAAATATGACCGTTGGTCAGTCTGTCAGACCCCAACGGCTAGTTTTTCAGACTCTATAAAATGGGGCATTTGGGGGCTGTTTTGATTAAGATTTTTGGAGACTTTTAGAGCCAGTTTTTCCTACTCTTTTCAGAGATTTTTCTCCACAAAATTGAGAGCAAATATTTCCAATCAAAAGGAAAGTTTTATCAAGAGTGTTAAAAGAGATTTTCTTGAGTTTTCCTCCACCATCTCTATCCTAGTTTTTCTCACACAAACACTTGAGCTATCCATTACTATTCATCTTATAGGAGTGTTGTAGTGAGTTTGTTTTTAGGTGATTAAAGTGTTGTGATCACCAAAGACTTTTCTTTGTACTTTGAGGAGGCGGACGTGTGTGTCCGCGGTGTTTCGAGTTTGGGTGCGAACTTGTTGTTTGAGGTGCGGCCTCGGCGAGCTTGTGGGGCTTGCGGTGTATACGGACTAGGGAGTCCGAGAGTTGTAGGTGTTGCGGCACCGAGTGATCCGGTGGGATCGATTATAGTGGAAATCCTTCGTGTGTCGAAGGCGGGGATGTAGAGCAAGTGTGCTCGAACCTCGAAACAAATCCCTTGTGTTTGCGATTGCTCACTCTCTCTCTGTCTCTTGTTTATATCTTGCATACTATTATTGTGCTTATCCTTACATGCTTGATATTCATATTGTGCTTAATTGATATACATGCTTGGGATTGTTTGTTAACACTTGTATTTAACCAAGAGAGTCAACGCGACACCTCAACCCTTATCTAGGGGAATCTAGAGGAGTTAGTCCAGAGCCCTTCACGGGGAATTCGGCTACACTCTTATGTTATACGTGGTGTTTAGTGTAAGAAGTTTAATTAGGTCATAATAGTTTTAATTCCGCATTATTTGGCATTTAGTGACCATTAGATTAGCCATCACCTATTCACCCCCCCTCTAGGTGACTTTACAATTGGTATCAGAGCCAAGTGCTCTTGATTTGGGTCTTACAACCTAGAGTTAAAGATCCTCTTTTTAGGCTAATCACTATATTTTGTACACACACCATGGACTTCATGTCACCACCCACCTTTGACATTCTTAACATCCAAATTTGGAAGGTTAAGATGTCTTTGTACCTCAAGGCCCTAGGCATTCATGTCTATCTTGCCACAACTAATGATGCATATTGTTTAAATGGTAAGAACATTGAGGCTAATACAAAAGCCCTACATGCTTTAAGATCTACCCTAAATGATGATTATTTATTTAGGGTTGCTAATCTTGATATGGCTTTTGTAGTTTGGAACACCCTCCTCTCCCTTGGAAAAAATGATCAATACTATGCGGGGAGTGACTCAGATGTTGGAAGCGACATCTCCAACAAGTGCTATATGGTCCAAAGGGATAACCCCCTTGAGGTAAAACACCGAATCCGAGTTAGATGATGAAGACATGTCATATGATGAGCTTACTACATTTTGCCAACAATTACTTGAAAAATATGACATGTTAAGAAAAGAAAATAAAAATTTGAAAAAGAAATTTGATTGCATGCATAAAGAAAATGATTCCTTTAAAAATAAAATTGCATGTTTAGAAAAAGAAAATGTATGTTTGAAAAATGAAAATACTTCCTTGATGTCTAAATTGAATGATTTATGTGAAGGAAATATGGTTTTGAAAAATGAAATTATCTTGGTGGAAAAACAAAAAGAAGTTGCTTTTCAAGAAAACAACTCTTTAAAAAGTTTTTGTAAAAAGAATAAGAAAAATGAATTTAAATCTCACCATGCTTTACATGCCACCATTGATAATAGTGAGATTAACGTTTTGAAAAATAAAATGAATTGTTTGAGCTCAACTTTAAGCACATGTGCATTTAATCATTCTAGGTTGGAGTCTATGTTTTCAAAAAAACTAACTCCACACATTCATGCACATCATCATCATGCATATGCTTATGTCGCACGTCATGATCACACTCACACACTTAAGCATCCTAAGGTGTACAAGTGTACACATTGTGGCCGCAAAGGCCATTTAGCAAAATTTTGTTATGATAAGATAAATGTTTTTAATTTTGCTAATAAAAATGTTTGGGTGCCTTACAAAACTAACCCCCAAGGACCCAAAAGAAAATGGGTACCAAAATCCCCACCTTTTGTATTTGATGTAGGTGAGGGCTCTCACTCGACGTGAGAGATTTGGTGCCTTGATGGTGGATGCACATGGACGTGATGGACACATATATAGATGCATCGCTATCAAGGAGTTTTGGTGGGACAACCACCATGTTTGGAGTTTTGAAACATAGTTCCTTAGTTGGTAATTATTTCTAAACTCTTAGTTTGTTTACATGCTTATTCATTTGTGATATCATATAGCATGCTCATGTTTTATTTGTTTTATGTGCTTCATGTGGTAAATACTAGTTTAAATGTAGTTTTTATCAAAACTTGTATTTATACATGTACAAATAGTGAGAACAAATTGATTCATATATGTTTGCACTTCATGCTCATTTGTACCCACTATATGCACATATATAGGCTAGTTTTGATGATTCTTTCATTTATACTTATTTTGCCAATTTTCATGTTTTACTTCATGTATATGTAATTTTTATTCAAATCTAATAAATATACATGTATACCCGTGAGTCTTTTGCCTTCATGCAAATACCTTTAATAGACTCTTTTATGTTTGGGATATGTATGCATATTGTTAGATTTAGATAAATCATACATATACCTAAAAGTTTGTTTTGTTTTAAATAAAAAAAATGAATTTACATTTTATTTTTGAGCTTATTGACTATTTTCATGAAAATGCTATTTACATAATCTTTGAACACTCACACTTTATTTGTTTGTCATGATTTTGGTTCATGAACATATTTTTGAGCTTTATAGATCGAGTGTCAATCCTTGTGTATTTGGTATGATTCATGAAAAACATATGACTTGATTTCATGTTTTTGAAGGATCTTTAACTAGTTTTTCAAAAATTAATTTAACTAGTTATTTATTCTTCAATGTTTTATGAGTTATACACATGATCCTATTATTGTTTCAATTGGTATCATTGAATCATTTCAATTGGTATCAATTTGACTATATTTTTGTATATACTCATATTTTGTTTTCTATATATGTATGTATCAATTACAATTGATATACTCATTTTTCATACATATATATGATTTGTTTTGTGCTTAAGTTAAAATTGATTTACATGTTTAAAGCACAAAGTTGTTTATGATAAGAAAATAAAAATTTTAAGAAAAATTCTCAAGATTTGTTTTATTGAGAAAATTCAAAATTTTGTTTTATAAGAAAAATTCAAAAATTTTGAGTTGTATTGCCTATATGCAAGGAGAGCTTAACATCTCTTCTACATATAGATTCATGTTGAGTGTATTGTATATTGAGGAGCTTGACAACTATTCTTCATGTGATACACGTGTGTAGGGGGAGCTTCACATCTCCTCTTATGCATTACATATTATACGTTATGTGAATTAGGGCTTGTCATCTCTCTTCCATGTAATGTATATGTGTAGGGAAGTTACTTAACCGTCTTCCTCTTCATGAATGTATATCGCATATAACCTTTTATTGATATGTTTGATTTGACCCCTTATTGATCTCTTTGTTTATGACAAAAAGGGGGAGAAAAATTTGTTGATTGTGTTTTTACCCCTTTGTTGATGATTGACAAAAAGGGAGAGAAAGATTTTGGACTTATATGCATGTTTTGTGAAAAAGATTGTTTATGCATATATGTTTTGTTTTGCAAATAGGAGAAAAAGAATTTGATGTGTTTTATGCTTGAGTGCATGTTTTATCTCCATACATTTGCATACATGTTTATGAGCTTTATTGCATATCTATTTGTTTGTGTTATGCATGAGTTAAGGGGGAGCTTCTTTGAAGGTTTACTTTAATCCATGCATATATAACTTCAAGAGTTTTGTCATCATCAAAAAGGGGGAGATTGTTGGCCCGAAGGCCCATCACTCTAGTTTTGATGATAATCAACTCATGTAGTTATAGTACTAATGATCTTGTGTTTAATTAGTGACAGATTTATGATCAAGATCTTAGTAGGTGCATAGCTTCAACAAAGAATTTAAAGCCATATTTTGGAGCTAGCACGGTGTTTGGACCAAGTCAAGAAGGCTTCAAGTGAAGACTTCAAGATGATGAAGACTTGTGTCTAGGTTTGTTTTAGAAGATTTTGTTTTAGTTAAAATGTAAAGGATAGAATAGTTGGTGGATTGCTCAAGTATATCATATACACACACACTCTTGTTTTAGATGTCTTTTCATAAAAGAATTTTCAGTTTAGAAAAGACTTTTCATTTTGGAAAAATACATGTTTGGTTTTTGGTATTCTAGTTTATATGTTTTAACCAAAATCATGTTTAGTGCATAATGTCAAAAACATAGATATTTCACCATGTTTGTGTAGTGGATCATATCCATACACTCTATGCTTCAAATGAGTTTAAATATCTTGTTTTTGTATTTGGAGAAGTTTTGGAAAAATAAGTTTTGAAAAATCAAGTTTGGAAAAATACTATTTTCATTTGAGCCAATATTTTCAAGTTACAAAAATAGTCCAAATCTTTTGTAACATGCCTTGATTTTGTGCAAGCATGTTTGTTTATCAAAGTATATTGGTAAAACTATTTTTGTAGATTTTTCAGTATTTTATGGGATTTTACTTCAACCAAAAAGACCAAGTTTTTAATCCCTTAACATTGTTTCCTGGCTTCAGCCGGTCGACCGGGACGGTCGACTGCAGCTTGAAGTCGGCCGACCGTCACGGTCGACCGACGTGCACAGACGTGCACGCCAGCTCTGGCAGGAGGGCCGGTCGACCAACCCGGTCGACCGTCTAGAGAGCTCTGCTCTCTGGAAAGGCCCCGGTCGACCGAGCGGCCGACCGGACAGAGAGACTTGCTCTCTGTATCCTGGCCTCGGTCGACCGACCGGTCGACCGATGGCACAACGGTCTGAAATATGATCGTTGGCTGGTCGACGGGGCGGTCGACCGACAGCTCTGTCAGACCCCAATGGCTAGTTTTCCAGACTCTATAAAATGGGGCATTTGGGGGCTGTTTTGATTAAGATTTTTGGAGACTTTTAGAGCCAGTTTTTCCTACTCTTTTCAGAGGTTTTTCTCCACAAAATTGAGAGCAAATATTTTCAATCAAAAGGAAAGTTTTATCAAGAGTGTTAAAAGAGATTTTCTTGAGTTTTCCTCCACCATCTCTATCCTAGTTTTTCTCACACAAACACTTGAACTATCCATTGCTATTCATCTTATAGGAGTGTTATAGTGAGTTTGTTTTTAGGTGATCAAAGTGTTGTGATCACCAAAGACTTTTCTTTGTACTTTGAGGAGGCGGACGTGTGTGTCCGCGGTGTTTTGAGTTCGGGTGCGAACTTGTTGTTTGAGGTGCGGCCTCGGCGAGCTTGTGGGGCTTGCGGTGTGTACGGACTAGGGAGTCCGAGAGTTGTAGGTGTTGCGGCACCGAGTGATCCAGTGGGATCGATTATAGTGGAAATCCTTCGTGTGTCGAAGGCGGGGATGTAGAGCAAGTGTGCTCGAACCTCGAAACAAATCCCTTATTTTTGCGATTGCTCACTCTCTCTCTCTGTCTCTTGTTTATATCTTGCATACTATTATTGTGCTTATCCTTACATGCTTGATATTCATATTGTGCTTAATTGATATACATGCTTGGGATTGTTTGCTAACACTTGTATTTAACCAAGAGAGTCAACGCGGCACCTCAACCCTTATCTAGGGGAATCTAGAGGAGTTAGTCCAGAGCCCTTCACGGGGAATTCGGCTACACTCTTGTGTTATACGTGGTGTTTAGTGTAAGAAGTTTAATTAGGTCATAATAGTTTTAATTCCCAATTATTTGGCATTTAGTGACCATTAGATTAGCCATCACCTATTCACCCCCCCTCTAGGTGACTTTACACACTTTCTTCTTCACAATTGTTCTCAGTGAAGTTTACCTCAAACGTTTGGTCTTTTATTTTACGAGGTTGTTTATCTAGATTGAAGACATTGACCTCTTTAGTCGTGTCTCCAAAAGTCAACTTATTGATCCGTTCCTACAAGTGATGATAGCATCTGCAGTTGCAAGGAACAGACGCCCTAAGATAACGGAAGTTTGAGACCTAGGAGTGGATACAAGTTGAGTCTCAAGAACAATAAAATCTACTGGGTAGATAAACTCTCCAACTCGGATAAGGACATCAGTAATTTCTCCTTTGGGAATTTTTACGGACCGATCAGCTAATTAGATTGTAACTTTAGTCGGACTAAGCTCGCCCAACCCAAGTTGTTCGTAGACTGAGAAAGAGAGTAAGTTGATACTTGCTCCCAGATCAAAAAGTGCATGATTAATTACAGTTTGACCTATTGTATAAGAAATGGTAGGGCAACCAGATCCTTGTACTTGACAGGGATTTGATTGGACAATAGCTCACTAATGTTAGTGGCTAGAAAAATCTTCTTGAGTATATTAGTCTTTCTCTTCTTGGTGCACATGTCCTTAAGAAATTTAGAATAGCTATGGACTTGTTAGATTGCATCAAGAAGAGGTACATTGATCTTGACTTGATTAAAAATCTCAGGTACCTTATCTATTTGTGCACTTTATTTGTTTTTAAGTCTATTTGGGTAGGGTGCTATAGGCTTGTGCATATTTTCATCTAACTTATCTTTTTTAGTATTGTCGGAGTCAAGTTGAGGTGGAGTGGGACTAGGAGATGTAGATTCTTATTTTGAACTTGATGGTGTTGATACTTGGCTATCAACTTGTTTTCCCGACCGCAATGTATGAATCAAATTACATTGGTTCATGTGATCCTCTTGAGCCAAATGAGCTTAACTAGAGTTCCTAGGGTTCGCTACCGGTTGACTAGGTAAAGTTTTTTTGGGGTCTTTCACTTAGAAAATCTGCTAACTGACTCATTTGGACCTCTAAGCTCGATATGGCTTGTCTTGTGTTTTGCATGAAAGATGCAAGAATCTTCTCGAAATCGGTTGAGTTCTTTTCAAAGTGGGGACTTTGGGAAACTTGGTTGGAAAATGTTTGTTGATAATTGGAAAAATTGGACTGATGGTTGGAAGGTGGGAATTGTTTATTTTGGCTCCATGAGAAATTCGGATGATGCCTCTAGCCAGGATTGTAAGTTGGAGCTAGGGATTGTTGACGGTCCTTGTGAAGACTGCATTCATATTTTCGGGCAACATTTGATGAGCTAAAAAGATAGGACATTCCTCGAATACGTGGTTCATGGCCTGACAGTAAGTACCGCCCGCCGAGTGTGCTAGGCTGACTAGGTTCACAGAGATTGGCTCCTTAGTTTTTAAAACTTCTAGTCTTCGCATTACAACAACTAGTTTAGCTTCGGTAGCTATGCTTGCCTCAATGGAATGGCCACCTCCTTTAAAAGAACTAGGGTCGTCAGTCCTAAATTTTTTCGGAGTTGATTCCCATTGGATGGTCTTATCAGCCAAGTCTTCATATAATAACCATCCTTCGACTTCGTTCTTTTTCAAAATTCCTCTTTGACACATGGATTCTAATACAATTTTCATTTGATATTCTAATCCATCATAAAGAGATTGGCAAAGTCGTCATTTCTTTATTCCATGGTGAGGACATTGGGCAAAGAGGTCCTTAAAATGTTCGAAGTACTTCCAAAAAAGTTCATTGGCTGTTTGCTTAAACTACAAGATGATTTTCCTAATTTGCGCAATCTTGTAAATGGGATAGAACTTCTTCAAGAAGGCCTTGATAAAATTATCCCATGATGATATGGAACTGGCTTCTAGACTGTAGAGCCATTTTTTTGCTAAGTCTTTCAAAGAGAATGGGACAAAACGTAACTTAACAGCGTCTACTCCTAGGTTGGCTTTTTTCATTATGAGACATACTTTCTCAAATTCTCTTATAAAAAAGTATGCATCCTCGGATTTAAATCCATGAAACTTGAGAAGAGTGTTGATGTATTATGGTTTTAGCTCAAATTGGTTGTCTCTTATATCGGGGAGTTGAATGAAAAATGAAAGGGAAGTCCTAATAGGAAAGAACCTATCCTCCAATGATGGTGGTTGTGCCATGTGTGGATCGAGTTTGGGTGGTGAACTGTTCCTGCTTAGTCTAGATGTTACTGGGTCTCTCGACCAAGCTGACATGAAGAGTTAAATAAGCAAGTTCACATAATCAATCAAGAAAAGAAGAAAAAATCAAAATTCAAAATTCCTAATCTAGGGTAAGCCTGGACCTAGACGAGTCCTAACTTTAGACTATCTTTGGGAGGTATATTGCTGACCTTATTTACAAGTTAATCGGTCAGGTAGGTGGTAAGATCGGTGGGAGGTATCCGTCAAAGACGGGCCTAATTATGCTAAACCACAAACATTCGGGATTTTGCCCCTCAATCCCCAACCTTAGACACCGATTTGGCAAGAGTTAATTTCGAACAACTTCCTCCTTCAGTCAATTTCTTAATGAGCCTGAGTTAACCTCAGGCCAACGTCTAGTTAATTTTTATTTTAGGGTTAGAGTTGTGAGTGCAACGAAAATAGTTTGTGGGCCAAGGAAGGGTAATGACGTCCCCACCTTATGTTGTTTATAGGTTTTGCCCTTAAGATGTATTAGTGCACGTGTACAAATAAATAGAAAAGAATTCACTCAAAAGCAGTAAATCAGCTAAGGGTGCCTCCTACTTTATATGCAATGTGGACATACCTTGTCGCCAGCACTCTTCAACAAAAATTAAAAAAAATTAAGTTAGCAGTATGCAGTGTGATCACAGAGAAAAATTATCAACTGTAGAAAATAGTATTTGCAATTTGCAGCAGACCTGCAAAAATTAAAGCATAATGGAGCTACTATAGCCGCGAAAATGCTGTTATTTAGTGTTTCCTCTGGCTCTACCTTCTAGGGCAGAGACACAGATTTGCTAATTTTCCTGAGCTGCAGTAAATTTTCTTGTAAGCAGATCCTACAAACAGAAATAAAAATAATATAATAATTAGTTTTAGAGAATATCGTACCGTTCCCTCCCCGACAATGGCACCAAGAGAAATTTGAATTGTAAATAATGAAAAAGTTAAAGTTAGAAAGTTCTTAGTTTCTTCTCAATTTATCCGTATAGCAAGGGCTAAATGGGTCGATCCACAGGGAAGGATGCGATGGAAGTTTTTCAGAACGAATTCTCTAACAAATAGCTTGAAAAAGAATGTAGATTGTATGAAAAAAGATTTAATTAAGCATAAGAGATTATAGTCTACTAATCATCTACCACAACTAAGTGTTAGTCTAAGAGGGAAGAACATCATATTGAATCCATAAAAATCTAACTTAGGGTTTTGATTGAGAATCAATCAAGATAAGTAAAAATATTGTAAACCCTAATTAGATTATACTACTTATAATTAAACTTTAGTTCATCCTAGTTTCTAAGCATAGCATAAGAAAAGTCTTTTAAACCTAACAAGATATTACCAAAGTTTCTAAATATGAACGAAGAATAATCATGAAAAAATGCAACCCTAAATTAATTTAACTTAATTAATTATTCATCTTCAAGAATTATCAATTCAATCCTAGAGTTTCTATTAAGCATGGATTTCAATCAGTTCATCTTTTAGACTAAACTTAGTTGATCGAGAGATTAGCAAACTACAAGTTAATTTAGTTATTCATATTTTTTTATTTTAACAAAATTTATTATGAAGAAAAAAGTTGCATCAACAAGAAAAGAATAAAAGAAAACAAAAGAAACTAAAATAATAAAAACTAAATTAAAGAACAATAGAGATGAAAAGAATAATGAACCTTTATTAATGGATGTCATCGGCTAATTACAAGTTCTTCCCCTTCTTCAAAAATCTTCTTCTCTAAATAAAAAGCAAAATAATACAAAAAAATTAGAAAATAAAATGGCTAAACAAATAATCCTATACTCAATCTCTGAGATCTGCCTTTTTCTGTTGCTCTGCAGGGGTATTTATAAGAGATTTGGGAAGTAGAGTCACATATGAACCTCAACCGCTACACCAACCGTCGCCAGAATGTCGCGTTTCTACTACATTTGTCGTGTTTCCACCATATTTTCGTATAGTCTAGTCACGGGCTTTGGCGCGTGTCTTCCTCTAGTCCATCCATTTAGTGATCTACCCTCAGAATCTTTAGTTGATCTCTGAATTTTGAAATACGACGATCTTCTAAATAACTTGGAGATCAAATTATCTCTAATTCTGAGTTAAATTCAAATTTTCTCCCTTTTATCTTTATCTTACAGTGCAAGAAACCAGATTTAAATAGAAGTCCACCTCTATCTTTAATTAGGATGAAGATTCGTCTTATTTTATCCTTCTCCTCCTCTAAATTTTAAATTAAATTAATTTAAAACCCAAATTTAAATGAGATATAAAAGATGCTTCTTTTATCTTCCCAATTAATCTTTATTTTCATAATTCTTGTGGGCTTTTAGGCTTTTTCTTGGATTATGCATGCCTGCACATCACTAAATAATAAATGAATTAAATAGTAATGTTTAACAAAAATTAAGCATGAATATGTTAATAATAATAATATGTATTATTGATGACCAATCAATGATCATATCAAAATATTTTGTAATAACACCAGTACTATTCATATGATCAAGAATGCAAATCAACATAGTAAGACCAAGCATATAGAAATTAGATATCACTTTTTTAAAGATCACTATGAGAAAGGAGATATTGACATTGATTATGTTTCTACCGATTTTTAACTTGCGGACATTTTTACTAAACCACTAGATTATAATAGATTTTCATTCTTTTATCATGAGTTAAATGTTTGCATTATGAATTCATGAGTTTTGAAATTACTTCATATTTTTTTCATATGGTTTCATGAATTGATATACATGTATTTTTATTGGTATCTCTCTTGGTTTCATATTTGTTTCATACCTTCTTTGATGCATGACAAAAAAGGAGAGAGGTATTTGAGTTATTATCTATAGTATCTATAGTTTTGATAGGTTGAGTTATTATCTATAGTTGATAGGTTTTCACGGTTTTGATACTTATTTCTTGTTTTGGTATCATGAGCTTTATGTATATTCATTTTCATTACCATGCTTATTTCCAATGCCATGATTCATTGTTTTCATTCATTGCATAATGTTATTGGAGGAAGGAGGAATGAAAGGATGGTAGGCTATTTTTGCATATTATTCTAAATGGATATATTCTTCATACATACATCCATGTGACTTGCTTACATTGACAAATCTTGTTATAGTCATATTGATTTCTTGTACTTGATAGATAGCATAACTTAAGGGGGAGCTTTTCTAAGCTCTTTCTATCATTTATTTTAAATAACTCATATGTTTTGTCATCATCAAAAAGAGAGATATTGTTGGCCCAAGGTTACAATCACCGGTTTCTTATTTTGATGATAACAAAATGTATGTGATTATTTAGTACTAATCAAGATCAAGTGTTTAAGTGTGTTTCAGAGTTCAAGAAGATTCAATAAGTTTTCTTCCCTAAAAGAAAGATATATGAAGACTCAAGGGTATTCATGTATGGGATTGGAGCTCAAAGTGCTCGACGTCGTTACTGGAGAAGCCCACTTGTAGACACTTGTAGTCACAAAGAACCTTGTAAGAAAATAGTATGTTAAAGAGTAGAATATAATTTTGATGCTCAAGAAGTTACACACACAAAAATACACATTTTCGAAAATACAAGTTTTATCGTATTGGTGTTTTGCATGATAGGTACTTGATACATGTTTTTAATTTTTCCTAAATTCTATATCCTGTTTAGAACATATATTTCATTACCTATACATTGCTATATCTCTTTAAAAATAATAAAAAATATTTTCAAAATAGTTTGGTATTAAAAATTACTCAAAAAAACTTGTTTTGGTCCAGGTCGATCGACTGAACGGTTGACCATAGCCTATTATAGTCCAGAACGGTCAACCGAGCGGTTGACCGAACATCTGGTAGGGGTTTGTGCACGTTGTGCACATTAGTCGGTCAACCGACTGGTCGACCGCTAACCCAAGCGGTTGACTGATAGATCGACTGACCGGCACACCTAATGTTTTTGTTGGGTGTCGGTCGACTGAGCGGTCGACCGACCCCTTTGATAAAATTTTTTGGACAGAAATCCGGTCGACAGGGCGGTCGACCGAGCCCAACGGCTGGTTCATGAAAATGAACGGTCAGTCGACCAGCCGGAAGATTGATGCTCTGGCAAAAAGCCATAACGGCTAGTTTTTAGAATCTGTCTTTTTCTCTGATTTTTTCAATGGACATTTTTGCTTTGTCTTGGTTAAATTTCTTCCCAAATGATTTGGTGAGTTGAACTAATAGGGTTTATGAGTAGTCTATATATATGGGTCATTGGAATAGGATTTAGACAACAAGTTTGAAAAAGTTTACAAGAAGTTTTACAAGTTTTGAGAAATACATTGAAAATCAAGTTTTCAAGTGCTTATATTTCCAAAGCTATTTCAATTAGTTTTTCAGCTCTTAAATTCTTCCAACTAAATTTTTACTCTCACAAACTCCTTGAGCTTTAATTTATATCTACTCTATAGGAATTTGTAAAATAGAGAGTGTTTGTGATCTAGTGGTCACCAAGAGCTTTGTAAAAATCTCATTGGTTTTGTGCTATCTCTTGTGTAGAGGATTGAGTGTTGGAGTTGTGTACTCCTATCTTGTGTAGACCATTTTAATTCCTTATTGTAAGGTCCCTTTGTGGAAGATTCTATTGTGGATAGTTAAATCCTTCACGGTGGTGAAGGCAGGGACGTAGAGCGGTGGCTCGAACCTTGAAATAAATTTTTTTGTATTTACGATTGCTTGTCTCTTGATTTCTCTCTCTTTACTTTGCTTATACTTGTGTTGTTGCTTCTCTTGCATATTCTACTTATTGCTTGCATTACATTTATCATTACATTATCTTCATCATTCTCATTTATCGGTCTTTACTCATCTTAATAAGAAGGCAATTGAGCACCTCAACTCATAATTTAGAGAAATTTTAGAGGAGAAGTTCTAGAGTCCTTCACGAGAAATTTGGCTTCAATTCTTAATTTGAGTAACCGTTTGCATCATTTATCATAAATAGTTGTTATTCCGCATTTGATTAGCATTACACCTATTCACCCCCCTCTCTAGGTGTATTTTCAGCCGTGATCTGAAATATGACACTGGGAGAGAGTGAGCTCGATAGCTCAGGGAGAGAGTCAAAGTTTATGAAGGAAGGAAAACACAAGTAATAGGGAGCAAGTTTTTCTTCAACAATTATAGCAACTATAGATGAACAAATGAAAAGAGGGAAAAAGCAATATCTTATAATGAATAATTAACACAATAATCTATATAGTCTGTGTGACGGTCTGACTTCTCTAATATTTGATTCTCTTTAACTTTCTTTAATTTTTCTGTTGCAGATTACATGGTATAAGAATTCAATAAAATACTCGCTCAGTTATTTATAACTTATGCATGATTCTGTCTTAAGTACTTTTAGCAAGTATCACCACGTATCTCATATATCATACACGAAGTACAACAAGCATACTCAAAATTTCATTGGGATAGTTATATGTCCCGGTGATACAACATCACAATATCACCTCATATTATCTAAGTATAGTTTATCCATATAGATAATACAAATCTCACATAATCATACTATACTTCACGGTATTCGAATATCATACTTAGTGATATACACATCGCATATTATGCGTGGGGGTTTAAACGGGTAGGGTTCGGGTTGGATCCGTGCCATATCCGAACCCGAACCCGATAAGGAATTCGGCTTCGGATTCGGGTTCAAGTCGAGATTCCTTCTTTCTTATCTAGTTCGGGTCGGATTCAAATTTTAAATATGTGTATTAAAGTTTCAATGAGAGTTATTTTTTTAGAGTGTATTTCAATTTTATTAGATGTAAAATTAAAATTTATATACTTTGCTTTTATAATAATATGATCAAGTTCTCATTTTATAATTTTATTAATTTAAATATAATGAATGTATGATGATAAGTATCATTTTATAACATTTACTCTCTTTTCGGGTTTGTTATCGGGTTTCGAGTTTGAAATAGTCATACCCGAACCTGACCAGATAAGGATTTTGGGTTTAATTTTTAGATCCAAACTCAACCCGTTTGTAAAAGATCGGATCGGGTTATCGGGTTTTCGGGTACCATTTACAGTCCTAATTATGCATATATTTATACAATCACAAATGAAGCGTGAGATTTTTCGTCTTTCCCCTCCTACCGGCTCCCGCCCAGCCCCTTCCTCTAATATATATGTGTGTGTGTGTGTGTGTGTGTATGTGTGTGTGTATATGCAATAATAACACTGTCTTCCCCCTCCTACCGGCTCCAGCCCGGCCCTTTCCTCTGTTATATATAGATGTATATGTGTAACAATAACACCGTTTTTCCCTCCTACTGGCTCCCGCTTGGCCCCTTCCTCCGTTATATATATGTATATGTGTAACAAAAACACCGTCTTTCCCCTCTTACCGGCTCCCTCCCGGCCCCTTCCTCCAATATGTACATGAACGCAGTAGATGTAAATGCGCATACTCACAAATAACAACCAGTTCATCCACAATAAAGAATATCAATCAAATATTTTAATCTTTGCCTCTCGGTTAGTCAATTTCACTTTCAAAGAATTTCATGTGGTTCAGCATATTATGCATAATGCGTATATAAGTTGACAGTATAGTGGTCTACTCACCTTAATTATACAAGTCAGGTTCTTATTCGCGTTATCAATATTCAATCTTCTATTATGATTATGAACAGCTATTTCTTATGTGTGAATATACACACACACATGTACCTATAACCATAAAGAAAAAGCGAAGATCAACTTACCGAACAATTACTTACATTCCCAGTACACATTCTTAGGCCACACGGTGATGTCTTATAGTTACATATACTTTCTCTTTTTATATGTTTGATAATTGATGTCCGAAATCGACAACTACCAATCCATATTTGAAATTTTAACATACTTGTTAATTGTAGATTTCCAATAAGTCGACTCTTAAGTAACATCAACAATTTGTTTTAACAAAATTTTCTACACGCAGTCAAAGAGTATATTACTTAATGATTTAAGTTTGATACACAAGTTATTAGTCAATCATCACATTCCCTATCGAGTTCTCAGTTTATCAAGAATTAATCGATTCTTTGATCTTTGCAAGTCTGTTATGTAATCTAGTAGCTAATTCCATAATCATATTCAGCCATTAAATTTTGGTATGTAATTTATCATATATTAGTTATTATGGGTGTCATTCAATTATATCGATGTTCATGTCTAACTCTCCTTCTATTCATACTCCATTAGGCTATGAGTTTCAGTTCGCTCACTTAATCCTTAATGTAACTAGAGTTGAAGTCTAGAACACATACTAACACTAGACACTATCACTAAAACCCAATATTGAAAGGAAAAGAAAAATCAATTGTAATTAAATGAAGTTCTCCAACCTAGATATTGAGACAACTGACCACTCGGAGGAGTGAAAAGTTAATTGTATCAAAGGACTAATTCGGTTCTTAAATAAATTGTCACAAAATTGATAAAGTGGGCACCTAAGGGTAACGAGTCCTCAATAAGAACAAGAAACCACATATCAAGAGATGTGTAGACAAACTCTGATATAAAAGAAATGAAAGCTTATTTTAAAATCTGACTATTGTAGACTACAAAGGTTTAATGTATCCAGATTTTAAAGTTAGTCATGTTATCATAGATCACTTGCTTTAAATCCAATATAAAAGAATTTATCAGGGTTTATTCGATCAACTTAGACCACGGATTATTAGAGTCAATGATAGAAATAAGGTTGGATATACTCATATCACTATGTTCAAGAATTAAATTTCTCACTAATCTTCAACACACAATAAACTTAAACAAAAATAATATGATCATAAGAGAAGAAATCTTTAATTTATTCTTAATTATAATCAAATGATATCAGTGGATAATTTAATTTCTGGTAGTTTATTTCTAACTTCTTTAGCCTCAAGGGTGTGCTGGAGTCTTAACTAGAAGAAAAGAATATATGCTCAAGTCTTTCTTCATTCAGAAAAGTACTTCATGTATTTCTTCAAGTACCTAAACTTTGTTGATGGAGGATCGGTGTAACTAGTTACATCATGAATCCCTTTGCACTAGATCACCCTCAAGAAATCAAATTGAGTTTATAAGGGCGAAATCAAGTACAAGAATCACAAAAAAGGGACACCTATGTTTTGCAATATTCTCCACTCACAAGAGATAAAATGAAAGTTCGATGTACAGCTTAATGTCTTGAGAGGAACCATAAGGTAATACATAACTGATGAAAGCTCAAACTTTTAGCGCGCTCAGGAACATTCATGGACCGATATAAGGATGACTCATAAAAACCTAGATGGTATTCATGTTGCCGCGATGACGTCCTAAAGGCCAATATCAGGATCAAGATACTGTGTGAATAACAATATCAGAAAATGGTGTCATTACAGGAAGTTCAAAATTTATCGATTTCGATTTCAGAGGTATATTTAGCCATACTAAGAAATAATGATATTTGTAGATGTATTAAGTATGAAGATCGTCTCGACTCCTACAAAGTTTTTATGATTACGATTCTGAATGCTTGAATGTCATTAATATGACAGGTTGAAGTAGAAATCACAACAAGGACACTACAAAGATCACTCACAATATTTATTGTTTTTTTTTAATTATTTACGAAGACAGATTCTGGGGAGTACTTCTTAAATAGACTCAAACATATAAAATTTATAACGTGGAAGAAGACAACCCCTGATGCTATTATAAAATATGGAGAGATGTGTGTTTCACGTATTTTTTTTTACATGAAGGAATATCCAAAATAAATGAAACAACACATACCAACTATCGCCACAAGGGAAAGAACATGATTTTAGATATATAATTAATTGGTAAGAATCAACACATGTCACCTTAATATTTGAGATACGAAGAGTTATACATGAACCTCAACGAGAGGACATATACTTGTGCATATTAAATTTATAAAACATCAACATTTGTTACTGGAAGCATGTTTAGTTCTATGCTTAGCTCAACATGCCTTTCTATTAATTTCTATAATTTCTCATAGACTCTCCTAAACGGTAATTCATAGGGAGAAAACTAATTTCTGTTATAGTTTATACTTCTTTTGTTTCTCAATAGGATTCCTAATGTCCAACCAACACGAGATAAAGCTCATGTACTTAGAGACTTAATCATCTATCTAACAGTACACTAAAAGACATTTATAATTTAGTTAACTAGTAAAAAAAAAAATCAAAAACTCCTCAATCATAAAAAAAATTCTGCAACTTGAAAATTTTGACTAGCTTGTCATATTTTGGCGACAATTTCTAGCACAGACCTTCAATTGGGACAATGCAAAATCCGTTGAAAAAAAAACTCGATTATATTTTCAACGGTATATTATATGATATCTATAGATCTTAATATACTGACAAACTAAACAATCTTTACAGATTTCAGTGTTTGACAGATTTACGGCCCATTTCAAGAGTGCTAAAATTTATGGAATTCACAAGTTATTCTTTAACCTCTCCACTCAATTCAGAATCATAATCAAATTATGGAATTGAACGTTTATAATTCTACTTACAAACTTGATCCATCATCATTTTAACCCACAATCCACTTCTTAATTTCACAAAAATAAAAGATCTACTATTTTGCCTGAAACAATCATTTAGTTCAGAAAAAGCAAGAATTATTAAAGAACATAAATCAAGGGAAACCCCCCTCACAACTGATTTTTAATTACAAGAGTTTCAAAGCAATACTAATTGATTATTGAAGGTAGATCATAACATAATTATAAGAATTTTCTGAAATTGAGAAAATTGAAATAGGTTTAGATCAAGATGGAATCTCCCTCACCTCCTTGTCCCTCCTTGTTGTTGCCCTTGCTCCCGCCTTGCCGCCGCTCCGCCGCCAGCCTGGCCGCCACCGGCCACCTGGGCGTGGCCGCGGCGCACCCAGGTCCAGAGAAGAGAGGGGGAGGGGGAGAAGGGGAGAGAGAGAGGAGGAGAGAGTGGGATTGAGAGAGGTTGAATTTGGGGTTATTTTCATGGGTTTCTAAGGTTGAAGATGGGGGATGAAAAGAGATGAATGACGGATTAGTTGTCTCCCTTTTTACACAAACCCCCTCTCATAATTATGTATTACATATATTCACAACCTCTCTCTTTCCTCATCTTGCCACCTATACACACACTTCAAGACTAATCCTAACCCTCCATCTACCCATGTCATGCATACCTACCCCTTACTATTAAATACTCATCAATACAATATTATGGTATTTTTCTTGAATTTAATTGTTTTTCTTAGTATTTATACAAAATACTCATACACCAATCTATTATATATAATACATGCATAATTTTGTGTAAAATTAATTAATATATATACATGTATTAGTACAGGGATGGTTGTATTCATATAATTTACGCATATTCATAACATATGTATATATCTAATATCTAAAATTATCTCACTTCCAAATTTTCTAAAATTTTGGATTCCATTCACACTAATTAACCAAATCATCTCTAATTATTCTGTTTAATCTCATTAATCCAAAGTAAGAATATTAAATTAAGATTTAATAACCCGGGTGTTACAGGGCGAGCTTCTCGCGGCGATCGACGATAACATCATTGTGGAAGCGGCGATCGACGATAACATCATTGTGGAAGCGGCCAACAAGATGACGACGATGGCTGATTTTTTTATTAGTTTTAATAAAAATAAGTTTTTCACATCGATTTAAAACTGTCCTCTTTGCCTCCACCTTACAATGTCGGTCACATAGACGTCGTACATCCTTTCAGTTTCACGTCGATTTTAAACCGACGTTGAATCTCTATTTTGTTGTAGTGCCACCCTCCCGTGCCCCATCTTATCCTCCCGCCCCACCACCGTCGGCAACACCATTCGCCTGGGCCAACACCCGGCAGTGGCATTTTGACTGGCTTGCTTGGGAAATTTGGAGGGATTTAAATAGGTCCGGATTAAATCACCACTTTCCCTCCAAATTCTTACAGTTTTTTGAGATGTCCAAATTCCAATACTTAGACAGAAAGGGGCCGCGAATCTCCCCAAACGCAAACATAGTTGTTACTACTTATTCCAATTTTTTGTCAAGGATAATTTCATCAAACGTCCAATTACAGTGAGCTTTTCTTGTAACCTGCTTGCTTAATCGTCAGCACAAATGCAAGATGTTCGGAGAAAACAAAAAAGCAAGCAAGAAAAGACATTCGAGGTTACAATAAGACTGACAGACACATTACATTTTTATATGGGGTTTTTTAGATAGTTGTCTCTAAAACCTTTCAATTTATGTTATTTATTCATTAGTCCCTCATATCTTGTTATTTATTCATTAGTTCTTCAAAATATTTAAGTTACACCCAATAGATCCATCTAGTTAGCTGTCATTCAATTTGAGAGAATATTCCCTCAAATTTAACAGATTCTGTTAAACCCCCAATCAGCCCCCTCCAATGGTCAAAAACTCGTCTTTTAAGTCTTTTCTCAGCTTCTCTCTCTTCTGTCTAACTGAAACCCAAAAATCCCCATTCTGTCCTCTCTATCTAAAACACCACTCCTTTCCTCAAAGTCCCTGCAGCCCCCAACTTCTTCTCTGTCTGAAACCAAAAATCAAGCTTCAGTGAAGTAAGCTCAAGCACTCTGAAAGTCTGTATTGCGGTCTACAATATAAAATTTGGACTTGCAAGCAAGGTGAAAATAGGGGGCTTCAATTTTCTGGTTGTGCTAATTACAAAGGTTCTTCTTGCAAGCGTTGTGGATTTTTTTGCTTGGGTTGATGATCCTAAAACAAATCACTAAAGATTGAAAAAGAAATTGAGAAATTGTTAAAAAAAAAAAAGTAGATTAATGTGTTGTGTTTGATGAGGATCATCTGTTTATTGTCAGTACTCTTTTTGGTTCTAAAGATGATGTTCTAGTGAGAGAGTGATACGTGTATGTACATGTATGCTTGTGGCAATCTGCATTTAATGTATCAGTTCGAATGTATCATAATCATTTCTTGTATTTAATGTATCAGTTCTTGTATCAACAGCAACTTGTATCAATTTGTAGCAGCCCCAATTCTGTTCAACTGTAGCTTCCCCAGTCTGTCGCAGCAAGCCGATTTGTAGCAGCCCCAGTTCTGAATCAGAACTCAGTTCTATATAAGGACCAATTTGTAGAAGCTTTAGTTTGTAGCAGCAGACCCAACCTCAGTTTTATATCAGAGCTTAGTTTGGAATCAGAACTTACAGTTCTGATACAAAAATGCTTGCAGTTCTGATTCAAAGAGTTATCAACTTTCTCACCAAAAATATTCAGAGAACTATTGTCACACTCTACTCTAAGTGTGTTCTGATTCTCAAGTTCATATTTCTTTCTCCTCGCCCAGGAACAGTCCTCCAATAACCATTATACTTTAGTTTGATTTCTATCACAACTTCCTCCACCCTGTTAATATTTTCAAGCCCAACCATGAATTCACGAGAGTGAAAGAGCGATTGAAGGGCAGCGCCATTTTTGGGGCAAACAGGTGAAGATCTGAGGTTGATTTGGGGTCAGAAGTGAAGATCTGTGCTTGATTTGGGGGCGATTGAAGAACCCTAGAATTTTCACAGGGCGGGAAAGAGAGAGAGAGGGAGAGGCGGGGAGAGAGCACGAGAGAGAAAAAAAAATGGTGGTGTGTGTGGTAGGTAACCTACCAGAGAGAGGAAAATAACTGTCACGCTCCGCTTTCTAAAATACGTGAAAACAGAGTCGCGATGAGAGTCGGTGACCATGTACGCGAGAAAAATTTCTCACGCATATACGTTAAGCCTAAAGTGACCTGAACAAGTTATATAATCACTATAGTAAATCAATATCACTCTAATATGACATATAAATATCTAACACAATGATAGCAGATGAATATAAGAAAGAAATGACAATAAGATGCGATATAGATAGAATCAAAAAATAACATGAACAAAAGAGTAAGAATACCTATAATCAAGAAAAGAGAAACTCCAACTCCTCGCGAAGTGTACGATCACACGAACACCTGAACAATATAAGAAGGTGTCCAAAAAAATCCTGAACGTGCGAATTCAGGGTCGTCAGAAACAATCTAATGAGCGTGTGTAAAAGAAAAAGGTGTTCGTGTATAACAACGCAAGCAATAACAATATGATAACTGAATGAAACATAACAGAATAATCAATGTCAAGAATAAAGTTATGAACGATATATAACTGGTATCCTGACCACTAATGTCAAGATGTGTAACCTAGCATATGTCACTAGTCTGGTATACAATCCGGTCATATGTACAATCATATGTCTCTCATAGTATATATACGTACAGTCGAGTGATCACGGTCAGTCACAATACATTAACAGTTTATCATTATTAATTATATCAGCGAACACTAATTGCCACATGTAATAGACGTATCCCATACTACGCCTACCACACATATCAATCGAGGTCCTCAGTTATTGAAACTGATCAGTTGAAGACATTGTCTGTGTTTTAGGTGGGTGCCGTGCATACTCGAGACCACGACCCAGACTCCTAGCGCTGAGCTAGGACCTACTGCAAGGTAGTCAGGAATATGTATGACAGGAACAAGAACAGGACGGGGTGCCATTCACCCCACGAGAACCCTGCAGTGGAACCCTCTTTCGGCTGCGCAACCTTATCCTAGTCCACCCAAAATACACTGTCTCCTCCATCAATCTCCCCAATCCCAGTGTAAGTTGTTTAATGTCATGTTATTAGTTTATCAAGATTATTTAATGTGCATGTTACTTAGATCACTAGGATAACTCGGTGATAGTCAATGTAACCATGCCAACATGTGTAATCAAGATGCCGGTATAACAGGATATATATAATGTCAGTGAACAATATACCGGTATAACAGGACATGTAACAAGTATAACATGAGGGTGTTATTACCGTATATAATATTTTCTCAATAGTTAAGTAATATGGACATGATAGTTATCAGGTAGATATCAAGAATAATCAGTCAAGTTTCTCAAGTAAATCATGATATTCAGAATAAGTAATGACCTGCTGGCATGAATAGAATAATCCGGGCAAAATATTTAATCAACTTAGATTCTCAAAGTCATCGATATATCTAAGTCCCAATATATAAAATACATGCTCATCTATATCCAACCAATCATCACTATTCAATCTTAATTAAGACCATCATACACTCTCACTCCCATTAAGCTCAAACACAAGATCCAGAAATCCAAGTAACTAGTCAATCATGCATATACATACCATCAGGTCAGGTCAAACCAATATATGTCTACTCCTCAACCCAAGATCAACTCTAACTCAATCGAGTCTACTAACAAATCCAAGTCCAATATCTCGTTCTTTTAATAAAGAATCTCCAAATTATTCAATCATCAATATCTAACCACACTCTCACCTATTTTATCATCAATAAGAATAATCAAATACACGGATAATGTCACTCAGATATTGACTCGTATAACTACTATCATGAATCAGTCCAATCCAAAATCTAAATCTGATCATAGTCTAAATTACATCACCAATAGTTCAAATCTCAATCAAGATCATAAGTAAGGAGTGGGACACCCTCAAGCTACATAAAATCTAGAAAGTTTTTGTACTCAAATCTCGATATCAATAAACATCATTATTCAGATAATTTATCAGTGAATATATCTAAATAAAATATTTGCAACTAATAATCCAAAATCAGTATCATATGCTAGGTCAAAAATCAAGGTAAGTTATTCTCCCATATGATCAAAATTCAATTATTGTTGGTCTCGTCTAAATATGAATTAAGATCCCATGTAAATCTCAAGTTGAACTTTAAATCCATATATAAATCAAAGCATCAAGAGAAATCAATATAAAACATCATATTTAATCCATCCTCATTGTCAAAATGAATTCTCATCTGAAATATCATCAAATAAATATCCGATAATACCTCAAATAAATCTACAATTATGAACCAGGTTAATCTCAAGATCAATCCAAGTCACAGTCTAAGGTGTACGACAACTAACCTAAAATAAAAAATAATAATCCTCCACTCATGTAATGATATTGATAAACACTTATATGAGCTAACTAAATAGGATGGGCACTCATTGATGTCTCATGAAGGAATACATATAATCACACTAGTAAAATAAGTCAGATGATCATATAAAATGATACAAGTAACTGACAATAATAAATAAGGAAATGATACAAGAGTAAACACTCCCAAATATCATCTCAGTAAATTTAGTAGCATAAATACATAACTAAATAAAATTATTTATCACAAAATCTTTGTATAACTGAAGGAGGAAAGGACACTCACGACAAAATTAAATAAAACTACACGAAGAAAAGAAACACTCACAACAAAATTAAATAAAATTACACAAAGAAAAGAAACACTCACAACAAAATTAAATAAAATTACAAAAAGAAAAGAAACACTCACCTGAACTTGATCCCAAGTCCGAAGCACTAAAATCATAAGGCCCCGATAAATCTACATAGTTCATTTCAATAGAAATTGTTAGATTTATAAAAGGATATTTTACTTGGGAGTTATAAGGGGTTTTAATCTTTATTAATTAGTTTGAGGTTGAAAATATGATTCTCTGAGCCTAATGAATTTAGTAGGTTTAATTGAAACCAATTTCTAATTTTTATTGGATTTTTAGTAGGCTTTAAACCATTTAAAATACTTAACGGATCAAAATTTACCATTTAGGAATATGGTTTTAAAGTGGGTGATTTGATTTAATTCATATTGGTATTTATCTAAAAATTTTATCTTAGAAAGTAGAAGTGTTGTAGAATATTATTTATATTTTTCTCTATTTTCTTTGATATTTTTAACTAATTATTTTAATATACAAATTCTCTTTTCTTTTTTCCTTTCTTTCTTCTTTTCTTTTTTTTTTTTTTTTTATATACATGTAACAGCCCAGGCCCAGTTCCAGGACCAGGCCGGACAAGGCCTGGTCCGAAATTTCCTTTTCTCTTTTTGTTTTTTTAATTAAACAGGGCCCAAGGGCCCTGGCTGGCCCAGCCGGCCTGGCCTGGGCCAGGCCCATGCCCCAGGGCGGGTCTGGCCTGGCGCTGAGTGTTTTGTTTTTTTTTTATTTAATTTTTTTTTGAAAACCTTTGTAAAAAATTCTAAAAAAAATATGTAAATTTAAATTATGAGTTGGTATATTTTCACATGAATTTTAGTTGGATTTTAGATTGGGCTTTGATGTATAAAAATATTCATAAATAGTGATGGTATAGATATGATTTTTAATAAACAATTTATATCAAATAAATTTTGAGAAAATAAACTACTTTCTTGGATTTGATCTCCCCTATCATATTTCTTCATCTCTGCACTTCAAGATCCCTTTGTTCATGCTTCACTTGAGGAGAAAAGAAAGAAGGAGGTGAGGAGAGTTGGGGCATAGTTTTTCTTTTGAGGTAGAAAAAGAGAAAAAGTTTAGGCTTTTTATAAGGCATTAGGGATTTTAGAAACCAGAATTTCAGTAGGGTTTAAATTGCTTGATTTAGTAGTTAGGATTAGAATGATATTTGTTAGGATTTAGATTAGGATTAGGATTGGGTTGTTAAGACCTAGGAATAGGAATATGAGAATTTGGGTTTTGGGTTATAGGTTAAATTTGAGCTTTAGTTAAAGGAAATAAGTAATATAAAGAATAAGAAAAATAGAGAGTGGGCTTGTGGGCTTAATTTTTGAGCTTAAAGAAAAATAGAAAAAGGAGAAGAAAATGAATGAAAATAAGGAAGTGGGCTTGACTCATGTGGGCTTAGCATAATATGGAAAAGCAAATAAAAGGAAAAGGAGAATGGGTTGGACTTATTGGGCTTGAAATGAAAATAATAATACTACCCATTAATAATAATTTAAAATAACTAAAAAATATAAGCAATAAGAGTCTACAAGTCATAAATAATAATAATACTAATAATGATACTAAATCAAGTTAATTAATAATAATAAGATAATAGGTAGACTCAGGTAAATTTTAAAAAATAATAATATGATATTAATAAATAGGGGATATTATAATAACTCTAGTTATGTTGGACTCAACTGTAATTATTATTACAATAACTCTAGTTAAGTTAAAAGTTGTTTTATAGTGATTGTTTGGTATGCAAGAAAGAGCAGCCAATTCGCTCGTCTCCCTAGGAGATACCGGTCAATATAGATGGCTCGCTTAGTTTAATATTTCCACGTGATTTCTAGTCCAGTTTACTATTCAAAAGTCAAAAACATTAAAGATGAACTATTAAAAACTCGTAAGAATTTTCTATGTTGACTAGTCGCATGGGTCTATATATATGGAGGACCTTTGGCAAACATCAAAGTAATTATCTGAGTGAGAGTACTAAAAGAGATGGATTCTATGGCAACAAGAGAAAATAAGCCTCATGCCGTGTGTATACCCTGTCCAGGACAAGGCCACATAAACGCCATGCTGAAATTTGCCAAGCTCCTCCACTGCAGAGGCTTCCACATCAGTTTCGTCCACACAGACTCCAGCTACAACCGAATCCTCGCCACCTCCGGCCCTTCTTCCCTCGACGGCCTGCCCGACTTTCGCTTCGAGACCATCGCCGATGGTCTGTCTTCCTCTGAAAGCCAAGACGTCTCGGCCATCACCCTCGCCATGCGCACCAGTTTATCTGATCCGTTCCGTCAGCTCTTGAATAGACTCAATGAATCAGCGGGGCCGAAGGTGACCTGCATTGTTTCCGATACGTTCCTCACTTTCACAATCAAGATTGCGGCCGAGTTGGGCATCCCTGATCTGTCCTTCTGCTCGGCGAGCGCCTGTGGCTTCTGGGGCTGCTTCCACTATAATGAGCTTGTTGATAGAGGCATTGTGCCACTCAAAAGTACGTATTTCAATACTCGTGATTGATTGGGAAATTTCGTATTAATGACATACTATAGTTTCCAAGGCATTTCAAATTAATTAGTACCTAGCTGATGATTAATTTCAAAAATAAAAATGTGAACTTCACAGCTTTTTACACACTTTTACTTATTCATGTATTTAAATTTTTTTTATTTTGGTTTCCTTTTATGTGTGCCAATGACAAGGGCAGACCATTGTAGCCTTATATCATGACTCAAACCTATGCCCATCAACTCTTGTTTATGTTTTTGCTTTTGTTGGGCAACCAGGTGAAAGTGACCTCAGCAATGGTTACCTTGACACTCCCATCGACTGGATTCCTGGGATGTCAAATATGCGGTTGAGAGATTTTCCAAGTTTTGTTTGGACGACTAATCCGAATGATGCCCTCCTTAACTTCACCGAAGATGAAGCACAAGATTGTTTGAAAGCCACTGCTATTGTTGTACATACATTAGAAGACTTGGAAGGCCCAGTTCTTGATGCGATGTCAGCTGTACTCCCTCCAGTTTACGCCATAGGCCCTCTAAACTTAATGTGTCGTCAAATGCTAAGTGAGTCAGTAGAAAACATTGGGTCCAGCTTTTGGAAAGATGACTCCACTTGCTTGAAATGGTTAGAAGGAAGAGCGTCCAGGTCAGTATTATACATTAGTTTTGGGAGTACAGCCGTGATGACTAAGCAGCAATTGATCGAGTTTGCATGGGGGTTCGCTAACAGCGGCCATGACTTCCTATGGGTAATTAGGCCTGACTGTGTGATCGGGGATTCTGCTATTCTGCCTGAAGAGTTCTTGTCTGAGGTCAGTGAAAGAGGCTTGCTAATAAGCTGGTGCCCCCAAGAGGAAGTGTTGATGCACCCATCGATTGGAGGGTTCTTGACGCACTGCGGATGGAACTCTTTGTTCGAGAGTATAAGCTTGGGAGTTCCGACAATTTGTTGGCCATACTTTGCAGATCAGCAAACAAATTGCAAATATGCATGTAATGAGTTCGGGATTGGTCTGGAAATTAGTAATGATGTAAAAAGAGAGGAGGTGGAGCTAGTGGTCAAAGAGCTTTTGCGAGAAGAGAAGGGAACAGAGATGAGGAGGATGGCATTGAAATGGAAGGAGAAAGCAATTAATGCCATAAAGTCAGATGGAAAGTCATTTGTGAATTTAGAGAAGGTGATTGAGGAGGTTCTTTTGCGAGGAAATTAAGACATGTGATTTTGTAAGCCTTCATTTCTAAATTTGTACTACCACTTAAAATATAAATTGAATTGCAAGTGATTTGGTATGTCATTTTAGCTTATCATTGAAAGAGAATTTTGACGTAGAAAACTTATATATGACTTCATATCTTTTGGGATATATTCTGAACATATGCAAAGTATAAATATTTAGATATTTTCATGGTGTAGTTTCGCAATGATCTCTGTATAATGTAGAATGGGCTTGTGTTGCTTTTGACTTTATGGGGGTATGTTTTATCACGAAGGTTGAATCATTGATCTTTGGATACTCAAGTATCAAATTTTAAGTTTTAGCATATCTCACAGTGGATGGTTTTAACATCCAAAAAGTCCTAGCAACTGCTATGATCGCCAGAGGCGGCTCAATTCCAGGGAGGTTTTAGGCGAAAGTTTTAAATGGGCCCTTTTAAAATATATTTTAAATAAGTAATTAATATTAACTAATATTTTATATCATCAATATTTTATTGAAAAATAATTCTTCTAGCTTTTGAGATGCAAAATTTTTAATCAAGCTTTTGTATTCAAGTATTGCTAATGTATCTTTTTTTATAGAGCAGTTGCAGGCCCTGTCGTCAGTCTGGAGCCCTGTCGTCAGTCTAGGGCCTGGGCGACGGAGGCGGTGAAGAGCAGGGTAACAGAGAGAGAGAGAGAGTTTTAATTTTGAGAAATTCTCTAATTATAATTAAATAGTTAGGGAGAGTGGAAGAAAAGATATGAGGAAGTGGAAGAGACGACTCTCTAATTATAATTAAATAGTTATAGGGAGTGGAGGATATTAGCTTGGGAAAGTGGAAGAGACTCATGCTTTTCCTCATAACATAAAAAATGAAGAGGGGAAAAAATCAAAAAAGCGTGGATGAGATAGGATTCGAACTCGCGCAGGCAAAGCCCACCAAATTTCTAGTTATGCCTGATAACCACACCAGCACGCCCGGTTGAACGAATAAAAATATTTTATATTTCTTATTTTAGTAAATACTAATTTACACTATTATTTTGGAGGCCCCACTTTATTTGGGGGCTCTAGGCGACCGCCTTGTTCGCCTAGGGGTTGAGCCGCCCCAGATGATCGCTAAGGCGCCAGAACATGAATACCGAGGTTTGAAACGCAAATGGTTCACAAAAGAGAAGAATCCAAAGGAGAGCAAGAAGAAAAGAAAGAATGTGTCGTCAAGTCCCAATGGCAAGTGTTTTAGCTACAACAAGCCAGGGCATTGGGCTAGGTATTATAAGGCACCTAAGAAGGTATTTCTTAATGGTTTGAGTCGCTAAAATTGCAATGTGCCAGATTGGGTCTTTGTTGCTCATACATCTGATTTATAGAATGTAGACTCGAGAGCAATGGGCCAAATAGCGCGCTCGAAGACAGCTTCAAGGAATACCACAACGTTCAGGCCAGAAGTAAAAGGATCTTCATGGGGAATCAAGCAAGCATAGAGGTGCATCGGACGTTACTGATTAACTCTTGGCTCAGTTCATAGCTTAATTTTGAAAGACGTGTTGCATGCCCCAAACATTAGTTAATTTGTTGTCAGTAAACAATTTAACCTCAAAGCGTTTCTCCTTTTGTTTTGAAAGGTGTGCCACTAGGATGTCATTGAAAACTCTGTGTTGGACGTGGATATTAATCAAATGGTTTTATTATTATGATTTGTCGAAATTCATTTGCTCACATATGCGGACCAATGGATGTGAAGGCACAAAAGAATGCACCTTATTTCATTACTTTTATTGATGATTTCACACGGTTCGATCATCTCTGCTTGATTACGGTCGACCGGTCATGCTGAAAAACAGTGAACAAAGCAGTTTTTAAAATAGGGTTTTTAATCTAATTTCCTTTAAACCACAAATGTATATTTATCTTGAAGAATCATAAAAATAATGTAGAAACAATTTAAATCTTTCTTGGCATAAAAAACAACAAAAATATATTTATTTTTATTTATTATTATTATTAATATTTATCTCTATTTATTAATAAAGCGATAAATAAGAGATGTTGAAGCCGAATACCCCGTTAAGGGTTCTGAACTTCTCCTCGAAATTCCTCTGGATAAGAGTTGAGGCGCGCAATTGCCATCTCTATTTATTTGCTTACTTTGGTTAAATAAATCTTTATTATAAAGTTTCATTTTAACAAAAACTTGATATATGGACAAATAACATATGGCAAAGAAATATGAATATATTCTCAAGCATGGCAAAGATATAAACAATTGGATATGCAAGTTTACATATGGCACATTATCACAAAAGTGTAACTAGCAATCCTATGCATAAAAAGAAATTTTTGTGGAGAAGTTACCAAACCATATGTATTCTCCAAAAATGAGTGCCTCTACGATAGTGATGCAAGCGACGATGTGTTCGTTTAGTGTTGATGCATCCACCACCCGGGCACCATCTCCCCCTAAGTCTTGGAGGAGGACGACCCACCTGCATCAATGAAGTTTGGTGCGTCTTTTGGTACCCAAATCTTTTTGGGTCCTATAGGGTTAGTGTTTTCTCGAACCCAAACATTTTTATTAGATAAGTTTAGCTTAGCATAACAAAATTTAGCTAAATGGCCTTTGCGGCCGCAATGTGCACAAGTATAAATTCTACCATACATAAATGCATGCTTGTCCGTGTGTCCATGTTTGTGTGAGTTTGAAGCATGATGATGATGAGTGTGTTTCCCTTGGGATATTCCTTTAGGAAACCTAGATGCAAGTTTAGTCATGTCAAAAGCATATTTCTTTAAAGTTGTATCCAAAACTTCAATACATTTTTGGATCTCTAAAAATTCATTTTTATTGCAAGTAGAAATAGGGCTTTTTCCTTTACAAGATGTTTTGTATTTTTCAAAATCCTTTTTCATTTTCTCAAAAGAATTTGATAATTCATTTTTCTCTTTTAAAACAAGTTCAAATTTACCTTTTAAAGAGTCATTTTCCTTTTTCAATTTTTTATTTTGGGCTTGAGAAATTTCATACCTACTTTGTAACTCTTCAAAAAAATGTGCAAGTTCATCCATAGTTAAGTCTTCATCATCTAGAGAGTTTTCTAGACATACCTTAGAAGCATCATCGCCATGTGCCATGAAGTACATGTGAGCGGCGTCGATCTCCTCTTCGGATTCCGACTCCGAGTCATCCCACGTGGCCACCATCGCCTTTTTCTTCTTTTGCCCGTTCTTGGAGGTAGTAGCTTGTAGAGAGGGCCAATCGGCAATTAGGTGTCCCGTCTTCTTGCAATGAAAACACGGACCCGGTTCCTCTCACTTCTTTTCAAATCTTCCTTGAGGTCTCCCTCTTCGAAAGTTGCTTTGTCTACCCCTTTTATAGAACATTTTGCCCACCTTCCTTATGAGCATGACAAAGTCTTCATCGTAGTCTTCCAATGAATCCTCTTCATCATGGGTGGATGGAACGGCCTTGAAAGTAAGGGCTTTCTTCTTCGGTGCCTCCCTTTCTTCTCTTACCTTCATCTCCATCTCATGGGTTTTGAGATTGCCGATGAAGTCGGAGAAGTCCATCTCCTCCCTATCATTTAGCTCCTTGAGGGTGGTTGCCTTGACTTCCCAAGACTTGGGAAGAGCTCTAATGACCTTCCGGATCTTTTGATCATTGTCGATGTTGTCACCTAAAGAAGATAGAGCATTAGTAATCTTGGTAAAACGGGTGAGCATATCATCTATGCCTTCATTATCAAGCATATAAAAATTCTCATATTGAGAACGGAGCAAGTCAATTTTAGATCTCTTGACTTGAGACGTTCCCTCATGAGTAACAATAAGAACATTCCAAACTTCAAAAGCAGATTTGCAGTTAATGATGCGTGAAAGATCATCTTCATTTAATGCTTGAGTGAGTGCATATTGGGCTCTAGCATTGGCCTCATAGTCCTTAGAGGTTTCTTCGGACCATGTCTTCTCATCAGTGAGAGGTTCAATAAATTCTTTGGTGATGGACCTGACAACTCTAACTCCTAGGGATTTTAGGAATAGGTTCATTTTGACCTTCCAAATAGGGAAGTTCAACCCATCAAATTTGGGTGGGGACTTGATGCTAGAAAAGTCAACAGATGCCATGAAAACAAGTATAATGCACAACAAATGATAAATGCAACAATTAGATATAGCCAAAAGTGAGGATCTCCCTAAGGTGGTTAAACCAAATGCTAGGGTTAGGCTCTGATACCAATTGAAATCACCTAGAGGGGGGTGAATAGGTGAAGGCTATACTAAGTGACAAATTATGCGGATTAAAAACTAATTAACAATAAGCAACAATAATTAAAAGACTTGCAAGAGAGTATACAAATAATAGAGCAAGTAAAGGAGAGATAGAGTTTAGAGATAAGTGGACAATCGCAAACACGAGAATATGTTTCGAGGTTCGAGCTACTGCTCTATGTCCCCGCCTTCAACACGATGAAGGATTTCCACTATGCTTGATCTCACCGGATCGTCAAATACAAGTTCTCACTAGAACTCTTTGGACACACTTGTCCTCTCTTACGGTGCCGCAACACCAACTAGGAGCTCACTAGCTCGCTTGGGGCCGATGCCTCTACAACTTCTCAATATGAAGAAAAGGTGATCAACACTTGACCACAAACAATGGCTCACTTGCACAATCCTACAACCAAGATGAGGAGATGAAACTTTTGAGATTGTGTAGTGCACAAATCTAGAAGAGAAGTAGAGGAAGGCTTCAAGCTAAAAGGATTGGAAATTTGGCTCAATGAAAGCTTTTTGCTAAAAGGCTAAATTTTTGAAAACTTTTAACTTTTTCTTGTAAATCTTGTTAGTTTAGTTGTAGAACACTCCCTCTATTTATAGGGGATGAAAACTGCTTTACAAGGGTCAAGAGATTCGTTGGGGGAAATCCCAACACAAATCAAATCAGAAAAATAGCTGCTGGAAACTGTCAGCAGATTCTGACTGCTGTCGGTCGACCGGGCCGGTCGACCGCCAACGGTCGGATTTCCGACCGTTGGGAAAGCGGTCGACTGGGCCGGTTGACCGAAGATCCAAACAGAGAGTGAGTTCTCTCTGTCGGTCGACCGGTCCGGTCGACCGAGGTAAAACAGAGAGCACTGCTCTTGCTCTCGGTCGACCGATGTGCACACATGCACAAAGGTGCATGTCGGTCGACTGCCCGGTCTACCGACAGAGCAGTTCAGCTCTGCCAGCGGTCGACCGTGCGGTCGACCGGACTAGGCCAAAAACAGTTTTCTGAAAGGGCTTTTTGAAGATAGAAATTTTGATAAAAATTCTTCAGATGGGTATATATAAAATATAGTTCTAGGGCTTATAAAGACCAGGGTGTGATCATAGATCAACACCAAAATGATTTGAACTTTATTTTGATAAAAATTCTTTGTCTAAATAAAAAAGGTTTTTCCAAAAACTTGTTTTTCCAAAAACCGATTTTTCCAAACTTTGTTTTTCCGAAACTTGGTTAGAAATTTTGTGATAAAAACTTGTTTGTAAGCATGAAGCAATATCAAATGTGTGTGTGTGACAATCCCAAAGTTATCAACCTCTATCATCTCGGTCTTGACAAAATAGACTATAAATCCTAACTAAAATGGAAAATATAAAAATACAAATCTTGTAGTAGTCTTCTCAACTTGTTTGATCCTGGAGCTCTTCTATTGTGCTGGGCTCTGGGATCCAAATCTTTGCGGCTTCCAAATGTGTGAGTCTTGTGTTGGAGCCGTCAATCAACCTATGATTTTTACCTGAAACTCATTTAAACAAACTTGTTAAAACATAACTACATATGGTTTGTTATCATCAAAACTTCGGGCTAATGGCCTTTGGGCCAACAATCTCCCCCTTTTTGATGATGACAAAACATGATAATTAGATTTATGATATACATATATAGTATTTGAGATACACTCATGTTCATATGGATCCATATTTGTGTTCTCACTTTAGTTTAGTTATATTGTATATCCTAATCTAAAACATGTGCATTTCGCTAAATGATCATATTGATTTATGTTTCGTTTTATGCTTCATGTTTTTGATTACATGTTTAGATGTAGCTTTCATTAAAACTTGTGTCAATACTTGTACAACTAGTGAGCCACAAATTGATTATTATATGTTTGTGCTTAATTGCTCATTTGTACCTATTAGATGTACTAGTATAGCCTAGTTTTGATGATTCGTACATTTTGACTTGTATTCCCTATTTTTGGATATGTTTTTTTATGATAATGTGTTTTAGCTTCATGTATATGTTAATTTTGCCAAAACTTTAGATGTACATGTATACCCTTGAGTCATTTGCGTTTCATGCAAATTTTTTTTATAGACTCAATAATTGGATATATATATGTATACCTTTAGTTTTGACAAAACATACATATGCCTTGAAGTTAGTATCGTTTTAATGAAAATTAAATTTTCATGTTTTTTCATGTTTTTGCTAAGGAATTTCATATTGAGCTTAATTGCCTATTCCCGTGATTTTGTTGATTACATGATTCTTACACTCACATTATTCTTATTTACTCATGACTTTTATTTCATGAGTATATATGTGCTTTATAGACCTTGAGTGTTGATGATTGTGTGATTTCCATGTTTCATGGATATATTATTGTTTTATTCCTTTCTTGAAGGATTTCGTACTAGTTTTCAATTATTATCTTTAAACTAGTCATTATTCTTCAATTGGTAGAGTTTTCAAAAATATGATAAATTATTTTCAAATCTTATTTTTTAAAACCCCTACCCATCGAAGGGCGGTTGGTTGGGCGACCATACCTTGTATGCTCAAATTGAAAATCTTTTTAACATGTGCATGAATGGGTGGTAGGTATGAATTATACATTTGCTCCTCATTGTATTTTCAATTGGTATCACAATTGATATTTTTGTTCGTATACTCATATTTGTGGTTTTCCATATATGTATGCTTCGAATTCTAAATAGTATCAATTTTGATTGATATTTACATTTTCATACATATATATATGATTTGATTGTGCTTACTATATCTTTACATCTTAAAGCACAAATTATGTTTATGCTAAGCTTAATCCTTATTGTCAATTATTGATTCAATTGGTGTCTTATACAAGCTTATGCATCATTTTCATTCGTATTTCATAAAAGGGGAGAAAATTCATGTTTTACCTTTTAATCAGTTTTATTTTCAATTGGTATCTTACTCCCACTCTTTATGATTGAAAAAGGATATTATTCAATTAATTTCTTACTCATCAATTGGTATCCTATGTTCCTAATGAAAAATATTTTCAATTGGTATATGCCAAATATTTTGAATACTGGTATCAAGAATCTTAAATTGATATTATTCTCTATTTGGTATCTTTATTGTAAAATAATTTGTTTAACCAAAAAGGTTGGTTTATGTTTTTCAATTAGTATCATACTTCATTTTAAATTGGTATCTATTTTGAAATGTGCCTTGCTTACCTAAAAATTTGGTTTTTACTTTCTTTTGGTATCAAAACTTACAATTGGTATATATATACTTACCATTGGTATCAAAATTATAAGATATTTTAAATTGGTACTAATATTCACAATTGATATCACAAATGCAAAAATGTTTCATTCCCTATTGGTATCAAAAATTTTCAAAATACCTTCAATTGGTATTAATATTTACAATTGGTATCAAGTTTTATAATATATATCTTTCAATTGGTATCAAAGTTTACAAGATATTTTCAATTGGTATCTTTTGATATATTAAAAAAAATTTGTTTCCTTACAATTGGTATCATAATGTTTTGATCAAAATTTTGTTTACTTACAAGTGTTTACTTACAATTGGTATCTTAAAAATTTTTGTTTACTTAAAAAAATATAGATAAAAACTCAAAACAAACAATTTTGTTTACTTACAATTGGTATGTTTTAATATGCATTGCTTATATGCAAGGGAAGCTTAACATCTTCTCTATATCGCTTTATTGTTTGGTTTGACAAAAAGGGAAAATAGTATCATTTATGCCCTTATTGCTTATTGAGTTTTTGTTTATACCCCTTTATTGATGATTGACAAAAAGGAGGAGAGATATTTTAGAGTTTTATATTTATGTTTTCAAACAGGGGAGAGATTTTCCTTGTTTAAGTTTTATATGTATGCATATTTCAAAAGGGGAGAGATGTTTATCTTGGCATTTTCTCCATATGCATGTCTATTTTTGTTTTCCATTGGTATCAAGTGCATATATGTCAATATATGTCAATTGGTATCAAGAGTATTGTTTTGTTTATGCAAAAATGAGAAAATAAACATTACATATTTGTGTTGAGGAAATAAACCTTATTTATGCATATTTGTGTTGAGCATTCATTGCATATATTTATATTTATTGTTATGCATGAGTTAAGGGGGAGCTTCTATGAAACTTAACTTTAATCCATGTATATATAACTCCATGAGTTTTGTCATCATAAAAAGGGGGAGATTGTTAGCCCAGAGGCCCTTCACTCTAGTTTTGATGATGATTAACTCATGTAATTATAGTTTACTAATAATCCTATGATATTTAGTTTCAGAAATTCGATCAAGATATTAGTAGGTATTTAGCTTCAACAAAGGAGTTTTGGAGCTTATACATGGTGATTCAAGAGCTCGCGCGTCAAGATCGCATATAGCACTCAATTGGAGTCAACCTCGGTGGATCATGTTTGGATCGAATCGACTTGGAGACGGAGTTCTACAAGAAGACATCGGTTTGTTTTGTTTAGATGTTTAGATCTTATGTAAAGATTAGATAGTGTTGATATGCTCAAGTTCACATACACACACAAGTTTTCAGTTTATTAGTTTTTAGTTTTCGGTTTAACCGATTTTAGATTTCATGTTAAAAACATAGATATATATATATATCCTTTATGTATATTGGATTCTATCTATATACAATATGCTTCAAAGTTGTTTCAATATCATGTTTTTGTATTTACATGAGTTTTGAAGAAAACGGTTTTCCATTTCAAAAATTCAAGTTTTGAAAAATACGGATTTTGTGTTTAAGCCAAATTTCTATATCACAAAAATGGTTCAAAAGGAATATAATATGTGTTGAATTTTTGTCACACATATTTGTAATTCAAAGATAATATAAGAACTTATTTTGTGGAATTTATTTGATTTTATGGAATTTATTTGAAGTTAAAAAGTCGAGTTTTTAAATCCTAAAAATATTCCTTGCCAGGCTCTGGCGGTCGACCGGCCGGTCGACCGATGTGCACGAAGACGTGCACACAGCCAGCCACTTCGGTTGGTCGACCGGGCGGTCGACCGACTGAAAGCACCCCACTCTCAGGTGGGGGCCGGTCGACCGGGCGGTCGACCGTAGGCTTTGGCCCGGTCGACCGGGCGGTCGACCGCTGGCTCAACGGTCAGAAAAGTGACCGTTGGCCGGTCGACCGGAAGGGCAAAATTGCCCTTTGCTGCTGCCAACGGGCAGATTCTGTTTTGGGTTATAAATACCCACTTCTTTAGTTGATTCCAAAAAGAATTTCAAGAACAAAATTTTCTATCTTTCAGCAAGTTTTTAAAAGAGTTTTTGTGCCAAAAGATTTGATCTTTATTTGTTTTTAAAAGGGTTGAAAAAATCAAGAAAAGGAGAAGTCTTTGGGCGTTGTTTTGAAGTTCATTTATATTTCAATCTAGAGTTTTTTTCAAGAGTTTTTCTTTGTGATTTTGATTTCCAAACTCTTTATTTTCTCACACTTGAGCTATCATATCTATCCTATCTATTAGGATCTTGTTTAGTGATAAAATTGGTTTGTGGTTTGTTGAAACCAACAAGTGTTGTAAACCTTTTCCTTTGCTTTAACTTTATGCCTTTCCCTCTAAGTGTAGAGGAGGTTGTGCAATTGGGTTGTTGGTATCCCTCTAAGTGTAGAGGTGATTGAGTTTGTTGGTATCCCTCTAGTGAGAGGTTGATCTTGTGTTGCCTTTGTGCCTAGCCTCGTGTGTAGAGGTTGTTGGTGTTTGAAAGAGGAGTTGTGTGCTCCAAAGTTGTATTACCTAAATCCTCAGAGGAGGTTCCCTTTGTGAGAAGTCCTGTGTGGACGATGTAGTGGAAATCCTTCTGTGTGAAGGCGGGGACGTAGAGATGGGTGCTCGAACCTCGAAACATATCTTTGTGTTTGCGTTTGATTCACTTTCTCTAACTCTCTCTCTCTCTCTCTCTCTTATATTATGTCTTGCATTATTTCATATTGTTCATATCATACTTATATGCTTGGTATTATTTGTGTGTGCCATTCTTGTATTGAACCAAGAGAGCTTTATATAGCACCTCAACTCTTATTTAGAGGAATTTAGAGGAGATGGTCTGAGCCCTTCACCGGGAATTCGGCTACACGCTTTGGTTACACTAAGTGTGTTGTAATTAAGTTTTAATTCTGCATTATTTGTCATTAGATTAGCCATACACCTATTCATCCCCCCTTTAGGTGTACTTACACGTGGTAACTCTGGCTACCGTTTGTATTATATATAGTTCATTGAGCTTCTTATTTCTTACTCCTGCCCTAGCGGGTAGCCCTGGTCTCAGCAGCCAGGGGTTTGTTTAAGGCCGTTGTCCCGGGTATGCACACGATACACCCATCTGACTAGAGCTCCTCGACCATTGGGTTTCCAGTTAATATAATAAAATGATATAAACAATAGTAACGTCGGGAACTCTTGTTATTTGGTCACTCTCTCGTTCGAATAATGGTACCCGTATGCTATGTCCGGATGGGTTCATCTGGAGTGCGGGCTCCGGTATGAACTGCTAGTGGTATGGGACACTAGAAGAGATTGATTAAAATACCAGGAGGTACTGATTGTTAGTATTGTATAAATAACATGACTTGCCTGATACATGTATAAGATTGTTTAGTTGCACTTGTTGCTATTCCTGATAATTTATCCACTATCATTTTACATGTATATTTTGTTACATTTTCTTATACATGTTACACTTTCTGTTGTGGCACACTACTCATATATACATATACTCTGCATTTCATGTATTTTCTGTTCCATATATTCTTCGTGCACACACTATTCTTGTACACTCATGACATTATGGCCAGCTTATTCATGTTTCTCACTGACACCGTCAGGTTACTATGATTATTAGTGTAAACATAATATATTAAACAACTAAGACTTGATACAGGATAATTAACCACTTAATATCAGTAGTGTGTAAGTTAATATAATATATCTGATTATTCATATACATACAAATAACATGGTGATGGTATAATAACATAAAGTTAGTTGATGCAGATATATATAACTCTTCCTCATTGACATTGTTATAGTTATAATCATGTATTATGGAGGTAATACTGTTATAACATGCTAATTAGTGATGATGTTATCATCCTGATAGGCACATTGTTACAACATGCTAGGTAATGAGGATTTTATAGTACTGATAGGTAATATTGTTATAACATACTTAATATAAGTGATGGGTTATTGGGTCACAGGGCTAACGGGTTTGGGTTTAAGTGATAATGGGTTTGGATTTGGGTTATATGGGTTAACGGGTTTGGATCAAAGTTATTGGGTTTACCCAATAGAGAGTGAGAAAGAGAGATAGAGAGAGAAAGAGAATGAGAGAGAAAGAGGGCAGCGGCGGTAGCCAGGGGCCTGGCCTCGCCGACCTGTCACCGGCGGTGACTCCACCCAGTCGGTGGCCGACGGTGGTCTGGGCGGCCGGCAGAACACAGATGAAGAGAGGGAGAGATAAAGTAAGGGGGAGAGAGAGAGAGATGGCAACGGTGTGGCCGCGACGGCAGCCGCAGCGACATGTCGACGGCGGCCAACAGCTGGCCGCGGTGCTGGCCTGGCCGACGACCTACACACGCGGAGAGAGAGAGAGAGAGAGAGAGAGAGAGAGAGAGAGAGAGAGAGAGAGATGTGAGAGAGGAAGGCTGAGAGAAAAAAAGGGGAAAAAGAGAAATAGGGAAAGAGAGAGGATTGTAAGAGAGAGAATTTAGAGAGAGGAGGCTTGGAGAGAGATTTAAAGGGAGAGAGAGGAATGGCGGTGGAGGAAAGGCGGTTGAATGAAAGGAAAAAAAATAAAAACTTGGAGAAGAAGGAAGGGAGAAGAGAAAAAGAAATAGAAAAAATAAATTTTTATATTATTTTAATACGATCAAATTTTGACTAGTTCAGAACAGTTCTCAAAAAATATAAAAAATAGAGAATATTATCCTGAGACCTAATATGAAAACATTTTGAAGAAATTCAGTCTGATTTGCAAATTAAAAATCTTGGAAGGTTTCGCCGGTATTGGGCGACACCAGTTTGGCCAGATTTTTCATAAATTCAGAAAAATCCCCAAAAATACCCTAATGTAGAAAATATGATTCTAAGACATGATGTGAAAATAGATTCCCACAATTCAACTTCGTTTGTAAATGACAAATAGTAGAGCCGATTATTGGTATTGGTCGACACTAACTACGGAGTTTTTTTCAAAATAATTCAGAAAAATTTCAGAAAAATCTGAAAAATCTAAAATATTGAAAAATAATATCTGAAACTAAAATTGACAGTCTGAAACTAAAATATACATCCTGACACCGTTACATGAATAGTAACCTAACAGTGTCAGTAGGAAACATGAATAATCCTACTATAGTGTCATGAGTGTACAAGAATAGTGTGTGCACGAAGAATATATGGAACAAAAAATATATGAAATGCAAAGTATATGTATACATGAGTAGTGTGCCACAACAGAAAGTGTAACATGTATCAGGAGGTGTAACAAAGTATACAGGTAACATGATAGTGGATAAACTATCGAGAATAATAACAAATACAACTAAACAATATTATACCATAATAACAATCAGTACCACCTGGTATTCTAATCAATCTCTTCAAGTGTCCCATACCACTGGCAGTTCATACGGGAGCCTGCACTCCAGATGAACCCATCCGGACATGGCATACGGGTACCATTATCCGAACGAGAGAGTGACCGAATAACAAGCGTTCTCGACGTTACTATTGGTTATACCGTTTTTGTTAACTGGAAACCCAATGGTTGAGGAGCTCTAGTCGGGTGAGTGTATCCCGTGCATACCCGGGACAACGGCCTTAAACAAACCCCTGGCTGCTGAGACCAGGACTACCCGCTAGGGTAGGAGCATGAAACAAGAAGCTCAATGAGCTATATACAATACAAATGGTAGCCAGCGCTACCACGTCCCCTGCAGTGGGACCAGATATAATGAATATAACTTGGGGATGGGGCAGACTTGACGGACAACTAGGTCTTGTCGGGGGGATGTCTGGATCCATTATTAGCCACCTAAACCCAGTGGGACCAGATATAATGAATATAACTTGGGGATGGGGGAGACTTGACGGTTAACTAGGTCTTGTCGGGTGGACGTCTGGATCCATTGTTAGTCCCACTGGTAGTTTATATGGTACCACTGTTATCCTGATGTACATTATATATATTATCGTGATTGTACCTACTGTAGTTTATATTACTGCTTCCTTCATTTTACCACTTACTAGGTCACTTTCTGACGACCCTGGGTTTGCGTGCCCAGGTTGGAGATCTGAGATATCGCTATACTAGATATTTTTCGAGATTATTTTGAGACCATCACCCTTTTCAATTCATAGATATCTTTGTGATTTATTTCTGTTATCTTATTTATTCCTGTTTTCATATCTGTTATGATCACTGACCCCTTTTGCAGGTATTCTTATACTTATTTATGCTGGACTTGTTGTGCATCTTATATATATTCTTTGTACTGAGGCTTAGCATATATACGTGAGGGTATATCCGCTCTGACGCCGTAGCGTCTCCGTATCCGTGGGAACGGGGCGTTACACCTATACATGCACACTTCAAGACTAATCCTAGCTCTCCATCTACCCATGCCATGCGTACCTACCATTTACTATTAAATACTCATCAATACAATATTATAGCATTTCTTTTGTATTTAATTGTATTTTCTTTGTATTTATACAAAATACTCGTGCACCAATCTATTATATATAATACACACACAATTTTATGTAAAATCAATTATTATATATCATGTATTCGTACAGGGATAGTTGTATTCATATAATTTACGCATATATGTAACATATGTATATATCTAATATCTAAAATTATCTCACTTCCAAATTTTCTTAAATTTGGATTCCATCCACACTAATTAATCAAATCATCTCTAATTATTTTGTTTAGTCTCATTAATTCAAAATAAGAATATTAAATTGGGATTTAATAACCCGGGTGTTACAGGGCGAGCTTCTCGCGACGATCGACAATAACTTCATTGAGGAAGCGGTCAACTAGATGAAGACGATGGCTGATTTTTTTATTAGTTTTAATAAAAAATAAGTTTTTCACATCGATTTAAAATCAACGTCTTTGCCTCCACCTTACAACGTCGGTCGTATAGACGTCATACGTCCTTTCATTTCGCGCCGGTTTTAAACCGACGTGGAATCTGTATTTTGTTGTAGTCCCACCCTCTCGCGCCCCATCTTTCCTCCCGCCCCGACACCGTCGGCAGCACGATTCGCTTGTGCCAACACCCGGGAGTGGCATTTTGACTGGCTTGCTTGGGAAATTTGGAGGGATTTAAATAGGTCTGGATTAATTCACCACATTCCCTCCAAATTCCTACAGTTTTCTGAGATGTCCGAATTCCAATACTTAGGCAGAAAGGGGCCGCGAATCTCCCCAAACGCAAACACCATTGTAACTACTTAGTCCAGTTTTTTGTCAAGGATAATTTCATGAAACGTCCGACTACAGTGAGCTTTTGTAGTAGCCTGCTTTGCTTAATCGTCAGCACAAATGCAAGAAGTTTGGAGAAAACAAAAAAGCAAGCAAGAAAAGACATCCGAGGTTACAATAAGACAGACAGACACATTACATTTTTATATTGGGTTTTTTAAACATTTGTCCCTAAAATCTTTTAAATTATGAAATTAGTCCCTCAAATCTTATTATTTATTCGTTTAGTCCTTCAAAACATGTAAGTTACACCCAATAGATCCATCTAGCTAGTTGTCATTCAATTTGAGAGAATATTCCCTCAAATTAAACAGATTTTCTTAAACCCCTAATCAGATCCCCTCCAATGGTCAAAAACTCCTCTTTAAGTCTTTTCTAAGCTTCTTTTTCTTCTCTCTAACTGAAACCCAAAAAACCTTACTCTCTCCTCTCTATCTAAAACACCACTCCTTTCCTCAGACACCCTGCAGCCCCAACTTCTTCTCTATCTGAAACCCAAAATCAAGCTTCAGTGAAGTAAGCTCAAGCACTTTGAAAGTCTGTATTGCGGCCTGCAATATAAAATTTGGACTTGCAAGCAAGGTGAGAATAGGGGGCTTCAATTTTTTGGTTGTGCTAATTACAAAGTTTCTTCTTGCAAGCATTGTGAATTTTTTCCTTGGGTTGATGATCCTAAAAAAAAATCACTAAAGATTGAAAAAGAAATTGTGAAATTGTCAAAAAAAAATAGATTATGTGTTGTGTTTGATGAGGATCATCTGTTTATTGTCAGTACTCTTTTTGGTTCTAAAGTTGATGTTCTAGAGAGAGTGATGTGTGCATGTACATGTATACTTGTGGCAATCTGTATTTAATGTATCGGTTCGAATATATCATAATCATTTCTTGTATTTAATGTATCAGTTCTTGTATCAACAGCAGCTTGTATCAATTTGTAGCAGCCCCAATTCTGTTCAACTATGGCTTCCCCAGTTTGTAGCAGCAAACCAATTTGTAGCAGCCCCAGCTCCGAATCAGAACTCAGTTCTATGTCAGGACCAATTTGTAGAAGCTTTAGTTTGTAGCAGCAGACCCAACTTCAGTTTTATATCAGAGCTTATTTTTGAATCAGAACTTACAGTTCTAATACAAAAATGCTTGCAGTTCTGATTCAGAGAGTTATCAACTTTCCCACCAAAAATATTCAGAGAACTATTGTCACGCTCTACTCTAAGTGTCTTCTGATTCTCAAGTTTATATTTCTTTCTCCTAGTCCTAGGAACAGTCCTCCAATAACCATTATGCTTCAGTTTGATTTCTATCACAACTTCCCCCACCCTGTTATCTTCAAGCCCAACCATGAATTCCTTCAGCCTTAATTACTACCATTTACCCATTCACTTGATAAAATTCTGAAAAATGTAGTATAAGAAAAACAAATTATGAGAGTCTAGTGACAAAGCACAAGAAAATAGACTGTGTATTCACATAAACAACACATAAGTTAACAGTGTACTCACTTTAACCTGAACAATAAACAATAATTTGCAATCACTTTAAATTAACAACAATTGAGAGTGAAGATCTGAGCTTGATTTGGGGTCGGGAGTGAACATCTGAGCTGGATTTGGAGGGGTCCGCAAACAAAATTACATTTAGCAAACAAGTGAGACAGAGGATTTAGAAACAATAGCAACACAGATCTCTAAAATCACAAGAAAATACCTTTGTCCACGCCCCGCTTCCCAAATACGTTGAAGCGGAAACGCGACGAGAGTCGGCGACGCATATACGCGAGGAAAATACCTCATGTATACGCGCTAAGCCTAAATTAACCTGAATAAGCTATAATTTACACTATGATGAATCAATGATCATTGCAATATTACATATAAGCATCCACACATGATATCATATGAACAAGAACTGAAATAAAGACTGAATCTGATATGTATAGAAAATCAGGAAATAACAGGAAGAGACAAGAGATATAAGAATACCAGAACAAAAAGAGAGAGAATCCAGCTCCTCGTGAAGCGTACGATCACACGAACACCTGAACAATATAAGAAGATGACCAATACCCTGGACGTGCGAATCCAGGGTCGTCAGAAGCGACCTAATGAGTGTGTGTGTAAAGAGAAATGTGCTCGTGTATAATAACAATATAAGTAATGAAAACATGATAACTGAAATGAAGGATAATAGAATAATCAATATTAAGAACAAAGATATGAACGATATATAACTGATCTCATGACAAAAGGAAACAATTAATGTCAAAATGTGTAATCTAGCATATGTCACTAGTTTGGTATACAATCGGATCATGTGTACAATCATATGTCTATCATAATTACATACATGTACAGTCAGGTGATTACGGTCAGTCACAATACATTATAACAGTTTATCATTATTAATTATGTCAGCGAACACCAAGTGCCACCCGTAATAGACGCATCCCATGCTACGCCTATCATACGTGTCAATCGAATTCCTAAATTATTGAAACTGATTGGTTGGAGACGTTGTTCATACTTTAGGTGGGTTCCGTACATACCCGAAATTACGACCCAATCACCTGGCGCTGAACCACGTCCTACAGTTAGGTAGTCAATAACAATAACAATGTGTCAATAACAATGATAATATGAACAATACGGGTGTCAGTCATCCCCCAGAACCCTGTAGTGGAACCGTATTTCGGCTGCGCAACCTGTATTCTAGGTCCACCCAAAATACAGACGTTGTCTCCTCCATCAATTTCCCCAATCCCAGTGTAAGTTGTCGATTTACATTATTATTTTATAACAATCAATATCCATGTTATTTCGATTACTGGGATGATACGGTGACAGTAACAATATCAATGATGTAACAATAACAATGTGAAAATATTACCATGTAAACGGTAGAACAATAGAACAATGTATATGTTACGGTCTGATAATATTTTCCCAGTAACTTTCAATAACATGAATACAATAGTTATCAGGTAGATGTCTTGTATACTCAATCAAGTCACTTAAGTGATATCATGATATTTATTCAGAATTGGCAATATAATCTTTTTGCGTTTATTCATTATGTATTTAATATGTGAACATGAACAATAATTGACGTGCATGAACAATAATTAATCGTGAACACTGTTTAAACATAATAACGTCTATTGAAACAAGTTAAAAGCACTCACGTAAAATAATATCGAAATACTCAATAAGAAAAAAAAGAACACTCACATGAAAAAATACTGAAATATTCAATGAGAAAACAAAGAACACTCACTTAAAATTGTTGGAGGAGAGAGTACAGTAGAGGAAGTGAAGTCATGCCAGGTGCTGTTGAAGACTGCCAAGGAGTCTACGACGAAAGGCGACGGAACAGCAGGCAGGAAAAACGAAGCAGCAGCAGAAAAGACAGTGGTCGGTCGACCGGACCGGTCGACCGACGTGCACGAAGTGCACAGGTGCTCCCAGGTTTCTTCGGTCGACCGGACCGGTCGACTGAAGAGGGTCTTGGTTGCGTCGGTCGACCGGACCGGTCGACCGGAAAGGGTCTCTGTAAGCAACCCAACTCTCTGTTTGTTTTGGTCGACCGGCTCGGTCGACCGTAAGAGGGAGTCGGTCGACCGGCCGGTCGACCGACAGTCGGGTTTTGGGCGAAATCTGTTGTTTCGGGAAGTTATGTATTTAAGCCCTGGTTGTAATTTTCTAGGGTTAAGAGTGCTGAGAAAAATATAGCTGTTGACTCTCTTGTGTTGATAGAGATCGAGAGCTATTGTAATCCATCTTCCATAAAGAAAACTCTCTCCGTGAATTGCCCCGAGGACGTAGGCAAGTTGGCCGAACCTCGTTAGATCTGGTTTTTGCGATTGGCTGTTCTTCTAGTTTGTTTTCATTGTTCTTGGTGATTGAGATCAGGTTGGATCTTCTAAGGGTTGTTGTCTCCGAGCACAACAAGTGGTATCAGAGCGTTCAGGTTACGCTTGGGATATTCTGAAGATTCGAAGGGCTCCAGATCTGATCAGGTGGAGATCGTGTGTCGATCTCAGGTCAGAGGCATTGGTGTTCAAGGAGATCGTGTGTAGATCTCAGGTGGACATAGGGAGGGCTCGTTGAATCAGGGGTGGAATAGATCTGGTGAGAAACTCAAGCTAGGGTTTCAAGGTAGAGGTAAAAATCACTTTTTTATCTCAGAAATAGATCTATTTTGCAAGTATTTGATCTTCCGCATAGTTAGAGGGTCAAGGAAAGGATCTCAATGGCAGAGGAATCTAAGTCTGTTAAAACAATGAACAACTCCAGGATTGAAGTTGTTAAGTTCAATGGAACTAACAATTTCGGGATGTGGAGGTGTGAGGTTATGGATGCGTTGAATGCACAGAACCTCGAGGACACGCTCCTTTTGGAGAAGAAGAAGGATACTACCACTGATGATGAGTGGGCAAAAATGAACAGGTCGGCATGTGGCCTGATTCGCTCATGTTTGTCACAAGATATCAAATATTCTGTTCAACATGAGAAGTCAGCAAAGGATATGTGGAATACCCTCGAGAAGAAGTACCTGACAAAGAGCGTGGAGTCAAGGCTGCAGCTTAAGAGCAAGCTGTATTTGTTCAGGATGCAGAGGGGAAGCACAGTAAATGAGCACCTCAACAGGTTTACAAAGCTTCTTACGGATTTGCTAAATGTGGATGCCATTATAAGTGAGGAAGACAAGTCAGTCATTCTTCTGAACTCTCTTCCACCGGAGGAGTATGAAATATTTACAATGACATTCATAAATGGAAGGCAAACCTTAAACTATGATGAGATATCGTCAGCACTGATGAGTTATGAGAAGAGGAAGAATGAGAAACATTCTGGGAGATCTAGTTCATCAGCAGAGGCTTTGGAGGTAAGAGGCAGGAGCTCATCAAGGAAAGGCAAGGAGGTGAGAGGAAGATCGAAGTCAAGACCGGGCTTAAGGGATCTTAAGAAAGACCAGTGCATGTATTGCAAAGAGTTTGGGCACTGGAAAGTTGACTGTCCAAAGTACAAGGGGAAGAAGAAGGAATCAAAATCTGAGGCAAATCTGGCAAGAGTGACAAAGGCTGCTAGCAATAAATCACAGGCAGAGGATTCAGATTCAGATTCTTCGGTATTCTCGTTTTCAGTTACTACTCCTGTTGTAGGTTACTCGGGGGAAAAACGAGTGGATCCTGGACACAGGTGCTACATATCATGTATGCCCTAATCGAGATTGGTTTACTAGTCTTGAGAAGCTGGAGGGATGTTCGGTCGTCATGGGCGATGATCATCCATGCATCATGGAGGGTGTAGGCACAATTCCTATCAGGATGTTCGACGGGATGGTAAGGGAGCTGAAGGAAGTGAGATATGTCCCTCAGCTGAAGAGGAACTTGATCTCAGTAGGTGTTTTGGAATCATTAGGGCTCGGAGTGTCTATTAAAGAAGGTGTTCTTAAAATGACGAAGGGCTCAATGGTGGTGTTGAAGGCCAACCGCAGGAATAATTTGTATTACTTGAAGGGTAGTACAGTGACAGGGCAGGTGGCAGCTTCGACCAGTCAGAAGGAAGATCTAACCCGGCTATGGCACATGAGGCTGGGACATGCAGGGGAGAAATCTATGCAAGCTCTTGTGAGGAAAGGGCTACTGAAGGGTGCAGAGACCTGCAAACTGGATCTGTGTGAACATTGCATCATAGGCAAGAAGACAAAGGTGAAGTTTGAAACAGCTTCACACTGCACCGAAGGCATTCTTGATTATGTGCACACAGATGTATGGGGACCCACAAAGACTGCATCAATAGGGGGAACCCACTACTTTGTGTCGTTTATCGATGATTATTCTAGGCGGTGCTGGGTGTACACCATGCGACACAAGAATGAAGTCCTAGAATTGTTTGTGAAGTGGAAGGTTAATCAGGAAAGGAGTACATGAAGAAAAGTCAAGGTCCTTCGTTCTGACAACGGAGGAGAGTACAAGTCAGACCCTTTCCAGAAGCTATGTCTTGATGAGGGCATAGAGAGGCACTTCACAGTAAGGGAAACTCCGCAACAGAATGGGGTGGCTGAAAGAATGAACCGAACTTTGCTAGAGAAGGTTCGGTGCATATTGTCAAATGCAGGATTACCAAAGAAGTTCTGGGCTGAAGCTTTGGGGTATGCATGCCATCTCGTCAATAGGTTGCCGTCATCTGCAATAGGGGTAAGACCCCCCTTGAAGCTTGGTCGGGTAAAGCTGCAGGAGATTATGATGTGCTCAGGATATTTGGATGTCCAGCCTACTATCACGTAAAAGAAGACAAATTGGATCCGAGAGCGAAGAAAGGTGTGTTTGTTGGCTTCAAGAAAGGAACCAAGGGGTTCAAGATCTGGGACCAACAGGACAACAAATTCATAATCAGCAGAGATGTCACTTTTGATGAGGCCTCTATGATGAAGCCTACAGTCTCTCAGCAGGTGGAGACTAAGAAGACCAAGGAGCTATTGCAGCAGGTGGAGAGTGATGCAGATCCACCATCTCTATAAGACTCAGTATCTGTGAGGATCATTCCTGAGGTGACACAGGGAGGTGATCAAGTTGCAGAAGAAGATGCTGAGGTTGTTGAAGAGGATCAGGAACAGGTTATGGATACAGTTCCAGATCCCACTGCAGTTGGAAGACCAAGGAGGAATACTAGGAGACCTGGCTGGCTCACTACAGACATGGTGATTGCACATGCACTTCCAGTTGTTGAAGAAGCCATTCCATCTACTTTCAGGGAAGCTGAAATCAGTTCAGAAGCGGAGTTATGGAAAGGGGCCATGAATGAAGAGATGCAGTCTCTTTATAAGAACAACACATGGGAACTGACCAAGTTGCCCAAGGGGAAGAAAGCCATAGGGTGTAAGTGGGTATTTGCTAAGAAGCAGGGATCACTCCAAGAAGACAATGTGCGCTACAAGGCAAGGCTGGTGGCTAAAGGCTATGCACAGAGAGAAGGGATCGACTACAACGAGGTGTTCTCCCCAGTTGTAAAACACTCGTCTATTCGGATCCTATTGGCCTTGGTGGCACAGAATGAGTTGGACCTTGACCAACTTGATGTGAAGACCGCCTTTCTCCACGGCGATCTTGAGGAGGAGATCTACATGACTCAGCCCACAGGTTACAAAACTGCAGGGAAAGAGGAGTTAGTATGCAAGCTGAAGAAATCACTGTACGGTTTGAAGCAGTCTCCAAGACAATGGTACAAGCGATTTGACAGCTTCATCAGGAAGAAGAAGTACACAAGAAGCCATTATGATCCATGTGTGTACTACAACAAGTTATCATCTGGTGAGTATGTCTATCTACTACTTTACGTAGATGATATGCTAATTGCTTCTAGGTCAAGATCTGCAATTGATTCTCTGAAGAAGACTTTATCGTCTGAGTTCGAGATGAAGGACCTGGGGGAAGCAAGGAAAGTATTGGGTATGGAGATCACAAGGGACAGGGAAGCTGGCAGGATTAGCTTGACTCAGAAGGGCTATCTGGAGAAGGTATTGCAGAGATTTAATATCGGGAAAGATACAAAGACTGTAAGTACACCAATGGCGCCGCACTTCAAGTTGTCAGCGAAGATGTCTCCAAGGAGTGTTCAGGAGCGTGAACATATGACTCATGTACCATATGCCAATGCAGTGGGAAGCTTGATGTATGCAATGGTGTGTACAAGGCCGGATCTATCACAGGCAGTTTCCATGGTTAGCAGATATATGCATGACCCAGGTCAGGATCATTGGGAAGCAGTGAAGTGGATCCTGAGGTACATCAAGGGTACTGTTGATGTAGGCCTCGTGTTTGAGAAGGACAACACTGGGAAGCAAGAATGCATAGGGTACGTGGATTCGAACTATGCAGGTGATCTTGACAAACGCCGGTCGACGACAGGGTATGTATTCACATTCTCGCAGGCACCGGTGAGTTGGCGCTCCACACTTCAGTCCACAGTCGCATTGTCGACTACAGAGGCAGAGTATATGGCCTTGACCGAGGCCATGAAGGAGGCGATTTGGCTTCAGGGATTGCTAGATGACTTGGGAGTGGAACAAGAGATCTTGAAGATATACTGTGACAGTATGAGTGCCATTTATTTGGCAAGGAACCAAGTCTACCACGCAAGGACGAAGCACATCGATGTCAGGTATCACTTTGTTCGGGAGATTCTGGAGGAAGATGACATCAATTTATTGAAGATTCATACTTCGGAGAATCCGGCCGATATGCTTACAAAGGTGGTGTCGGGAGTAAAGTTTGCACACTGCAAAGACTTGCTCCAGATTCTTCAGGTGAATTGAGCTTGCTGAAGCTCATGTGGATGAACTACGGATGGCTTGATCCCTTGGGCAAGGGGTACGTAGGCAACCAGATTGGTGCAGCTGCTTTCGAGTCGGTGTTCGGCTCAGATTTAACAATCTTCACCGAGGTGGAGAATTGTTGGAGGAGAGAGTACAGTAGAGGAAGTGAAGTCATGCCAGGTGCTGTTGAAGACTGCCAAGGAGTCTACGACGAAAGGCGACGGAACAGCAGGCAGGAAAAACGAAGCAGCAGCAGAAAAGACAGTGGTCGGTCGACCGGACCGGTCGACCGACATGCACGAAGTGCACAGGTGCTCCCAGGTTTCTTCGGTCGACCGGACCGGTCGACCGAAGAGGGTCTTGGTTGCGTCGGTCGACCGGACCGGTCGACCGGAAAGGGTCTCTGTAAGCAACCCAACTCTCTGTTTGTTTCGGTCGACCGGCTCGGTCGACCGTAAGAGGGAGTCGGTCGACCGGCCGGTCGACCGACAGTCGGGTTTTGGGCGAAATCTGTTGTTTCGGGAAGTTATGTATTTAAGCCCTGGTTGTAATTTTCTAGGGTTAAGAGTGCTGAGAAAAATATAGCTGTTGACTCTCTTGTGTTGATAGAGATCGAGAGCTATTGTAATCCATCTTCCATAAAGAAAACTCTCTCCGTGAATTGCCCCGAGGACGTAGGTAAGTTGGCCGAACCTCGTTAGATCTGGTTTTTGCGATTGGCTGTTCTTCTAGTTTGTTTTCATTGTTCTTGGTGATTGAGATCAGGTTGGATCTTCTAAGGGTTGTTGTCTCCGAGCACAACAAAAATGACGTGGTTTTGGAACCGAATCACCTTCTGGTCTTCCCTGCACGAACTGGTACGAATCCCCGAATCATTCCTTGGGTCGGTCTTCAAATTGCCAGTGTATCGGCTACGTAGCGAGCACATATCCGGATCTCACGAGTGGGTCCGTATCGTTGTAACACGCAACCCAACACAAACGTATAAAAATAAATACACGCTTAACACCCACACATGCACACAGACACATACATGTATACCCACATTAATATTTATAGAAATATGGACATACATACACATGTATATACATACATACACCTGTATACATATACCAATATACATACATGCATTCATAATTACACCCATAAACATAATTACACATAAGCACCATACTACAACCTCACAGCGGGCACGGTGCAAACACAACACTCATACGCGTGATTATGCACACATTATCCTCACCTACACTCACACATCACCATACATGCACATAATTAAATACCAAACACACACATATATACACTAAACACATGCATGTTTATGAGGGTAATGAGGTATCACCCCACAACCGCTTCTTCTTATGATAATTAATAGGCTTTGTAGGGGTAATGGCCAAATTATAAAGATTCATTGGGGCTTTATCCAAAAAAACCCCCCATTAAACAAACAAATAATTAACTTGGTTCCAATGAGGACAAGATAAGAAGACTGCAAATGTTCAAATATGGGCATGGAAAGAGCAACATGTACATAATTAATTAGTGGTGAAGATGCAAATATTAGTTTAAGAATTTGCCTCAATGTGCTTGCCAAAAGACATAACTTTTTATTTGTTTAAAAAAAAAACAAGAGAAACTTGTAAAAGCTCTGCATTCAATTCTTGCCTTGGAAAAGAAAATCTTGGCCTTTATGTTGCCAGCTACTTCGCTTATTCCAGTTGTTAGCTAACTATCCAACACTGCAAATTTTATAAAAAGACATGACCCGAAATTCACATAACTTAGTATAAGAATTCCTTAATTAAGTTGTCAAAATGACAAAAAGAAGCCCTAAATTCAAAAAAAAACATTAAAGAGTATATAAAATTTTGAAATCGCATGCCTTTTTTTTCATAACAGATTTGAAATAAGAAAGAAAAGAGTGCAAAGATAATAAACCAACCCATTACTGAATCTCCAATCAAATTTATGTGATCAGCAAAGAGAATTCAAGTAAGTCCAATTACCAATATGAAAAAGATTATGAAACCTTAGCATATAAATTTTTCTATTGCTGGAATATTATGTTCATATAACTAGTAGGATCAAATTGAAAAGCACATGACACTTAAACTAAACGTTGTTAAAAAATTAAATAAATTAGAAGGCTCATGCATGTAAGAGCCAGGGGCTTGGATGGAGGTGGTGATTGCCGTGGAGGCTCGCCGGGGAGATCGCGGGCTGCCGGAGCGGATATGAGTGTGCTCGCATTTGCCGGCAGCGATCGGCGGTGACTGCGGAGGATGTTGACGGCACCGGCGAAGGTGATGCTCGATTCCGGCGGCTCCACGGAAAGGAGGGGAGGTGGAAAGCTCCGGCGGAGATGGGATGGCCGGCCATGGAGGAGTGCAAGAGGGGACTCGGCTATGCGGATTTGAGTGAAAAGAAGAAGAATACGATGGGATTTGGGTTTTAGTTTAGGATATGATTTATTAGTTAGGATTTTATAATTTGTAGTTAAGGTTGGGATTTGTTTTGTTAGTATTAGATTGGGTGGTTAGGATTAGATTAGGTTGGGATATTGATTTGATTATGGGTTTGGGTAAATAATGGATTGTGTCTAGTGAGTTAACGGGTTTGGGTAGATGAGAATGGTTCAATACTAATGGATATTGGGTTTGAGTTGAGATAATAGGTATAGATAAAGGGTTATAGGTTAATGGGTAGGAACAAGGATTAAAGGAAAAAGGAAATAATGCTACTACTAATAATAAAACAAATAGTAATATTAAATTATAATACTAATAACAACAACAGCAACAATAATAATAACTACCACTAATAATACTAATTAATATAATAATAATTTACAGGCAAATACCAACAATTAAAAAAATTAGTAGCAATATTAATTAATATTGATCATAAGAATAACAATTATTAATAACAATCTTATGAAATAATAATTTAATCTCAAATACAAATTTAGTTAATAAATATTAATAATAAGAATAACAATTTAGAGATAATAGAACTACTAGTTATTACTAATAATAATTATGACCCATACATGTAACAAAAGTAAAATTTTGAGGCACAACAATAATTTAATAAATAAAATAAAAAAATGAAAGTAAAATAAAATTAAAAAAATTAAAAAAATTAAAAGTACATTATTTTACATCAAGGATATTACAATCTTTTTTCAACTCAGAGAGTCAGAGAGCGATTGAAGGGCAGTGCTGTGTTTGGGGCAAACACGTGAAGATCTGAGGGTGATTTGGGGGCAGGAGTGAAGAACCTGAGAACTCTCACATGGTGGGAAAGAGAGAAAGGGAGAGGAGTGGAGAGAGCAAGAAAGAGAAAATAATGATTGTTTTATAGTGATTGTTTTATAGTGATTGTTTGATACCGGTCAATATAGATGGCTCGCTTAGTTTAATATTTCCACGTGATTTCTAGTCCAGTTTACTATTCAAAAGTCAGAAACATTAAAGATGAACTATTAAAAACTCGTAAGAATTTTCTATGTTGACTAGTCGCATGGGTCTATATATATGGAGGACCTTTGGCAAACATCAAAGTAATTATCTGAGTGAGAGTACTAAAAGAGATGGATTCTATGGCAACAAGAGAAAATAAGCCTCATGCCGTGTGTATACCCTGTCCAGGACAAGGCCACATAAACGCCATGCTGAAATTTGCCAAGCTCCTCCACTGCAGAGGCTTCCACATCAGTTTCGTCCACACAGACTCCAGCTACAACCGAATCCTCGCCACCTCCGGCCCTTCTTCCCTCGACGGCCTGCCCGACTTTCGCTTCGAGACCATCGCCGATGGTCTGTCTTCCTCTGAAAGCCAAGACGTCTCGGCCATCACCCTCGCCATGCGCGCCAGTTTATCTGATCCGTTCCGTCAGCTCTTGAACAGACTCAATGAATCAGCGGGGCCGAAGGTGACCTGCATAGTTTCCGATACGTTCCTCACTTTCACAATCAAGATTGCGGCCGAGTTGGGCATCCCTGATCTGTCCTTCTGCTCGGTGAGCGCCTGCGGCTTCTGGGGTTGCTTCCACTATAAAGAGCTTGCTGATAGAGGCATTGTACCACTCAAAAGTACGTATTTCAATACTTCTGATTGATTGGTAAAGTCGTATTAATGACATAATGTAGTTTCTAATGCATTTCAAATTAATTAGTACCTAGCTTAGGATTAATTTCAAAAATAAAAATGTGAACTTCACAGCTTTTTACACACTTTTTACTAATTCATATATTTAATTTTTTTTTTTTTTTTGGTTTCCTTTTATGTGTGCCCTTGACAAGGGCAAACCATTGTAGCCTTGTATAATGCACGACTCCGACCTATGCTCATGATCGACTCTTGTTTATGTTTTTGCTTTTGTTGGGAAACCAGGTGAAAGTGACCTCAGCAATGGTTACCTGGACACTCCCATCGACTGGATTCCTGGGATGTCTAATATGCGGTTGAGAGATTTTCCAAGTTTTGTTTGGACGACTAATCCGAATGATGTCCTCCTTAACTTCACCGAAGATGAAGCACAAGATTGTTTGAAAGCCACTGCTATTGTTGTACATACATTTGAAGACTTGGAAGGCCCAGTTCTTGATGCGATGTCAGCTGTACTCCCTCCAGTTTACGCCATAGGCCCTCTAAACTTAATGTGTCGTCAAATGCTAAGTGAGTCAGTAGAAAACATTGGGTCCAGCTTTTGGAAAGATGACTCCACTTGCTTGAAATGGTTAGAAGGAAGAGCGTCCAGGTCAGTATTATACATTAGTTTTGGGAGTACAGCCGTGATGACTAGGCAGCAATTGATCGAGTTTGCATGGGGGTTCGCTAACAGCGGCCATGACTTCCTATGGGTAATTAGGCCCGACTGTGTGATCGGGGATTCTGCTATTCTGCCTAAAGAGTTCTTGTCTGAGGTCAGTGAGAGAGGCTTGCTAATAAGCTGGTGCCCGCAAGAGGAAGTGTTGATGCATCCATCGATTGGAGGGTTCTTGACGCACTGCGGATGGAACTCTTTGTTCGAGAGTATAAGCTTGGGAGTTCCGACAATTTGCTGGCCATACTTTGCAGATCAGCAAACAAATTGCAAATATGCATGTAATGAGTTCGGGATTGGTCTGAAAATTAGTAATGATGTAAAAAGAGAGGAGGTGGAGCTAGTGGTCAAAGAGCTTTTGCGAGAAGAGAAGGGAACAGAGATGAGGAGGATGGCATTGAAATGGAAGGAGAAAGCAATTAATGCCATAAAGTCAGACGGAAAGTCATTTGTGAATTTAGAGAAGGTGATTGAGGAGGTTCTTTTGCGAGGAAAGTAAGACATGTGATTTTGTAAGCCTTCATTTCTAAATTTGTACTACCACTTAAAATATAAATTGTTTTGCAAGTGATTTAGTATGTCATTTTAGCTTATCATTGAAAGAGAATTTTGACGTGGAAAACTTATATATGACTTCATATCTTTTGGGATATATTCTGAACATATGCAAAGTATAAATATTTAGATATTTTCATGGTGTAGTTTCGCAATGATCTCTGTATAATGTAGAATGGGCTTGTGTTGCTTTTGACTTTATGGGGGTATGTTTTATCACGAAGGTTGAATCATTGATCTTTGGATACTCAAGTATCAAATTTTAAGTTTTAGCATATCTCACAGTGGATGGTTTTAACATCCAAAAAGTCCTAGCAACTGCTATGATCGCCAGAGGCGGCTCAATTCCAGGGAGGTTTTAGGCGAAAGTTTTAAATGGGCCCTTTTAAAATATATTTTAAATAAGTAATTAATATTAACTAATATTTTATATCATCAATATTTTATTGAAAAATAATTCTTCTAGCTTTTGAGATGCAAAATTTTTAATCAAGTTTTTGTATTCAAGTATTGCTAATGTATCTTTTTTTATAGAGCAGTTGCAGGCCCTGTCGTCAGTCTGGAGCCCTGTCGTCAGTCTAGGGCCTGGGCGACGGAGGCGGTGAAGAGCAGGGTAACAGAGAGAGAGAGAGAGTTTTAATTTTGAGAAATTCTCTAATTATAATTAAATAGTTAGGGAGAGTGGAAGAAAAGATATGAGGAAGTGGAAGAGACGACTCTCTAATTATAATTAAATAGTTATAGGGAGTGGAGAATATTAGCTTGGGAAAGTGGAAGAGACTCATGCTTTTCCTCATAACATAAAAAATGAAGAGGGGAAAAATCAAAAAAGCGTGGATGACAGGATTCGAACTCGCGCAGGCAAAGCCCACCAAATTTCTAGTTATGCCTGATAACCACACCAGCACGCCCGGTTGAATGAATAAAAATATTTTATATTTCTTATTTTAGTAAATACTAATTTACACTATTATTTTGGAGGCCCCACTATATTTGGGGGCTCTAGGCGACCGCCTTGTTCGCCTAGGGGTTGAGCCGCCCCAGATGATCGCTAAGGCGCCAGAACATGAATACCGAGGTTTGAAACGCAAATGGTTCACAAAAGAGAAGAATCCAAAGGAGAGCAAGAAGAAAAGAAAGAATGTGTCGTCAAGTCCCAATGGCAAGTGTTTTAGCTACAACAAGCCAGGGCATTGGGCTAGGTATTATAAGGCACCTAAGAAGGTATTTCTTAATGGTTTGAGTCGCTAAAATTGCAATGTGCCAGATTGGGTCTTTGTTGCTCATACATCTGATTTATAGAATGTAGACTCGAGAGCAATGGGCCAAATAGCGCGCTCGAAGACAGCTTCAAGGAATACCACAACGTTCAGGCCAGAAGCAAAAGGATCTTCATGGGGAATCAAGCAAGCATAGAGGTGCATCGGACGTTACTGATTAACTCTTGGCTCAGTTCATAGCTTAATTTTGAAAGACGTGTTGCATGCCCCAAACATTAGTTAATTTGTTGTCAGTAAACAATTTAACCTCAAAGCGTTTCTCCTTTTGTTTTGAAAGGTGCGCCACTAGGATGTCATTGAAAACTCTGTGTTGGACGTGGATATTAATCAAATGGTTTTATTATTATGATTTGTCGAAATTCATTTGCTCACATATGCGGACCAATGGATGTGAAGGCACAAAAGAATGCACCTTATTTCATTACTTTTATTGATGATTTCACACGGTTCGATCATCTCTGCTTGATTACGGTCGACCGGTCATGCTGAAAAACAGTGAACAAAGCAGTTTTTAAAATAGGGTTTTTAATCTAATTTCCTTTAAACCACAGATGTATATTTATCTTGAAGAATCATAAAAATGATGTAGAAACAATTTAAATCTTTCTTGGCATGAAAAACAACAAAAATATATTTATTTTTATTTATTATTATTATTATTATTTATCTCTATTTATTAATAAAGCGATAAATAAGAGATGTTGAAGCCGAATACCCCGTTAAGGGTTTTGAACTTCTCCTCGAAATTCCTTTGGATAAGAGTTGAGGCGCAATTGCCATCTCTATTTATTTGCTTACTTTGGTTAAATAAATCTTTATTATAAAGTTTCATTTTAACAAAAACTTGATATATGGACAAATAACATATGGCAAAGAAATATGAATATATTCTCAAGCATGGCAAAGATATAAACAATTGGATATGCAAGTTTACATATGGCATCTTATCACAAAAGTGTAACTAGCAATCCTATGCATAAAAAGAAATTTTTGTGGAGAAGTTACCAAACCATAGGTATTCTCCAAAAATGAGTGCCTCTACGATAGTGATGCAAGCGACGATGTGTTCGTTTAGTGTTGATGCATCCACCACCCGGGCACCACCTCCCCCTAAGTCTTGGAGGAGGACGACCCACCTACATCAATGAAGTTTGGTGCGTCTTTTGGTACCCAAATCTTTTTGGGTCCTATAGGGTTAGTGTTTTCTCGAACCCAAACATTTTTATTAGATAAGTTTAGCTTAGCATAACAAAATTTAGCTAAATGGCCTTTGCGGCCACAATGTGCACAAGTATAAATTCTACCATACATAAATGCATGCTTGTCCGTGTGTCCATGTTTGTGTGAGTTTGAAGCATGATGATGATGAGTGTGTTTCCCTTGGGATATTCCTTTAGGAAACCTAGATGCAAGTTTAGTCATGTCAAAAGCATATTTCTTTAAAGTTGTATCCAAAACTTCAATACGTTTTTGGATCTCTAAAAATTCATTTTTATTGCAAGTAGAAATAGGGCTTTTTCCTTTACAAGATGTTTTGTATTTTTCAAAATCCTTTTTCATTTTCTTAAAAGAATTTGATAATTCATTTTTCTCTTTTAAAACAAGTTCAAATTTACCTTTTAAAGAGTCATTTTCCTTTTTCAATTTTTTATTTTGGGCTTGAGAAATTTCATACCTACTTTGTAACTCTTCAAAAAAATGTGCAAGTTCATCCATAGTTAAGTCTTCATCATCTAGAGAGTTTTCTAGACATACCTTAGAAGCATCATCGCCATGTGCCATGAAGTACATGTGAGCGGCGTCGATCTCCTCTTCGGATTCCGACTCCGAGTCATCCCACGTGGCCACCATCGCCTTTTTCTTCTTTTGCCCGTTCTTGGAGGTAGTAGCTTGTAGAGAGGGGCAATCGGCAATTAGGTGTCCTGTCTTCTTGCAATGAAAACACGGACCCGTTCCTCTCACTTCTTTTCAAATCTTCCTTGAGGTCTCCCTCTTCGAAAGTTGCTTTGTCTACCCCTTTTATAGAACATTTTGCCCACCTTCCTTATGAGCATGGCAAAGTCTTCATCGTAGTCTTCCAATGAATCCTCTTCATCATGGGTGGATGGAACGGCCTTGAAAGCAAGGGCTTTCTTCTTCGGTGCCTCCCTTTCTTCTCTTACCTTCATCTCCATCTCATGGGTTTTGAGATTGCCGATGAAGCCGGAGAAGTTCATCTCCTCCCTATCATTTAGCTCCTTGAGGGTGGTTGCCTTGACTTTCCAAGACTTGGGAAGAGCTCTAATGACCTTCTGGATCTTTTGATCATTGTCGATGTTGTCACCTAAAGAAGATAGAGCATTAGTAATCTTGGTAAAACGGGTGAGCATATCATCTATGCCTTCATTATCAAGCATGTAAAAATTCTCATATTGAGAACGGAGCAAGTCAATTTTAGATCTCTTGACTTGAGATGTTCCCTCATGAGTAACAATAAGAACATTCCAAACTTCAAAAGCAGATTTGCAGTTAATGATGCGTGAAAGATCATCTTCATTTAATGCTTGAGTGAGTGCATATTGGGCTCTAGCATTGGCCTCATAGTCCTTAGAGGTTTCTTCGGACCATGTCTTCTCATCAGTGAGAGGTTCAATAAATTCTTTGGTGATGGACCTGACAACTCTAACTCCTAGGGATTTTAGGAATAGGTTCATTTTGACCTTCCAATAGGGAAGTTCAACCCATCAAATTTGGGTGGGGACTTGATGCTAGAAAAGTCAACAGATGCCATGAAAACAAGTATAATGCACAACAAATGATAAATGCAACAATTAGATATAGCCAAAAGTGAGGATCTCCCTAAGGTGGTTAAACCAAATGCTAGGGTTAGGCTCTGATACCAATTGAAATCACCTAGAGGGGGGTGAATAGGTGAAGGCTATACTAAGTGACAAATTATGCGGATTAAAAACTAATTAACAATAAGCAACAATAATTAAAAGACTTGCAAGAGAGTATACAAATAATAGAGCAAGTAAAGGAGAGATAGAGTTTAGAGATAAGTGGACAATCGCAAACACGAGAATATGTTTCGAGGTTCGAGCCACTGCTCTACGTCCCCGCCTTCAACACGATGAAGGATTTCCACTATGCTTGATCCCACCGGATCGTCAAATACAAGTTCTCACTAGAACTCTTTGGACACACTTGTCCTCTCTTACGGTGCCGCAACACCAACTAGGAGCTCACTAGCTCGCTTGGGGCCGATGCCTCTACAACTTCTCAATATGAAGAAAAGGTGATCAACACTTGACCACAAACAATGGCTCACTTGCACAACCCTACAACCAAGATGAGGAGATGAAACTTTTGGGATTGTGTAGTGCACAAATCTAGAAGAGAAGTAGAGGAAGGCTTCAAGCTAAAAGGATTGGAAATTTGGCTCAATGAAAGCTTTTTGCTAAAAGGCTAAACTTTTGAAACTTTTAACTTTTTCTTGTAAATCTTGTTAGTTTAGTTGTAGAACACTCCCTCTATTTATAGGGGATGAAAACTGCTTTACAAGGGTCAAGAGATTCGTTGGGGAAAATCCCAACACAAATCAAATCAGAAAAATAGCTGTTGGAAACTGTCAGCAGATTCCGACTACTGTCGGTCGACCGGGCCGGTCGACCGCCAACGGTCGGATTTCTGACCGTTGGGAAAGCGGTCGACTGGGCCGGTTGACCGAAGACCCAAACAGAGAGTGAGTTCTCTCTGTCGGTCGACCGGTCCGGTCGACCGAGGAAAAACAGAGAGCACTGCTCTTGCTCTCGGTCGACCGATGTGCACACATGCACAAAGGTGCATGTCGGTCAACCGCCCGGTCTACCGACAGAGCAGTTCAGCTCTGCCAGCGGTCGACCGTGCGGTCGACCGGACTAGGCCAAAAACAGTTTTCTGAAAGGGCTTTTTGAAGATAGAAATTTTGATAAAAATTCTTCAGATGGGTATATACAAAATATAGTTCTAGGGCTTATAAAGACCAGGGTGTGATCATAGATCAACACCAAAATTATTTGAACTTTATTTTGATAAAAATTCTTTGTCTAAATAAAAACGATTTTTCCAAAAACCGATTTTTTCCAAACTTTGTTTTTCCGAAACTTGGTTAGAAATTTTGTGATAAAAACTTGTTTGTAAGCATGAAGCAATATCAAATGTGTGTGTGTGACAATCCCAAAGTTATCAACCTCTATCATCTCGGTCTTGACAAAATAGAGTAGAAATCCTAACTAAAATGGAAAATGTAAAAATACAAATCTTGTAGTAGTCTTCTCAACTTGTTTGATCCTGGAGCTCTTCTATTGTGCTGGGCTCTGGGATCCAAATCTTTGCGGCTTCCAAATGTGTGAGTCTTGTGTTGGAGCCGTCAATCAACCTATGATTTTTACCTGAAACTCATTTAAACAAACTTGTTAAAACATAACTACATATGGTTTGTTATCATCAAAACTTCGGGCTAATGGCCTTTGGGCCAACAATCTCCCCCTTTTTGATGATGAAAAAACATGATAATTAGATTTATGATATACATATATAGTATTTGAGATACACTCATGTTCATATGGATCCATATTTTGTGTTCTCACTTTAGTTTAGTTATATTGTATATCCTAATCTAAAACATGTGCATTTCGCTAAATGATCATATTGATTTATGCTTCGTTTTATGCTTCATGTTTTTGATTACATGTTTAGATGTAGCTTTCATTAAAACTTGTGTCAATACTTGTACAACTAGTGAGCCACAAATTGATTATTATATGTTTGTACTTAATTGCTCATTTGTACCTATTAGATGTACTAGTATAGCCTAGTTTTGATGATTCGTACATTTTGACTTGTATTCCCTATTTTTGGATATGTTTTTTATGATAATGTGTTTTAGCTTCATGTATATGTTAATTTTGCCAAAACTTTAGATGTACATGTATACCCTTGAGTCATTTGCGTTTCATGCAAATTTTTTTTTATAGACTCAATAATTGGATATATATATGTATACCTATAGTTTTGACAAAACATACATATGCCTTGAAGTTAGTATCGTTTTAATGAAAATTAAATTTTCATATTTTTTCATGTTTTTGCTAAGGAATTTCATATTGAGCTTAATTGCCTATTCTCGTGATTTTATTGATTACATGATTCTTACACTCACATTATTCTTATTTACTCATGACTTTTATTTCATGAGTATATATGTGCTTTATAGACCTTGAGTGTTGATGATTGTGTGATTTTCATGTTTTCATGGATATATTATTGTTTATTTCTTTCTTGAAGGATTTCGTACTAGTTTTCAATTATTATCTTTAAACTAGTCATTATTCTTCATTGGTAGAGTTTTCAAAAATATGATAAATTATTTTCAAATCTTATTTTTTAAAACCCCTACCCATCGAAGGGGCGGTTGGTTGGGCGACCATACCTTGTATGCTCAAATTGAAAATCTTTTTAACATGTGCATGAATGGGTGGTAGGTATGAATTATACATTTGCTCCTCATTGTATTTTCAATTGGTATCACAATTGATATTTTTGTTCGTATACTCATATTTGTGGTTTTCCATATATGTATGCTTCGAATTCCAAATAGTATCAATTTCGATTGATATTTACATTTTCATACATATATATATGATTTGATTGTGCTTACTATATCTTTACATCTTAAAGCACAAATTATGTTTATGCTAAGCTTAATCCTTAATGTCAATTATTTTTTCAATTGGTGTCTTATACAAGCTTATGCATCGTTTTCATTCGTATTTCATAAAAGGGGAGAAAATTCATGTTTTACCTTTTAATCAGTTTTATTTTCAATTAGTATCTTACTCCCACACTTTATGATGAAAAAGGATATTATTCAATTAATTTCTTACTCATCAATTGGTATCCTATGTTCCTAATGAAAAATATTTTCAATTGGTATATGCCAAATATTTTGAATACTGGTATCAAGAATCTTAAATTGATATTATTCTCTATTTGGTATCTTTATTGTAAAATGATTTGTTTAACCAAAAAGTTTGGTTTATGTTTTTCAATTGGTATCATACTTCATTTTAAATTGGTATCTATTTTGAAATGTGCCTTGCTTACCTAAAAATTTGGTTTTTACTTTCTTTTGGTATCAAAACTTACAATTGGTATATATATACTTACCATTGGTATCAAAATTATAAGATATTTTAAATTGGTACTAATATTCACAATTGATATCACAAATGCAAAAATGTTTCATTCCCTATTGGTATCAAAAATTTTCAAAATACCTTCAATTGGTATTAATATTTACAATTGGTATCAAGTTTTATAATATATATCTTTCAATTGGTATCAAAGTTTACAAGATATTTTCAATTGGTATCTTTTGATATATTAAAAAAAAATTGTTTCCTTACAATTGGTATCATAATGTTTTGATCAAAATTTTGTTTACTTACAAGTGTTTACTTACAATTGGTATCTTAAAAATTTTTGTTTACTTAAAAAAAAAATAGATAAAAACTCAAAACAAACAATTTTGTTTACTTACAATTGGTATGTTTTAATATGCATTGCTTATATGCAAGGGAAGCTTAACATCTTCTCTATATCGCTTTATTGTTTGGTTTGACAAAAGGGAAAATAGTATCATTTATGCCCCTTATTGCTTATTGAGTTTTTGTTTATACCCTTTATTGATGATTGACAAGAAGGAGGAGAGATATTTTAGAGTTTTATATGCATGTTTATGCATGTTTTCAAACAGGGGAGAGATTTTCCTTGTTTAAGTTTTATATGTATGCATATTTCAAAAGGGGGAGAGATGTTTATCTTGGCATTTTCTCCATATGCATGTCTATTTTTGTTTTCCATTGGTATCAAGTGCATATATGTCAATATATGTCAATTGGTATCAAGAGCATTGTTTTGTTTATGCAAAAATGAGAAAATAAACATTACATATTTGTGTTGAGGAAATAAACCTTATTTATGCATATTTGTGTTGAGCATTCATTGCATATATTTATATTTATTGTTATGCATGAGTTAAGGGGGAGCTTCTATGAAACTTAACTTTAATCTATGTATATATAACTCCATGAGTTTTGTCATCATAAAAAAGGGGGAGATTGTTAGCCCAGAGGCCCTTCACTCTAGTTTTGATGATGATTAACTCATGTAGTTATAGTTTACTAATAATCCTGTGATATTTAGTTTCAGATATTCGGTCAAGATATTAGTAGGTATTTAGCTTCAACAAAGGAGTTTTGGAGCTTATACATGGTGATTCAAGAGCTCGTGCGTCAAGATCGCATATAGCACTCAATTGGAGTCACCTCGGTGGATCATGTTTGGATCGAATCGACTTGGAGACGGAGTTCTACAAGAAGACATCGGTTGTTTTGTTTAGATGTTTAGATCTTATGTAAAGATTAGATAGTGTTGATATGCTCAAGTTCACATACACACAAGTTTTCAGTTTATTAGTTTTTAGTTTTCGGTTTAACCGATTTTAGATTTTATGTTAAAAACATAGATATATATATATCCTTTATGTATATTGGATTCTATCTATATACAATATGCTTCAAAGTTGTTTCAATATCATGTTTTTGTATTTACATGAGTTTTGAAGAAAACGGTTTTCCATTTCAAAAATTCAAGTTTTGAAAAATACGGATTTTGTGTTTAAGCCAAATTTCTATATCACAAAAATGGTTCAAAAGGAATATAATATGTGTTGAATTTTTGTCACACATATTTGTAATTCAAAGATAATATAAGAACTTATTTTGTGGAATTTATTTGATTTTATGGAATTTATTTGAAGTTAAAAAGTCGAGTTTTTAAATCCTAAAAGTATTCCCTGCCAGGCTCTGGCGGTCGACCGGCCGGTCGACCGATGTGCACGAAGACGTGCACACAGCCAGCCACTTCGGCTGGTCGACCAGGCGATCGACCGACTGAAAGCACCCCACTCTCGGGTGGGGGCCGATCGACCGGGCGGTCGACCGTAGGCTTTGGCCCGGTCGACCGGGCGGTCGACCGCTGGCTCAACGGTCAGAAAAGTGACCGTTGGCCGGTCGACCGGAAGGGCAAAATTGCCCTTTGCTGCTGCCAACGGGCAGATTCTGTTTTGGGTTATAAATACCCACTTCTTTAGTTGATTCCAAAAAGAATTTCAAGAACAAAATTTTCTATCTTTCAGCAAGTTTTTAAAAGAGTTTTTGTGCCAAAAGATTTGATCTTTATTTGTTTTTAAAAGGGTTGGAAAAATCAAGAAAAGGAGAAGTCTTTGGGCGTTGTTTTGAAGTTCATTTATATTTCAATCTAGAGTTTTTTCAAGAGTTTTTCTTTGTGATTTTGATTTCTAAACTCTTTATTTTCTCACACTTGAGCTATCATATCTATCTTATCTATTAGGATCTTGTTTAGTGATAAATTGGTTTGTGGTTTGTTGAAACCAACAAGTGTTGTAAACCTTTTCCTTTGCTTTAACTTTGTGCCTTTCCCTCTAAGTGTAGAGGAGGTTGTGCAATTGGGTTGTTGGTATCCCTCTAAGTGTAGAGGTGATTGAGTTTGTTGGTATCCCTCTAGTGAGAGGTTGATCTTGTGTTGCCTTTGTGCCTAGCCTCGTGTGTAGAGGTTGTTGGTGTTTGAAAGAGGAGTTGTGTGCTCCAAAGTTGTATTACCCAAATGCTCAGTGGAGGTTCCCTTTGTGAGAAGTCCTGTGTGGACGATGTAGTGGAAATCCTTCTGTGTGAAGGCGGGGACGTAGAGATGGGTGCTCGAACCTCGAAACATATTTTTGTGTTTGCGTTTGATTCACTTTCTCTAACTCTCTCTCTCTCTCTTATATTGTGTCTTGCATTATTTCATATTGTTCATATCATACTTATATGCTTGGTATTATTTGTGTGTGCCATTCTTGTATTGAACCAAGAGAGCTTTATATAGCACCTCTGTTTGACACGGAGAGGGGTTGGCTGGTGTACGTTTCCTTGAATCAGATGAAACAATTACAGCCGCTTAATCTTCCGGTTACAAGGGAGGGGGAATATTGAATCTTGAATTCCCCCTTTGTTTAGTGCTGGGTTCTTCGTGTGGCGGTGGAGAGTGAATCTTGTTCTCCGTTGACCGGATGACTGTTTGGACCGTCGGGGACTTCTCTTCGGTCGGTAGAGGGAGTAACTCAGCTCCGTCTACCAAAACTCTAGAAGAGGAGGTAGGCGAAGAGCGGCTAGTACTCAGTAAGCTCGCTGAAGGGTTCTCTCTCTCTGTCGATGATCTCTCCTTTTTTCTCGGAATCTCTCTTTTGCCCGATAATCGTCGTCGTCCCTTGTTGTGTTGTCTGTTGTGCCGTCCCAATAGTGACGGGACTATTTATAGGGTTTTTAGGGGGTGATCGTGCCCCCTAAAAGTGCTCCACGATGAGGGCCAACTTCCCCGCTACATGGGCGGTGGATGGCGCCATAATCGGGGTAGTTGCAACCGAGACGTGGGTGTCGAGCCGACGCGTCTTGATGCTGAGACGCGGGCTTCGGGCCGACGCGCCTTGTTGCTGAGACGCGGCGTTGAGCCAACGCGCCTTGATGCTGAGACGCGGGCTTCGGGCCGACGCGCCTTGATGCTGAGACGCGGGCTTCGGGCCGACGCGCCTTGATGCTGAGACGCGGGCTTCGGGGCTGACGCGCCTTGATGCTGAGACGCGGGCTTCGGGCCGACGCGCCTTGATGCTGAGACGCGGGCGTTGAGCAACGCGCCTTGATGCTGAGACGCGGGCGTTGAGCCAACGCGCCTTGATGCTGAGACGCGGGCTATCTCTCGCGTCTTGATTGTCACATTTAACCTTGCGCCTGGATCTTGGATCTCTGTGTTTTGGTGGCTTGTCTTGGTGATTTTTAGACAGCCTACAGAAACCCCTCCAAAGTTTTCGACATTCCGCAGTTAACTGGGACGGATTTCGAAATACTTTGGACTCTAGCTGAGTTCGCCTTCATGACTAGACTGTTGATGCTCCGGGTTTAATCTTATCTGGAGTTGGTCTTCGTGAGTGTACTGTTGAACTCTTTGAAGCCCCCAGAGTTGATCATGTTGAGTGTCTAGATACACAGTCTAAACCTCCCCGATTGCTTTTAGTCTGTCACGAGTGCGCTTTTGACCAGGAGTGGTTGGTCGTCTGCTTGCGTCAGTGTACTGTTGAACTGATTTTGCAGAAGTAGGAGGCCAAACGCAGGTTCTTTTTCAAAAAGCAGAGATGGTACTGCTGTAAAGGCGCGATTTCTGTAACGTGCGTCCTTTGGCAATGGAGACGTGGCTGATCTTCAGAAGGCAGACGCGATATTTGGCCAGACTGGAAGGACGCGAATTTCTTAGAGAGACGCGACCTTCCAAATGCATTCATGGAGAGGCTGACGTGGCATGTCCATCGAGGAGGTGCGTTCTTTGGGCGCGAATTCTGTGCCATGTCATGATTACGCCGCCAGCTGGCCTAGGGAACCGGCGAAATTTCGCCTTTTGGCGCGCGGATTTCCTGGTTCATTAAATGAACTGCTCCACGTGTCGACTGCTGACTCGTGGCGGGGTTGCGACGCATGATCTTCTTCGTTCAGAAATGATTTGGTTACACGCGTCAAGCGGCGACTCGCTGCAGCGTCTACCGGGCCACACGCCGCGTATCTTCGCGAATCCCTGTGCCTATAAAAGGCAACAGTTGGAGAGATGCATCTTCTTCTCCGAACGCACTCGCTGAGAAAAAGAATTTCCTTCTCTGTTCATCTTCGAACTTGTTCATCTCCTTGCTCGGATTTCTGAACATCAATGGCACCCAAGACTAAGCCAACTGTATCGTCCTCAAAGGCGACCGTCGCCGAGGCCCAGAGGGGCGGCTCCTCCTCTGCACAGGACGTCGTTCTCCCAGGTCTCCAAGGTAAAGGCCTCTTAGGCGGAAGTTTCGCCATTAAAGAAAGTTCAAAGAACTTTTAAGAATCCTTAACACGTGAATTTCAAATCGTGTTTGATTCCCAGACGCAGTCTTTGGGATGATAACCGAGGCGCGGGTTTGGACCCTCGCGCCCTTGAGTCCTGCGCTTCAGATTCTTCACTTAGAATATTTTCTATTTGTGAAGGGTTCAGACGCGGACTTAGTTTACAGAACGCGGATTTGATCCTTGCGTTCTGTTTCATCAGCTGCTGATTTTGATGAATCTGGCACCCGAGTCCAAGTACTTCAACATCTGGGGATGTGAAAGGAAGGGAGTTACCCTCCTTAACTTCTGGCGATTATGGTAGTGGAAAGGTTAAGGTGGATAACTCCCTTCTTTTCGCACCCCAGAAGTGACATCAAGGAGAATGTTGTGGAGACGCCGATCCCATAGGTCTGGACGCGGATTTGATAATTCCTGCGTCCAGTGCCTCTTCTGCGTGGATGCGCAGGTCTGGACGCGGATTTAATAATTCTGCGTCCAGTGTCTCTTCTGCGTGGATGCGCAGGTTTGGACGCGGATTTAATAATTCCTGCGTCCAGTGTCTCTTCTGCGTTCGGATTATGAACACTTAGCATTTTTTTCTATGCTTTTGATAGAGTATCTAACTAAGTGTCCTTTTCTTTTTGCAGCGCCACGCCCTGCTACTTCACTCGCCAAGAAGTGCCACTTTGGTCATGTAGGTGGTGCTGACCGGGATTTGACTTTTGTATTACAAAGGACCGTTCCTGTGACTGCTGACAAGTCACCGGATCGCAGAGAGAGGCTCTCAAATGTTGACATGAGAACTCTTCGGGTATTTATGACTGATGCAGCATTCGCAACAGATGCTGGCATCAAGCTGGAGAAGCCTGCCTTCTTCTTCGGAGATCGTATCCACGAGGGCGGCCATAGCGTGTATGACGGAACTTACAAATGGCTCCGTCAAATAAAGGGTGGAAGATTCTTTCTTCCGGACATGGAGAGGATGTTCCCGCTGTCCTACTTCCAGCATATGTCAGTCCCTCGGAAGATGGAATGGGACCTTGCTTGATATGTTCCCGAGGTCACTCTCGGTGATTTGGGCTCCCACAAAGTATACCGTCATGATAGCCATGACAGGTCAGTTATCGGCCTTTTCCCTGGGTCACGCAGGACTGAGGTTCCAGCTGGGGAGATACCACAACTTGGCACTACCTTCCTCAACGCCTTCATGGAGGCGGAGGGTGACTACCCGGTTGGGTTCCGTGCGCCGGGGTGGGTCCATTCCACGGAGAACTATTGGTGGGGCAGAATGGTCGGCTTTGTTCTTACCGAGCTCGGGGGTCTGCTAAAGCGCGTGGGACTGTACTCGGCAGTCAGGGCCGTGCAGTGGGGGATCCCTCAAAGCTCTCAGAACTTCTTCGGGATTCTAGAGCGTTATAATCCTTCGACGGGGACGTTCTTCACTCCGGTCGGAGAGATGGGCCTTGCTCTGCACGAGCTGCACGAGGTCTCGGGGCTGTCGACAGGGGATATTCCCTATGAGGAATATGTCCCGACCGCTGTGGAGCTTCGCTATGTGAAGGAGGAGTTTCCCCTCATATATGAGACCTACTGGGAAGTGCTATGTCACTTCCACATTTGCGGCCAGATAACCAAATGGCGGTCGCAGGGAGTCAAGCAACTGTCTTGGGCCAGTTACTTGTTCAATAATGTCAACACCAAAGACCATCGGATAACCCGATTGGATCCCAGCTCTGACAGGGAGATTGAAGACAGGATCGACCAGGCTCCGAACAGCTTCTACACCACGGAGTCGAACGAGGACGGTTTCGACCCTGACTTGGTTTTTGAAAGCTTTCACCATCAAGCCCGGACTCCTATCTCCGATCGGGCGCTGTTGGCGGGCTTTCTGATGCTGTGGCTGAAGCGCTGTGTGGTGCCCACGCTGCCGCATGAAGTCATTGTTGCTGACGTGGTGTACCCAGCGGTGCTCCTGGCTCATGGGAACCCCATAGCCCTTCTCCCGGCCGTGGCGGCTGGTATTCAGAGCGGGCTGCGGGCGCTCACTAAGAGTTTCTGCGAGCCACCAAAAACTGCAGACTCCGAGGGAAAGCCGTATGTTGACTCAGAGGGGAGTCCGACGGTGAAGCGTCCCAACCCTCGTGTCGAGCTGCCTTACACGTACCTTATTGCTTGGTACGTGATGCATTGCCCTTCTTTGATGACGGCAGCGCGTTGGAGGGAGAATTCTGTCCCTTTTGTACAGCGGTTGGAGGGTTCAAAATGGCGTGATCCTTATATATATTACGTCCGGAAGTGCCTTTCAGACCCTGCAAACTACCAGCTCAATCGCTGCCTCCTCCAGATCCCTGATGCATCTTTCGGGGATCTACTTGTTGATTCTGTTGGCCCAGATGACTTCACGAGGTTATCCGCGGGGGCCTTCTGGTGGTTGCTAAATATCCGGCCCGGATATGTGCTTTTCCGGCAAGGGACGTCATGTACCATTGAGCCGTACATGCCGAGTCGCTTCGCTCGACAGTTCGGCTATGATCAGCTCTATGTCGGGAACCCCAATGCTAGACTTGCCTTCGAAGGGAACCTGTTCGAGGGTGCTCGGGCCTGGTACTATAGTGTGGCTGGAGGGACGGGAGTATCTTTTCGTCTACCTCTCGAGGGGCCCAAGTGCCGTACGAGTTTCAGATTCTGTACTTGGTACTCCCAAGCCATCCAAACGCCAGACTTTTTTCCGGCGTCTTCATGCATTGAGAGCATCAATGCAAGTCTCGAGGCCAGGACTGATTCTAGTAAACTGACGAAACTCGTAGAACAGTACCTGAAGGCCCAAAAGGAGGTCGGGCGAAGATCGAGGAGGGAGCCCCCAGCAGTGAGGGCGGAGCCGCGACCGGCAAGGGCAGAGCCACCAGCGACAAGGGTGGAGCCACCAGCCACGAGGGAGGAGCCGCGGGCCAGGAGGTCTAAGCAGTTGGCGAGCAAGCGTCATCGACGCTCTGCTTCTATCACTGAGCCTGCCCCAAAGAAGGCTCGGAGGGATTTAACGGCTGAAGTCTCTCAATCCGGAGACATCTCTACCGGAGTTGAGGCTCCTCCTGAAGACGTCCCTGTTAGGGTTGAGGAACCGTCGGAAGATGAAGATTTCCCCACCCTAGTCCGTGCTCCTAGGTCGCGCAGCAAGACCGTGGAGGAAGGGGAGCTTGTTGACGAGTCCACCGCCGCCGAAGATGACGAGTCACTGGAGGTCGACATAATGACTGGAGGGGATGTTGAGATTGCAGGCATCTCAGTTCAACCCGAGCCTTCTTCTGCTCATGATGGGAGAGACGAGGCACAGCAGTCGGGGTCTCCTAGCATCTTCATTTCCAGTCTTAGGGCAGTCGACCCTAGTCCTACCACTGGGGTAATTGGAGGTAAGGCTCCTGTTGCGGAGCTTCCTCGCGTTGCGCTGTCGTCTTCTTCGTTATCGGGGGAAAGCGACTTCGAAGACGAGACCGACTATGGCAATGAACCCGCTCTTCCTGATCAGAGCAAATTCTTCCACATCTCGGAGGAGGAAATACATGAGGGTGAGCCATCGACTGCACCATCGCTGGCGATTATCCCTACTGAAGGTATTCTTTCCATCTTCTGTCTAATTTTCTCTTTGCATATTGAAGAGGATGTTCTAACATTCTTCTTTTATGCTGCAGGGCCAACCGAAGATGCTGAGGCTACAACCTCCTCGCGTATCGAGGAGATGGTGAAAGAGTTGACCCAGCCCGAGGGGATTGAGGTCTCGGCTGCTGAGATACCCTCAAAGGGGGCAGCTGTTGAAACTGGGGAGCCTTCCACTCTGCCAGAAGAGGAAGCAACCACTGAGGCTGAGGAGGCTCTCACTCTGCCAGGCGAGGAGGTTACTGCTGAAGCCGAGGAGACTTCCGCTCCGCAGGATTTGACGTCTCCGGACCTCCAACCTGGTAAGGCAGCTCTGATGCTTTAAATGTTTAGCTCTTCTATCATTGTGGCTAACATCGCGATAACTTGCAGAGAGGACTGAGGGGGCTCAGGTGGAGAGTCCGATGGTTGGCACCCTTCCAGAAGGCCATACAGCTCAGGTCTCGGTGGAGGTTTCTGAGGAGGTCGTGCTTACTACTCCCTCATTGGTCGTGGAGGCTCCTGCAGAGGTAGTACCTCCGGAAGCGTCAGCGGCCGGTCCAGCTCTTGCTGTCTCGACGGCCAGCACGACTCTTGTGCGAGAAGATCCGCCTTATATCCCCTATCCTGTGACAGAAAAGGGGTCGGGAAGCTTCCTAGGTGGTGAAGACATGGGGGAACTGGCACGTCAGATGGTGCAGCAATTCTTCGCTTCGATGGGATCATGTATTGATCTCATCTTACGTGGAAACAGCTCGTTCCAATTTGCCCAGACGCTTCTTAAAAATCTGGCCGTGAACGTCGAATTAACCGGAGGCCCTTCACTTGCCAAGGCGTGTCTACGGGTGGTAGAGCAACTGGGAGACTACCTGCAGGAGCTGGAGTCTTTGGAAGATGCTGGCTCTTTTAGTGAGGCCCAGGCCACCCTGACTAGGCTCCTAGCTGCTCAAGAACGAGAACGACAGGAAGCGGAGGCACAAATCGCTGCAGAGATCCGCAATCTCGAATATTCCCAGGCTGAATGTCAGAAACTAGCTGGCGATTCAAGGGAATCCGAGCTTGTCATGCAGAGCACAGAGCAAGTCATCATCAGGGCTCGGGACACCATTGCCAAGGCAGAAGTTGTGCTTGCGCTCAATGAGGAAAAGCTTGCTACCATCAAAAAGCAGCTAGAGGAGCAACAAGCTGCTAGGGCGCGAGCTGAAGAGAGTCTGTCTCTACATTCTTCCAGGGTGGAATCTCTGCGAACGCAGCTGGCCGCAAGAAATTTCTTATCCGAAGAGGAGCTGCGGGACCGGGCTATTATGGAAGCTGAAAGGACGCGCCAACACGAGATTCACCGCCTTAGGGAACAAATCCGTACCTTGGCGAACCAGGATATTTAGCCTTCTTTTCTTTTCCCCCTTTTTTGTAAAGAAGAGGACACTCTGTTTAGAGTGTTTGTATCCACTTTTACTGTTTATAATAAAAGTTTGAAAAATTTTGCTCCATCATCTTTGCTCAGCTGTAGGCGAATCCAACTCCTTGGTAACTGGCACTTAGGTAAGACTAAGTTCTGTTAATGAAACGCGGCCTTGACTCTGAGTCTTCTTAATGAGACGCGACATTGATCCATAAAGTGAGACGCGGTCGTCAGTCCACAGGAACTTAGATTTACTAAGTCCTTTTGATGAGACGCAGCATCAATCTCAGAGTGATACGCGGTCTTCTTGATGAGACGCAGCATTGATCCATAAAGTGAGACGCGGTCGTCAGTCCATGGAGTGAGACGCAGCGTCAATCACAGAGTGAAACGCGGTCTTCTGAATAACGCGAATCTGTCTTGCTAAGAAAGACGCGGATCGATCAGACACGGATACGCAGCCTCGAGCGACTTTCCCATCTGCGTTCAATGCAGCATGACTTAAAAGATTTTTAGGAGATCTTTGAACGTCAAGTCTTCACTGTCGATTGGGGTTCCGGGTCATCCGTTGCTTCCCAAGACAGTTATCCACGCGTCGGCCTCTTATTGGGTTCAGGCGTTAATGCTCTTGCATGCAGAACCGACGCTGGCGGTTGAAAAACCGGCGCACTTCGACGGTTTCCAAAGCAGCGTTCCACGCGTCCGTTTTTGATTGGGCTTTGACAGTTGTGCGCAACGGTTCCGATTGATGCCCCATTAATGACAGTTATTAGGGACTGCCTATAAATAGAGTGCACCCTCTCCCTCTTCAACAATCCAACTTAAACTGTTTTCATTTGTTTTGCTCCGAGAGAAGTCGCCTTGAATTATCTTTCAGAGAACCGTCTTCATGGGTGAAGGTGACCCCGTGGATGAAGATGACCCAGAGCTCTCATGCCTCTGTTTGGTCTCTTCAGAAGGAATCCCCTCTCATGTCATCTTGCGCACCCGCGTTTGGATGCAGAGAGGTCAACTCTGGACAGAGTTTCTGCTGGTATGTCACCCGATGATGTCCATAGCCTGTATTTTGGCATAGGCATCTGAATGAAATTCTGGTGCATTCTTATTCTGGAATTTGTGCTGGTGACTTGAACTTTTCTGAACGCGGGCTCTTGACGCTGGCTTTGCTCATGGCTATTGCCTTGGCGCGTTTCAGACCTGAATCTTGCAACTCCTGTTCACCCAACAGAGAGATGGCAATTTTCGGCGTTTGAAGTTTTTCGCGTCTAGTACATTAGACGCGGGTGCAAACTGAGACCGCGTTTGAATCCTGGGCGTGGCACAGTTTTGACTCGCGTCTGTTTCTGCTGACGCGGTGGTTTGACTGTGCAGATCATTTCCGCGTCTGAAGTCTTCAATGACTGCCGCGTCTGTTACTTAGTTTTCTTTTGTTAAAGTATACTAAGTTTCAGATTTTCTGATTCTCTTATTTGTTCTTTGCAGGTTCGCTGGTCTCCTGGAAGAGTGCTTCAACCGGCGAGCTTGCTCAATGTTCGTTTGTAAGAGAGTAAATTATGGTCCTCGTCGTTTGTAAGAGAGTAAATTATATCTCTGACGAGGACCCAAATCTCGCCAAGGTCTCTTCAGATCTCCTGCACCACTCTTGCCTGATGGCAAGAGATGGTCAGGTCAAGTATGACGGCGAGGAGGTTCCGGCGGTTGCGGTGGCGGAGAGGATCCTCTTCCTCTCCCATCCCAGAAGTAACATCAAGGACAGTCCATGTCCTTTGGATGGCCTGCTGGGGAAAGATCAACTCTTGAACGAAGGGTTGCAGGCTCTTCTGTTGCCACCGGACCTCAAGAACACCATTGCTCCTGGCTTAGTCAGCTAGGGCGCTTTCGAAGTTGGCGTCGTGCATCAAAGTGCAATCGGTTCCAACAGTCGCCACAATTGGCACTTCTTCAGACATCACGCACTTAGGATCAGATGCGGCTTCAAGGAGTGAGTACGGCCTCAGAGAGAGAGAGGGACTTCTTTGTACTCCTTAATTGTAACACTCAATCTTATTGTATAAGAGAGCGTTTTGTATCACTTTCATGTGTTTGGATATGAATAAAAGTGACACTTTTCTTTTTGCCTCTTTCTGTTGTCTTGAATGTTTTGTTTTAGAGGCAAAAGAATGATTTTGGTGGACCCGCCACTTTATAAAAGAAAGTGACAGGGGAATGCGTACTCCCAGAGAAGGTGAACTTTTGTCAAGTGTCTAGGATTGACTTGATTCAAGGTCAGCTGGGGAATTTGATAAAACATTGTCAGCGGTGTAATGTTAACCTAACAATGTCTTTAGGTGGACCTGTTATTCTGTTGAAGAGAATAACAAGTGAAACTAGACCCGCGAGGAATCTAGTAAAGCTTTTACCGTTAGAGGTGTGATATTACTTAACGGGTTGGAGATAGTCTTGTCAGAAGTGTGGTGTTAACTCGACAAGGATGTGAGTCAGAGGTGTGATATTAACTTAACTCAGAATGTCACTGTCATAGGTGTAATGTTTAACTTAACAGTGAGGTAATGCTAGAGGTGTGATGTTGAACTTAGCATTGGTCATCTCGACTTAGACGAGGAAGTCGAGGAACGGTCATGGCCATAGGTGTATTGTTGAACTTAGAGATGACTCGGATGCTAGAAGTGTAGTGTTAACTTGGCATCGTCCATTTCAGCTTCGATACGGAAGTCTGAAGAAAGGTGACTATCAGAGGTGTGATATTAACTTGACAGGCACTCGATGTACTGCTTAGAGGTGTAATGTTAACTTAAACAGTAGTTTGTCAGAGGTGTAATGTTAACTTGACAAGAATTGGCTCGTGATAAGAGCAATTTGAAGACCTGTCATTCTATTGATGAGAATTGACAAGTGAATTTGAAATGCCAGAGGTATAGTGTTAACTTGGCAAATTTGAGAGTTTGTTACTCTATGCAGAGTTAACAAGCAAAGTTTATACCCGACAAAGAGTATTCATTACCAGAGGTATAGTGTTAACGTAGTAATGATTGCATTTTGTGGTCCTACCATTCTATGGACGAGAATTGGTAAGGGATTTTGGAGGAAAGAGTGGACTCGAGTCCACTTAGGATTTTTAGCAAACCCTCAGCTATCAACGGATTTGACATGCCTTTACCAACTACCGTTTGAGTTGGGCTAGCCATGCTATTCCCCTCAGCATGATGAGTTGTCGAGGACTTATGTTGGGCTTAAAGGCCAACATTTTCCTCTATCCTTAGCCGTCGAGGGCGTCGGATCAAATGGGAACGTGTCCCTTAGGATTTTTAGCAAATCCTCAGCTATCAACGGGTTTGACATGCCTTTACCAACTACCGTTTGAGTTGGGCTAGCCATGCTATTCCCCTCAGCATGGTGAGTTGTCGAGGACTTATGTTGGGCTTAAAGGCCAACATTTTCCTCTATCCTTAGCCGTCGAGGGCGTCGGATGTTTGATCAGAGGTGTACTTTTAACTTGATCGGAAGAAGAGTACTATTAAGGATAGTACTTCTTCAAGAATTTGCCATTGATCGGCATCATGAGTGTATCGCCATTTGAATTTATGAGGCGATATGACCCATTTGAGTAGACTGACTCTACTACAAACGGTTCCTCCCATTTGGGCTGAAATTTTCCTTTTGTCTTATGCGTCATGACCATGGGTCTTCGGACAGCTAAGACAAGGTCGCCTTTCTTGAAAGTTCGCGCTTTGACTTTCTTGTTGAAGGCTCTGGTGATACGAGCTTGGTAAAGCTCGATTTGTTGTTGGGCCTGCAAACGCTTGTCGTCTAAGGCTTCCAACTCCTGGAGTCGCTGCTGATGCTTCTCCTCAGTTGTCATTTCCGCTGTCAAGGCGACGCGTAGAGAGGGAATTTGTATTTCCAATGGAAGGACGGCTTTGCACCCGTATACCAAGGAAAATGGCGTGGCTTTAGTTGGGGTTCGCACCGTTGTGCGGTAGGCCCATAAGCATTCACCCAGCTTGTCGTCCCAGTCTCGTTGACTTTTCGAGACGAACTTTTTGAGAAGCTTGCCAATAGTCTTGTTGAAGGCTTCTGCAAGACCGTTAGCAGCAGGATAGTATGCCGTTGAGGACACACTCTGGATTCTGAACTTCGCGCAGAATCTCTGGAAAGCCTGGCTGATGAACTGGGGTCCATTGTCATGGATGATACGCCGAGGCACACCGAAGCGGTAAATAACGTGATGTTTCACGAACTTGATCACGTTAGAAGATTTCACCTCTTTCAAAGGGATAGCTTCGGCCCACTTAGAGAAGTAATCGGTTATCGCTAGAATGAACCGATGTCCTTTCGATGATGGTGGGCTGATAGGGCCAACCACGTCCATCCCCCACATTTCAAACGGCCAAGTAGAGGTCGTTGAGTGGAGGTACCCTGGTGCTTGATGGATGAAATCGCCGTTTATTTGGCAGGCGTAACATCTCTTAGCATAAGCGACAGCATCGGCAATCATCTTGGGCCAATAGTAACCCATCCTTTGGAGTCGATGTGCCAATTTCGGGCCAGTTGATGAGCTCCACAAGTACCATCGTGGGCTTCTTTCAATACTCCTTGGGCTTCTTTTGATGAGAGGCATCGGAGCAGGATCCCGTCATGCGATCGACGATACAATGTTCGCGAAATCGCATTATAGTAGAATTTGGGGGCTTTCCTCCGAATGGCGGCCGCCTCCTTGGTGTCTTCGGGCAGAATGCCGTATAAGACAAAATCAATGTAGGGGAATCGCCAGTCTTTAAGCCCTGAAGCGGTCGACACTTCAAGTGTTTCTTTACCGCGACGATCTCCCGCTGACCCTGGGTAGTCTCCGAGGGGAATTTTTGGACAGTATAGGTCGTGGCTATAGACGAATACTTTCTCCATTGCTCCAGCTGGAAGAGCTAAGGAAGCAGCGAGGGATGCGAGTGCATCCGCATGTGCATTTTGCCTGCGCGGTACATGGTCGATGTAGAAGTTTGAAAACCTTTCGGCCATGTGAATTGTCGCGTTGTAGTAGGGTACTAGATCTTCATGTCTGGCCTCGTACTCTCCGCGAACTTGGCTGACGATGAGTTTAGAGTCACCGTAAGCCTCGAGATTTTTAACGCCAATCTCATCGGCGAATTGCATCCCAATCAAAAGAGCGTTGTATTCCGCCACATTGTTGGAACAAGGCTCCGTTAGCGAGACAGCTCGGGGGATCACATAATTTTGTGGGGAGACAAGTACTACTCCTACCCCTGCCACTACGTGTCCCTTTGGGCTTGTCCTTGATGCATCGTCGAAGAAAAGTTGCCATACTTGACTTTCGAACAACGTCTGAGTCAGGCAGACTTCGGCGGCCTCGTCTGGGAGATCCTCATAGAGTTTGGCTGCCCTCGGATCTGGGTGTTCAGCTAGGAAGTCTGCCACCGCTTGTCCCTTAATGGCTTTCTGCGGCAGAAAGTGCATATCATACTGGGATAGCAATATGGCCCATTTTGCCAGCCGGCCATTTAGTGAAGAAGGCTTTGTCATAAGTAACCTCAGAGGGTTGACTTTTGATATGACATTTATAGTCTGGCCTACCAGATAGTGTCGCATTTTCTGAATGGCGAACACTAATGCCAAACATTCCTTCTCGATCGGGTTGTACCGATGTTCGGCTCCGATCATTGTTCTACTCAGATAGTAGATTGCCTGTTCTCGTCCTTGTTCATCATTCTGAGCTAGTAGAGCTCCCAGGGAATGATCCATTGCTCGGACGTACACCAGGAAAGGCTTTCCGGACACCGGAGCTGCAAGAACTGGTGGTTGGGTGAGGTAGTGTTTGATCTCCTCAAACGCTTTTTGACAAGCGTCGTCCCAAATGAATGAAACACCCTTTTTCATCAGTTTGGCGAAGGGTTGGCATCTCCCGGAAAGGTTTGATATGAACCTGCGGATGTACGCCAATCGTCCTTGTAATCCCCTGAGCTCCTTGAGGCTTCTGGGGGGTTGCATCTCTTGGATAGCGCGGACTTTCTCTGGATCCAAATAGATTCCTGTGGAAGTCACAACAAATCCTAGGAATTTGCCACTGGCTACCCCCAGGAAGGATTTGGTGGGGTTCATCTTCAATTGATGAGCCCGCATGATGTCGAAGACCACCTTCAGGTCTGCTATGTGATCACCTTTAGTGCGACTCTTCACCGCGATGTCATCGACATAGCATTCCACCGTTTTCCGCATTTGCTGATGGAAAATGGCGTTCATGGCCCTTTGGTATGTTGCCCCTGCATTTTTCAGTCCGAAGGGCATGACGGTGTAGCAATATACCCCTAGAGGAGTCCTGAAGGAGGTATGCTTTTCGTCATCGGGATACATCTTGATTTGATTGTATCCTGAGAACCCGTCCATAAAGGACATTCGCTCGAATCCACAAGTATTGTCAATCATGACATCTGTGATTGGCAATGGGAATTCGTCTTTGGGGCAGGCTTCATTTAGATCACGGAAGTCGATGCAGATCCGATCTTCCCATTCTTCTTGGCGACGGGGACGATGTTGGCTACCCAGTCGGGATGTTGTTCTTCCCGGATGAAGCCAGAATCGATGAGCTTTCTGACTTCTGATTGAATTGCCTCCATTATCTCTGGACGGAACCGTCGTTGCTGTTGTTTAACAGGCTTCATGTCCGGATTGATGTTGAGGCGATGCATAGCCACTTGGGGATCAAGTCCAGGCATGTCCTCATAATTCCAGGCGAAGACATCTATATACTCTTGTACAAGAGATATTAGATCCTTCTTCTCTGGAGGCGACAGGCCGTCACTTATGAAGATGGGCTTGGGGTTGGTCTCATCTCCTAGGTTGATCTGAACAACCTTGTCATCTGTGGGTGGCTCACGCTGTTCAAAGCGGATATCCCAAAGAGCATTCAACTGTTTGATCCAAGGATCTGTATCAGGTTGGATCATTTCTTCAACTTCATCTTCCAGATGGCCTGTTGAAACCATGTTTACTGAAAGCCCTTTGAAGATGTTGCCGACACTGACATCTGACTCCCATGATGACGTGTCTGAAGAGCAACCGTTGCTCGACGATTCTTGAGAATCAGAGGCTGATGGGACCGGAGTTGATACATAGCCCAACCCCCTGCGCGTCCGATGATAATAATCGGGGGCCTTCCCTTTTGGCACAAAGGATCGAAGTAGCGTCCTCCTTCCTTTGCCGAAGTTCAACCCGGGCTTGTTGGTTATATCGTACCCCATTTGCTTCATCATTCTGAGTGCTTTCGATTCATAATGGTCGAGCTGAGGGGATTCCTCCTCGCTTTCTGATTCTTCGCGGGGCATTGGTTCAGACGAGATTCGCCCAAAAAGTATTGGTCTTTGGCCTTTTCGTCTTGCCGGAACCAAGAATATAGATTCCTGCGCATCGCCATTATCCTGGTATGTCACGAAAGATGATTTTACTGGTACATGCAATGATGTCAAAGCATCCATTGCCGACCAGATGTCATCGTCTACGTCGGTAGTAGTATCCGACGGTATTGAATCGGATGCACACGCAGAAAAATATTCAAAGTCTAGATTCTCATTAATATACCAACCGCCTGCATCGTCGGTGGTATTATCAACATCGAGCTTATTAGTGCTCTTTACAAGTGTTTTAACTCCCACAGGCACTTTTCTTGCTCGGGCTCAGTGTCAGCCTCATTACCAGAGTCTGGCGCCTCCAGTTGCGGGGTTTCATCCACCGGATCCTGATATAAAAGGGAATCCGTGAAATAATTCTCGACTCCCTTGAACGGATACCTTTCGGCAACCAACGTTTGCACCTTCCCACTCGCGTCAATGTATTTCATGACTTGGTGAAGAGTGGAGGGAACGATGGAGTTGCGGTGGATCCATGGTCGTCCTAGCAGCAGATTGTAGGAAGTGTCGGCATCGATGACGTAACACGTCACCTCCGACTTGAGGCTCCCAATCTGGCACTTGAGCTTGATCTTCCCCATCGGACGGGTGCGTTGGCATTGAACCCGTAGATGGTCGTCTGTGTAGGGCTCAGACGGTGAGTAGGGATGCCGAGGTGTTGCATGACTCGGCGGGGCATAATGCTCAATGCGGACCCTGGATCTACCTGAATGCGGTTCACCTCAGATGATCCGATGTAACCTGTGAAGTACAGGGGTCGATCATGTTTCCCTTTCACCTGCATATCATCTGCCGTGAAGGTGATGCAGGGGGCATTCTGGGAAGTGTGGAGGCAATCCTCTACATCTTCCTCCTTCGGCACCTGGGTCACGAAGGCCTCAGCATTTGCCAGAGCTTCTTGCAGAGCCTCTCTGGTTGACTTTGATAGCCTCAGGAGTTCATACAAGGTGATGCGTGCCGGAATGTTGGCTAGTTGAGCCAAGACATCAAAGTGGTAAGGTGTCGAGGATCCTTCCGCTGCACCTTTTGGAAGGGCTCGAGAGAATCGAGTCTCCTTCTGCTTCGCCACAGGTGGTTTGTGGAGGGCTTGGCTGGTTCTACGGCTGGTTGCGGAGAAGCCGCTGCCGTCTCGCCGTACTGCTTCAAGTATGCCTGTCCTGAACGGGTCCCCGCCATCGGTTGGCTGGGCTCTGCGGCCAGGACTATTGTTTCCTCTTCTGAATCAGTCAGCGAGGGAACATCATCCTCTGCTTCTCGGGAGGAAGCACATACCACATGGCAGGACGAAGCTTTTGCCTTGCCTTTGGACTTCCTGTTGGTTACAGTAGTCCATTGTTGTTCATCGACGAGGTCAGGGTGGACCCACATGGTTTCCCCTGAGGTGTAGGGACGGCTACCAAGCCCTTCTCCTGCTGCTGGTGAGGGTCTGTGTTGACCACTCTTAATTCTCCCCTTGGAATAGGAGTTACCCCCGCAGGCGTTGGAGGTTGTCTCCCGAACTGGAGAACCGACGTTACATTGGCCGTGACCTTCTTCTGCTCTGGTCGGAGCTTGAGCACCTCCGCGTCAATCAAAGCCTGAAGGATGTCTTTGAAGACGTAGCAGCTTTTGGTAGGATGTCCCAACATCCTGTGGTACATGCAGTAGTTGGGATTGTCGGTCTTGCCGACTTCCTCCGGGCGTCTAATTTCAGGGAGCTTCAGTCGATTGCTCTTGTTGAGTAGCTTGAAGAGCGAATCGACGTGTTCCTCCTTGAAGGAATACTGCTTGTTGGGGCGTGGCTGGCTTGAAGAGCCACTTGCCCTGCCTGTTTGAGGTTTGGTGGGAGATTTGGTCTCCGTCGCCAAATTATCCTTCCGCTTCGTCTGGAGGGAGGTGTCTGGTGCCGGTGCACGCCTTGTCGACCTTTCCGGCCGCAGCTTGCCTTCCTCTGCCTTGACACGGGCAACAATCTCCTCAGCCTGTTCACTCTGTTGGACTAACTGCTTCCAGGTGCGGCTTTCAGCAACTCCTATTTGAGCAAGGAGTGAGGTTTGGAGGTTGTGGCGGCATGTTTCCACCAGGGTGGCCTGGGTCATACCGCTTGGGCACCGGAGTGCCGTGTTCCGAAATCTTTCCACGAAAGATTTGACGGACTCCCCTCTCCGCTGTTTGGTAGCTAAAAGGGTGGGCATTGTGACTTCGGAGTCATCTTCGAAGAAGCGTGTCAAGAACAGCTTCTCTAGATCCCCCCAGTTCTTGATAGAACCCTCCGGGAGCTTCATAAACCACTCAAAAGCCAACCCTTTCAGGGTGCCGATGAACAGTCGCGCCAGGATGGCGTCATTATCTACCACATTCCCGGTCTGGGATTTGAAGTAGTAGATGTGCTGGTTGGGTGACCCCTTCCCGTCGAATGCTTGGAGGGTTGGAGCCTTGAACTTAGGAGGGTATGGAACTAAGTCCCACTCAGCCGGATAGGGCCGGACCACTCCAGCTTCTTGGAGGTCCTTGCGATTGGCAAGGGCCTCGAGGCGTCGTTCCAATTGACTCATCCTCTTAGCATGAGTCTTCTCCTGGTCTTGGTCGCTTCTTGCCTGCGACGAGGGCTTGGACACATCCGAGGTAGATCGTCGTGTCTCGTCGGAAGGTTCGGAGGGTGGGCTTCCTCCCTTTCTCCCTTTCCCCTTCGGCCGTCTAGGAGGAGATCTCGCTCTTTCTTCAAGCAATTTCTCAAGCATATGCTTGAGGGAGTCAATGGATCTCTGTTGAGAGGCGGTTATATCCATCTGGTGCTTCTGCGTCTGTTCTAAACGCCTGGCCGTCTCCTCAGGAGTGTCTGCCATGTAGGCGGAAGCCTCCTTCTCGACGGAAGAGTTTGAAGCCTGCGACTCCACTATAGCGGAGTGAGAATCACCCATTCTAATGCCGCGGGCTAAGGCATTATAGTCAATTGGGGGAATGGCCCCTGTCCGGGTGCGAGTGTGTTGATACACCCCCTCCGGCTCAGAGTCAGATTCCTCTGAGTTGACCATTGGTTGTTTTCCCTTGCTTCTGCTAGTCATGTTTGCAGTAAGCTCCGGGTATTCAACATCTGAGAAGGTTCTCCTCCTGTGGGAGCGTCTTCTTTTGGCTGACGGGAGAATCAGGGTCAGCTGTCTGATTAAGGACTGCTGGTGCACGCCTGATCCATAATGGCATCCAGAGAGCATATGGATGAGTTGTTGACAGCAGCATGACGAAGTGGCTTTATTGGCACTTCTTTTCCTTGTCAAATAATCCCTCAAATCCGTGGGAGGGGGATTAAAGAGACTGGTCTCGCAACGTCGAAGACGGGAGACAGTCATGTGCTGTTCAGCCTGGACGCAGACTTCAGGGACGCGGCTCTCATGACGCGGCTGTATGACGCGCGCGCGAGTCTCGCGTTGCTGCCTGATGCGTTTAGGCAGAGTTGCTTGAGAGAGAGTGGGCTGCTGGGCCCCACGCCTATGAGTGCGTACTTCCTGCGTTTGAAAAGACGCGGAGGTTTCACCCTGGCGTTTGATGAGTTGGTCCTCAGAGGACTCAACTTGAGGGGTCTCGCGTTTGGGTCGCCAAACGCGGATCTCACGCACTGGACGAGGTGCGGGCAAGGCATCAGATTGTACGCCGCGTCCACCCCCAGTCAGACAACCAACGGTTCCGACTTGGAGTTGACGCGCGCGTCTCCTCTGTCGACGCTCAGCATTCCGGTTGCGTCGAGGAGGTGGAGAGAAACCAACAACATCCTGGTTTATAGAACCAAGAGTGTTCACCACGCGGGTCTCCTGAGAGACGTTGACGCGGGTATTCTGCGCGACGCAGTTGATCGCAGCAGCAGTGGTGCCTGGGACCACGCGGGCCTTCTGAGAGGCGTTGGCGCGTGTGTTCTGTGCGACGCGGTTGATCGCAACAGCAGTGCCTGAGGTCACGCGGGCCTTCTGGGAGGCGTTGGCGCGTGAATTTGTCTTGGCACAGTGGGCATCGGCACCCGGCAGAGCCTCAGATTGGGCTTCGGGTAGCTTTTCAGTTGAGACCCTGCGGCAGACGCGGGTCTTTGGGCTCTTGGATCCAGAAGAGAGGAACTCTTCATACTTCGCCTGGTTGAACTCGACAACGAGTGTTTCGACCATCTTCCCCTTACGGAGAACATCATCCTGCGCCACGATCTGTTCGTCAGTGACGAAAGTAGTCCCCAGCGGAGTCGCCATCTCTTGTTTGACACGGAGAGGGGGTTGGCTGGTGTAACGTTTCCTTGAATCAGATGAAACAATTACAGCCGGCTTAATCTTCCGGTTACAAGGGAGGGGGAATATTGAATCTTGAATTCCCCCTTTGTTTAGTGCTGGGTTCTTCGTGTGGCGGTGGAGAGTGAATCTTGTTCTCCGTTGACCGGATGACTGTTTGGACCGTCGGGGATCTTCTCTTCGGTCGGTAGAGGGAGTAACTCAGCTCCGTCTACCAAAACTCTAGAAGAGGAGGTAGGCGAAGAGCGGCTAGTACTCAGTAAGCTCGCTGAAGGGTTCTCTCTCTCTCTGTCGATGATCTCTCCTTTTTTTTCTCGGAATCTCTCTTTTGCCCGATAATCGTCGTCGTCCCTTGTTGTGCTGTTGTGCCCGTCCCCAATAGTGACGGGACTATTTATAGGGTTTTTAGGGGGTGATCGTGCCCCCTAAAAGTGCTCCACGATGAGGGCCAACTTCCCCGCTACATGGGCGGTGGATGGCGCCATAATCGGGGTAGTTGCAACCGAGACGTGGGTGTCGAGCCGACGCGTCTTGATGCTGAGACGCGGGCTTCGGGCCGACGCGCCTTGTTGCTGAGACGCGGGCGTTGAGCCAACGCGCCTTGATGCTGAGACGCGGGCTTCGGGCCGACGCGCCTTGATGCTGAGACGCGGGCTTCGGGCCGACGCGCCTTGATGCTGAGACGCGGGCTTCGGGCTGACGCGCCTTGATGCTGAGACGCGGGCTTCGGGCCGACGCGCCTTGATGCTGAGACGCGGGCGTTGAGCCAACGCGCCTTGATGCTGAGACGCGGGCGTTGAGCCAACGCGCCTTGATGCTGAGACGCGGGCTATCTCTCGCGTCTTGATTGTCACATTTAACCTTGCGCCTGGATCTTGGATCTCTGTGTTTTGGTGGCTTGTCTTGGTGATTTTTAGACAGCCTACAACCTCAACTCTTATTTAGAGGAATTTAGAGGAGATGGTCCGAGCCCTTCTCCGGGAATTCAGCTACACGCTTTGGTTATACTAAGTGTGTTGTAATTAAGTTTTAATTCCGCATTATTTGTCATTAAATTAGCCATACACCTATTCATCCCCCCTTTAGGTGTACTTACACATGGTAACTCTGGCTACCGTTTGTATTATATATAGTTCATTGAGCTTCTTATTTCTTACTCCTGCCCTAGCGGGTAGCCCTGGTCTCAGCAGCCAGGGGTTTGTTTAAGGCCGTTGTCCCGGGTATGCACACGATACACCCATCTGACTAGAGCTCCTCGACCATTGGGTTTCCAGTTAATATAATAAAATGATATAAATAATAGTAACGTCGGGAACTCTTGTTATTTGGTCACTCTCTCGTTCGAATAATGGTACCCGTATGCTATGTCCGGATGGGTTCATCTGGAGTGCGGGCTCCGGTATGAACTGCTAGTGGTATGGGACACTAGAAGAGATTGATTAAAATACCAGGAGGTACTGATTGTTATTATTGTATAAATAACATGACTTGCCTGATACATGTATAAGATTGTTTAGTTGCACTTGTTGCTATTCCTAATAATTTATCCACTATCATTTTACATGTATATTTGTTACATTTTCTTATACATGTTACACTTTCTGTTGTGGCACACTACTCATGTATACATATACTCTGCATTCCATGTATTTTCTGTTCCATATATTCTTCGTGCACACACTATTCTTGTACACTCATGACATTATGGCCAGCTTATTCATGTTTCTCACTAACACCGTCAGGTTACTATGATTATTAGTGTAAACATAATATGTTAAACAACTAAGACTTGATACAGGATAATTAACCACTTAATATCAGTAGTGTGTAAGTTAATATAATATATCTGATTATTCATATACATACAAATAACATGGTGATGGTATAATAACATAAAGTTAGTTGATGCAGATATATATAACTCTTCCTCATTGACATTGTTATAGTTATAATCATGTATTATGGAGGTAATACTGTTATAACATGCTAATTAGTGATGATGTTATCATCCTGATAGGCACATTGTAAAAAATGCTAGGTAATGAGGATTTTATAGTACTGATAGGTAATATTGTTATAACATACTTAATATAAGTGATGGGTTATTGGGTCACAGGGCTAACGGGTTTGGGTTTAAGTGATAATGGGTTTGGATTTGGGTTATATGGGTTAACGGGTTTGGATCAAAGTTATTGGGTTTACCCAATAGAGAGTGAGAAAGAGAGATAGAGAGAGAAAGAGAATGAGAGAGAAAGGGGGCAGCGGCGGTAGCCAGGGGCCTGGCCTCGCCGACCTGTCACCGGCGGTGACTCCACCCAGTCGGTCGCCGACGGTGGTCTGGGCGGCCGGCAGAACACAGATGAAGAGAGGGAGAGATAAAGTAAGGGGGAGAGAGAGATGGCAACGGTGTAGCCGCGACGGCAGCCGCAGCGACCTGTCGACGGCAGCCAACAGCCGGCCGTGGTGCTGGCCTGGCCGACGACCTACACACGCGGAGAGAGAGAGAGAGAGAGAGAGAGAGAGAGAGAGTGAGAGAGATGTGAGAGAGGCAGGCTGAGAGAAAAAAGGGGAAAAAGAGAAATAGGGAAAGAGAGAGGATTGTAAGAGAGAGAATTTAGAGAGAGGAGGCTTGGAGAGAGACTTAAAGGGAGAGAGAGGAATGGCGGTGGAGGAAAGGCGGTTGAATGAAAGGAAAAAAAATAAAAACTTGGAGAAGAAGGAAGGGAGAAGAGAAAAAGAAATAGAAAAAATAAATTTTTATATTATTTTAATACGATCAAATTTTGACTAGTTCAGAACAGTTCTCAAAAAATATAGAAAATAGAGATTATTATCCTGAGACCTAATATGAAAACATTTTGAAGAAATTCAGTCTGATTTGCAAATTAAAAATCTTGGAAGGTTTCGCCGGTACTGGGCGACACCAGTTTGGCCAGATTTTTCATAAATTCAGAAAATCCCCAAAAATACCCTAATGTAGAAAATATGATTCTAAGACATGATGTGAAAATAGATTCCCACAATTCAACTTCGTTTGTAAATGACAAATAGTAGAGCCGATTATTGGTATTGGTCGCACTAACTACGGAGTTTTTTTCAAATAATTCAGAAAAATTTCAGAAAAATCTGAAAAATCTAAAATATTGAAAATAATATCTGAAACTAAAATCCACAGTCTGAAACTAAAATATACATCCCTGACACCGTTACATGAATAGTAACCTAACAGTGTCAGTAGGAAACATGAATAATCCTACTATAGTGTCATGAGTGTATAAGAATAGTGTGTGCACGAAGAATATATGGAACAAAAAATATATGAAATGAAAAGTATATGTGTACATGAGTAGTGTGCCACAACAGAAAGTGTAACATGTATCAGGAGGTGTAACAAAGTATACAGGTAACATGATAGTGGATAAACTATCGAGAATAATAACAAATACAACTAAACAATATTATACCATAATAACAATCAGTACCACCTGGTATTCTAATCAATCTCTTCAAGTGTCCCATACCACTGGCAGTTCATACGGGAGCCTGCACTCCAGATGAACTCATCCGGACATGGCATACGGGTACCATTATCCGAACGAGAGAGTGACCGAATAACAAGCGTTCTCGATGTTACTATTGGTTATACCATTTTTGTTAACTGGAAACCCAATGGTTGAGGAGTTCTAGTCGGGTGAGTGTATCCCGTGCATACCTGGGACAACGACCTTAAACAAAGCCCTGGCTGCTGAGACCAGGACTACCCGCTAGGGTAGGAGCATGAAACAAGAAGCTCAATGAGCTATATACAATACAAATGGTAGCCAGCGCTACCACGTCCCCTGCAGTGGGACCAGATATAATGAATATAACTTGGGGATGGGGTAGACTTGACGGATAACTAGGTCTTGTCGGGGGGATGTCTGGATCCATTATTAGCCACCTAAACCCAGTGGGACCAGATATAATGAATATAACTTGGGGATGGGGGAGACTTGACGGTTAACTAGGTCTTGTCGGGTGGACGTCTGGATCCATTGTTAGTCCCACTGGCAGTTTATATGGTACCACTGTTATCCTGATGTACATTATATATATTATCGTGATTGTACCTACTGTAGTTTATATTACTGCTTCCTTCATTTTACCACTTACTAGGTCACTTTTTGACGACCCTGGGTTTGCGTGCCCAGGTTGGAGATCCGAGATATCGCTATACTAGATATTTTTCGAGATTATTTTGAGACCATCACCCTTTTCAATTCATAGATATCTTTGTGATTTATTTCTGTTATCTTATTTATTCCTGTTTTCATATCTGTTATGATCACTGACCCCTTTTGCAAGTATTCTTATACTTATTTATGCTGGACTTGTTGTGCATCTTATATATATTCTTTGTACTGAGGCTTAGCATATATACGTGAGAGTATATCCGCTCTGACGCCGTAGCGTCTCCGTATCCATGGGAACGGGGCGTTACACCTATACATGCACACTTCAAGACTAATCCTAGCTCTCCATCTACCCATGCCATGCGTACCTACCATTTACTATTAAATACTCATTAATACAATATTATAGCATTTCTTTTGTATTTTCTTTGTATTTATACAAAATACTCGTGCACCAATCTATTATATATAATACACACACAATTTTATGTAAATCAATTATTATATATCATGTATTCGTACAGGGATAGTTGTATTCATATAATTTACGCATATATGTAACATATGTATATATCTAATATCTAAAATTATCTCACTTCCAATTTTCTTAAATTTGGATTCCATCCACACTAATTAATCAAATCATCTCTAATTATTTTGTTTAGTCTCATTAATCCAAAATAAGAATATTAAATTGGGATTTAATAACCCGGGTGTTACAGGGCGAGTTTCTCGCGACGATCGACAATAACTTCATTGAGGAAACGGTCAACTAGATGAAGGCAATGGCTGATTTTTTTATTAGTTTTAATAAAAGAATAAGTTTTTCACATCGATTTAAAATCAACGTCTTTGCCTCCACCTTACAACATCGGTCGCATAGACGTCATACGTCCTTTCATTTCGCGCCGGTTTTAAACCGACGTGGAATCTGTATTTTGTTGTAGTCCCATCCTCTCGCGCCCCATCTTTCCTCCCGCCCCGACACCGTCGGCAACACGATTCGCTTGTGCCAACACCCGGGAGTGGCATTTTGACTGGCTTGCTTGGGAATTTGGAGGGATTTAAATAGGTCTGGATTAATTCACCACATTCCCTCCAAATTCCTACAGTTTTCTGAGATGTCCGAATTCCAATACTTAGGCAGAAAGGGGCCGCGAATCTCCCCAAACGCAAACACCATTGTAACTACTTAGGGCCTGTTTGTTTCGTTGCAAAACGTCGCAAGTCGTAAGTCGTAAAATGAGAATGGAAAAAGTGAATTGTAACCGAGAAAATGTATTGTGTTTTACGGTGTTTGACTGAAAAGTGAAGTGTAAATGGAAAAGTATTTTGTGTTTTACGGTGTTTGATTGATAAAGTGAAAGTGTAAATGATAAAGTATATTGTGTTTTACGGTGTTTGGTTGGTAATGTAAAAGTGTAAGTGAAAAAGTTAACCACAAAATTAACTGTAGCAGTGATTTAAATATTATAAATACTATTAAATTAAATCTACTATTGCAAATTAAATTGTATTAAAAATTTGAGATAAAAAATTAATAATCTTAATATTTTATTTATAACAATAATATTAATAAAATATTAATATAAATAGTAAAATATTACTAAAATATTAACTAAATAAATAATATAAAATTTTAAGAAAATCTAAAGAACATTAATAAAATTTTAAGAATACTAATAAATGTAAATATTAAAAAATCTTACAAAAATAATAAAATATAGTTATAATATTATAATATTAAAAATACTTGAAAATTATTGTAATATAAATTTTATTATAATATTATTGTAATATTATAGAAATATAAAATTGACAAAGTAAAATATAATTATAATTTAATAATAAATTATCATTATAGTATTATTATACTGAATTATTATTAAAATATTAACATAATAAAATATTAATATAATAATAAAATATATTATGATATTAATAAAGTAATTTTTTATATTAAAAATAAATAATTAAATATAATAATTTTATATTAAAGTATAATATTGTTATATTAATAAAATATTAACTCTAAATAAGATAATAAAAAATGGAATAAGTATTAATAAAATAATAAAGTATTAAATAAAATATTAATTAAAAATATTAAATTAAAATAGTAAAATATTAAATATTAAAACAATATTAAAACAATAAAAAAATTAAAGATTAAAAATATAAAATAATTAAATAATTAAAAAAGAAATTGAACACTATTTAAAGTATTAAATATTTAATAATATTAAATTATATATTGATTATCAAGTAACTGTTTTGAACTGTAAGTATATTACAAGTGAGAGTTACATGACCACAGAATTAATTGTAGCAATTGCAAGTGAGAAAATATGAGTGTAAAAGTGAGATTTACATGACCACAAATTTAACTGTAGCAACTGCAAGTGAGAAAAGAAGAGTTGCATTTTGCAACTTGTTTTTCAGTAAACAAACAACGAAAAATGGAAAAGAAGTTTTACGACTTGCGTTTTGCGACGTTTTGCGGCGAAACAAACACGCCTAGTCCAGTTTTTTGTCAAGGATAATTTCATGAAACGTCCGACTACAGTGAGCTTTTGTAGTAGCCTGCTTTGCTTAATCGTCAGCACAAATGCAAGAAGTTTGGAGAAAACAAAAAAGCAAGCAAGAAAAGACATCCGAGGTTACAATAAGACAGACAGACACATTACATTTTTATATTGGGTTTTTTAAACATTTGTCCCTAAAATCTTTCAAATTATGAAATTAGTCCTCAAAACTTATTATTTATTCGTTTAGTCCTTCAAAACATGTAAGTTACACCCAATAGATCCATCTAGCTAGTTGTCATTCAATTTGAGAGAATATTCCCTCAAATTAAACAGATTTTCTTAAACCCCTAATCAGATCCCCTCCAATGATCAAAAACTCCTCTTTAAGCTTCTTTTTCTTCTCTCTAACTGAAACCCAAAAAACCTCACTCTCTCCTCTCTATCTAAAACACCACTCCTTTCCTCAAACACCCTGCAGCCCCAACTTCTTCTCTATCTGAAACCCAAATTCAAGCTTCAGTGAAGTAAGCTCAAGCACTTTGAAAGTCTGTATTGCGGTCTGCAATATAAAATTTGGACTTGCAAGCAAGGTGAGAATAGGGGTCTTCAATTTTTTGGTTGTGCTAATTACAAAGTTTCTTCTTGCAAGCATTGTGAATTTTTTGCTTGGATTGATGATCCTAAAAACAAATCACTAAAGATTGAAAAAGAAATTGTGAAATTGTCAAAAAAAAATAGATTAAGTGTTGTGTTTGATGAGGATCATCTGTTTATTGTCAGTACTCTTTTTGGTTCTAAAGTTGATGTTCTAGAGAGAGTGATGTGTGCATGTACATGTATACTTGTGGCAATCTGTATTTAATGTATCGGTCCGAATATATCATAATCATTTCTTGTATTTAATGTATCAGTTCTTGTATCAACAGCAGCTTGTATCAATTTGTAGCAGCCCCAATTCTGTTCAACTATAGCGTCCCCAGTTTGTAGCAGCAAACCAATTTGTAGCAGCCCCAGTTCCGAATCAGAACTCAGTTCTATGTCAGGACCAATTTGTAGAAGCTTTAGTTTGTAGCAGCAGACCCAACTTCAGTTTTATATCAGAGCTTATTTTTGAATCAGAACTTACAGTTCTAATACAAAAATGCTTGCAGTTCTGATTCAGAGAGTTATCAACTTTCCCACCAAAAATCTTCAGAGAACTATTGTCACACTCTACTCTAAGTGTCTTCTGATTCTCAAGTTTATATTTCTTTCTCCTAGTCCTAGGAACAGTCCTCCAATAACCATTATGCTTCAGTTTGATTTCTATCACAACTTCCCCTACCCTGTTATCTTCAAGCCCAACCATGAATTCCTTCAGCCTTAATTACTACCATTTACCCATTCACTTGATAAAATTCTGAAAAATGTAGTATAAGAAAAACAAATTATGAGAGTCTAGTGACAAAGCACAAGAAAATAGACTGTGTATTCACATAAACAACACATAAGTTAACAGTGTACTCACTTTAACCTGAACAATAAACAATAATTTGCAATCACTTTAAATTAACAACAATTGAGAGTGAAGATCTGAGCTTGATTTGGGGTCGGGAGTGAACATCTGAGCTGGATTTGGAGGGGTCCGCAAACAAAATTACATTTAGCAAACAAGTGAGACAGAGGATTTAGAAACAATAGCAATACAGATCTCTAAAATCACAAGAAAATACCTTTGTCCACGCCCCGCTTCCCAAATACGTTGAAGCGGAAACGCGACGAGAGTCGGCGACGCATATACGCGAGGAAAATACCTCATGTATACGCGCTAAGCCTAAATTAACCTGAATAAGCTATAATTTACACTATGATGAATCAATGATCATTGCAATATTACATATAAGCATCCACACATGATATCATATGAACAAGAACTGAAATAAAGACTGAATCTGATATGTATAGAAAATCAGGAAATAACAGGAAGAGACAAGAGATATAAGAATACCAGAACAAAAAGAGAGAGAATCCAGCTCCTCGTGAAGCGTACGATCACACGAACACCTGAACAATATAAGAAGATGACCAATACCCTGGACGTGCGAATCCAGGGTCGTCAGAAGCGACCTAATGAGTGTGTGTGTAAAGAGAAATGTGCTCGTGTATAATAACAATATAAGTAATGAAAACATGATAACTGAAATGAAGGATAATAGAATAATCAATATTAAGAACAAAGATATGAACGATATATAACTGATCTCATGACAAAAGGAAACAATTAATGTCAAAATGTGTAATCTAGCATATGTCACTAGTTTGGTATACAATCGGATCATGTGTACAATCATATGTCTATCATAATTACATACATGTACAGTCAGGTGATTACGGTCAGTCACAATACATTATAACAGTTTATCATTATTAATTATGTCAGCGAACACCAAGTGCCACCCGTAATAGACGCATCCCATGCTACGCCTATCATACGTGTCAATCGAATTCTTAAATTATTGAAACTGATTGGTTGGAGACGTTGTTCATACTTTAGGTGGGTTCCGTACATACCCGGAATTACGGCCCAATCACCTGGCGCTGAACCACGTCCTACAGTTAGGTAGTCAATAACAATAACAATGTGTCAATAACAATGATAATATGAACAATACGGGTGTCAGTCATCCCCCAGAACCCTGTAGTGGAACCGTATTTCGGCTGCGCAACCTGTATTCTAGGTCCACCCAAAATACAGACGTTGTCTCCTCCATCAATTTCCCCAATCCCAGTGTAAGTTGTCGATTTACATTATTATTTTATAACAATCAATATCCATGTTATTTCGATTACTGGGATGATACGGTGACAGTAACAATATCAATGATGTAACAATAACAATGTGAAAATATTACCATGTAAACGGTAGAACAATAGAACAATGTATATGTTACGGTCTGATAATATTTTCCCAGTAACTTTCAATAACATGAATATAATAGTTATCAGGTAGATGTCTTGTATACTCAATCAAGTCACTTAAGTGATATCATGATATTTATTCAGAATTGGCAATATAATCTTTTTGCGTTTATTCATTATGTATTTAATATGTGAACATGAACAATAATTGACGTGCATGAACAATAATTAATCGTGAACACTGTTTAAACATAATAACGTCTATTGAAACAAGTTAAAAGCACTCACGTAAAATAATATCGAAATACTCAATAAGAAAAAAAAGAACACTCACATGAAAAAATACTGAAATATTCAATGAGAAAACAAAGAACACTCACTTAAAATGACGTGGTTTTGGAACCGAATCACCTTCTGGTCTTCCCTGCACGAACTGGTACGAATCCCCGAATCATTCCTTGGGTCGGTCTTCAAATTGCCAGTGTATCGGCTACGTAGCGAGCACATATCCGGATCTCACGAGTGGGTCCGTATCGTTGTAACACGCAACCCAACACAAACGTATAAAAATAAATACACGCTTAACACCCACACATGCACACAGACACATACATGTATACCCACATTAATATTTATAGAAATATGGACATACATACACATGTATATACATACATACACCTGTATACATATACCAATATACATACATGCATTCATAATTACACCCATAAACATAATTACACATAAGCACCATACTACAACCTCACAGCGGGCACGGTGCAAACACAACACTCATACGCGTGATTATGCACACATTATCCTCACCTACACTCACACATCACCATACATGCACATAATTAAATACCAAACACACACATATATACACTAAACACATGCATGTTTATGAGGGTAATGAGGTATCACCCCACAACCGCTTCTTCTTATGATAATTAATAGGCTTTGTAGGGGTAATGGCCAAATTATAAAGATTCATTGGGGCTTTATCCAAAAAAACCCCCATTAAACAAACAAATAATTAACTTGGTTCCAATGAGGACAAGATAAGAAGACTGCAAATGTTCAAATATGGGCATGGAAAGAGCAACATGTACATAATTAATTAGTGGTGAAGATGCAAATATTAGTTTAAGAATTTGCCTCAATGTGCTTGCCAAAAGACATAACTTTTTATTTGTTTAAAAAAAAAAACAAGAGAAACTTGTAAAAGCTCTGCATTCAATTCTTGCCTTGGAAAAGAAAATCTTGGCCTTTATGTTGCCAGCTACTTCGCTTATTCCAGTTGTTAGCTAACTATCCAACACTGCAAATTTTATAAAAAGACATGACCCGAAATTCACATAACTTAGTATAAGAATTCCTTAATTAAGTTGTCAAAATGACAAAAAGAAGCCCTAAATTCAAAAAAAAAACATTAAAGAGTATATAAAATTTTGAAATCGCATGCCTTTTTTTTCATAACAGATTTGAAATAAGAAAGAAAAGAGTGCAAAGATAATAAACCAACCCATTACTGAATCTCCAATCAAATTTATGTGATCAGCAAAGAGAATTCAAGTAAGTCCAATTACCAATATGAAAAAGATTATGAAACCTTAGCATATAAATTTTTCTATTGCTGGAATATTATGTTCATATAACTAGTAGGATCAAATTGAAAAGCACATGACACTTAAACTAAACGTTGTTAAAAAATTAAATAAATTAGAAGGCTCATGCATGTAAGAGCCAGGGGCTTGGATGGAGGTGGTGATTGCCGTGGAGGCTCGCCGGGGAGATCGCGGGCTGCCGGAGCGGATATGAGTGTGCTCGCATTTGCCGGTAGCGATCGGCGGTGACTGCGGAGGATGTTGACGGCACCGGCGAAGGTGATGCTCGATTCCGGCGGCTCCGCGGAAAGGAGGGGGAGGTGGAAAGCTCCGGCGGAGATGGGATGGCCGGCCATGGAGGAGTGCAAGAGGGGACTCGGCTATGCGGATTTGAGTGAAAAGAAGAAGAATACGATGGGATTTGGGTTTTAGTTTAGGATATGATTTATTAGTTAGGATTTTATAATTTGTAGTTAAGGTTGGGATTTGTTTTGTTAGTATTAGATTGGGTGGTTAGGATTAGATTAGGTTGGGATATTGATTTGATTATGGGTTTGGGTAAATAATGGATTGTGTCTAGTGAGTTAACGGGTTTGGGTAGATGAGAATGGTTCAATACTAATGGATATTGGGTTTGAGTTGAGATAATAGGTATAGATAAAGGGTTATAGGTTAATGGGTAGGAACAAGGATTAAAGGAAAAAGGAAATAATGCTACTACTAATAATAAAACAAATAGTAATATTAAATTATAATACTAATAACAACAACAGCAACAATAATAATAACTACCACTAATAATACTAATTAATATAATAGTAATTTACAGGCAAATACCAACAATTAAAAAAATTAGTAGCAATATTAATTAATATTGATCATAAGAATAACAATTATTAATAACAATCTTATGAAATAATAATTTAATCTCAAATACAAATTTAGTTAATAAATATTAATAATAAGAATAACAATTTAGAGATAATAGAACTACTAGTTATTACTAATAATAATTATGACCCATACATGTAACAAAAGTAAAATTTTGAGGCACAACAATAATTTAATAAATAAAATAAAAAAATGAAAGTAAAATAAAATTAAAAAAATTAAAAAAATTAAAAGTACATTATTTTAGACCAGGGATATTACAATCTTTTTTCAACTCAGAGAGTCAGAGACCGATTGAAGGGCAGTGCTGTGTTTGGGGCAAACACGTGAAGATCTGAGGGTGATTTGGGGGCAGGAGTGAAGAACCTGAGAACTCTCACATGGTGGGAAAGAGAGAAAGGGAGAGGAGGGGAGAGAGCAAGAAAGAGAAAATAATGATTGTTTTATAGTGATTGTTTTATAGTGATTGTTTGATACCGGTCAATATAGATGGCTCGCTTAGTTTAATATTTCCACGTGATTTCTAGTCCAGTTTACTATTCAAAAGTCAAAAACATTAAAGATGAACTATTAAAAACTCGTAAGAATTTTCTATGTTGACTAGTCGCATGGGTCTATATATATGGAGGACCTTTGGCAAACATCAAAGTAATTATCTGAGTGAGAGTACTAAAAGAGATGGATTTTATGGCAACAAGAGAAAATAAGCCTCATGCCGTGTGTATACCCTGTCCAGGACAAGGCCACATAAACGCCATGCTGAAATTTGCCAAGCTCCTCCACTGCAGGGGCTTCCACATCAGTTTCGTCCACACAGACTCCAGCTACAACCGAATCCTCGCCACCTCCGGCCCTTCTTCCCTCGACGGCCTGCCCGACTTTCGCTTCGAGACCATCGCCGATGGTCTGTCTTCCTCTGAAAGCCAAGACGTCTCGGCCATCACCCTCGCCATGCGCACCAGTTTATCTGATCCGTTCCGTCAGCTCTTGAACAGACTCAATGAATCAGCGGGGCCGAAGGTGACCTGCATAGTTTCCGATACGTTCCTCACTTTCACAATCAAGATTGCGGCCGAGTTGGGCATCCCTGATCTGTCCTTCTGCTCGGTGAGCGCCTGCGGCTTCTGGGGTTGCTTCCACTATAAAGAGCTTGCTGATAGAGGCATTGTACCACTCAAAAGTACGTATTTCAATACTTCTGATTGATTGGTAAAGTCGTATTAATGACATAATGTAGTTTCTAATGCATTTCAAATTAATTAGTACCTAGCTTAGGATTAATTTCAAAAATAAAAATGTGAACTTCACAGCTTTTTACACACTTTTTACTAATTCATATATTTAATTTTTTTTTTTTTTTGGTTTCCTTTTATGTGTGCCCTTGACAAGGGCAAACCATTGTAGCCTTGTATAATGCACGACTCCGACCTATGCTCATGATCGACTCTTGTTTATGTTTTTGCTTTTGTTGGGAAACCAGGTGAAAGTGACCTCAGCAATGGTTACCTGGACACTCCCATCGACTGGATTCCTGGGATGTCTAATATGCGGTTGAGAGATTTTCCAAGTTTTGTTTGGACGACTAATCCGAATGATGTCCTCCTTAACTTCACCGAAGATGAAGCACAAGATTGTTTGAAAGCCACTGCTATTGTTGTACATACATTTGAAGACTTGGAAGGCCCAGTTCTTGATGCGATGTCAGCTGTACTCCCTCCAGTTTACGCCATAGGCCCTCTAAACTTAATGTGTCGTCAAATGCTAAGTGAGTCAGTAGAAAACATTGGGTCCAGCTTTTGGAAAGATGACTCCACTTGCTTGAAATGGTTAGAAGGAAGAGCGTCCAGGTCAGTATTATACATTAGTTTTGGGAGTACAGCCGTGATGACTAGGCAGCAATTGATCGAGTTTGCATGGGGGTTCGCTAACAGCGGCCATGACTTCCTATGGGTAATTAGGTCTGACTGTGTGATCGGGGATTCTGCTATTCTGCCTGAAGAGTTCTTGTCTGAGGTCAGTGAAAGAGGCTTGCTAATAAGCTGGTGCCCCCAAGAGGAAGTGTTGATGCACCCATCGATTGGAGGGTTCTTGACGCACTGCGGATGGAACTCTTTGTTCGAGAGTATAAGCTTGGGAGTTTCGACAATTTGTTGGCCATACTTTGCAGATCAGCAAACAAATTGCAAATATGCATGTAATGAGTTCGGGATTGGTCTGGAAATTAGTAATGATGTAAAAAGAGAGGAGGTGGAGGTAGTGGTCAAAGAGCTTTTGCGAGAAGAGAAGGGAACAGAGATGAGGAGGATGGCATTGAAATGGAAGGAGAAAGCAATTAATGCCATAAAGTCAGATGGAAAGTCTTTTGTGAATTTAGATAAGGTGATTGAGGAGGTTCTTTAGCGAAGAAAGTAAGACGTGTGATTTTGTAAGTCTTCATTTCTAAATTTGTACTACCGCTTAAAATATAAATTGAATTGTAAGTGATTCGGTATGTCATTTTAGCTTATCATTGAAAAATAATTTTGACGTGGAAAAATTATATATGACTTCATATTTTTTGGGGTATATTCTGAACATATGCAAACTATAAATATTTAGATATTTTTATGCTGTAGTTTCACAATGATTTCTGTATAATGTAGAATGGACCTGTTTGACTTTATGGGGGGCATGTTTTATCATGAAGGTTGAATCATTGATCTTTGAATACTCAAGTATTAAATTTTAAGTTTTAGCATATTTGGCAGTGGATGGTTTAAACATCCAAAAAGTCCAAACAATTGCTATGATCGCTAAGGCGTCAGAACATGAATGCCGAGGTTTGAAGCGCAAATGGTTCACAAAAGAGAAGAATCCATAGGAAAGCAAGAAGAAAAGAAAGAATGTGTTGTCAAGTCCCAATGGCAAGTGTTTTAGCTACATCAAGTCAGGGCACTGGGCCAGGTATTGTAAGGCACCTAAGAAGGTATTTCCTAATGGTTTGAGTCGCTAAAATTGCAATGTGCCAAATTGGGTCTTTGTTGCTCATACATCTGATTTATAGAATGTAGACTCGAGAGCAATGGGCCACATAGCGCGCTCGAAGACAGCTTCAAGGAATACCACAACGTTCAGGCCAGAAGCAAAAGGATCTTCATGGGGAATCAAGCAAGCATAGAGGTGCATCGGACGTTGCCGATTAACTCTTGGCTCAGTTCATAGCTTAATTTTGAAAGATGTGTTGCATGCCCCAAACATTAGTTAATTTGTTGTTAGTAAACAATTTAACCTCAAAGCGTTTCTCCTTTTGTTTTGAAAGGTGCGCCACTAGGATGTCATTGAAAACTCTGTGTTGGACGTCGATATTAATCAAATGGTTTTATTATTATGATTTGTCGCAATTCATTTGCTCACATATGAGGACCAATGGATGTGAAGGCACAAAAGAACGCACCTTATTTCATTACTTTTATTGATGATTTCACACGGTTCGATCATCTCTACTTGATTACTCATAAATCGGATGCATTAGATTACTTTAGACTCAAGATAATCAAAGTGAAGAATCAATTAGGAAAGAGCTTGAAAGCAGCACTAGGTATTGACAGAGGGCGTAGCAAACTATCGATGAATCCAAGTGTGAAAGAAAATTCTCGAAAAATTTCTCCACACCACGAATTATAAATGAATAAACAGGTGAAAGTAATCACAAACAACGATATCTTTATGTGGAAAACTCAAAATGGAAAAACCATGGGAGAGGGAGAGAATTCACTATAATGTCAAAGAATTGCAAGTAATTTTGTAGACTCCTCTTGCGATTACAATCTTTAGAGTTTGATGTAGAAATCAGAAGCCAACCTCCTTCTCGATGGAGAAAAGGATGCATTTATACCCGCCTGAGCAGTAATTGTAGGTGCGGATATTTCAGATCTTGATAACTACATGATTGCACGATTTAATCTCCTTGTAACCACCCAGATTGTGCCGTTTGATTATTGGGATCACTGTGCAGAGATATCCTCCACTACTCATAACAACCCACATTGATAGAGGGGCGTTTTAATGTTTAGAACGTGGGGATGATCTGGCAATATAACTGGATCCGCGAATCATGGGGATCGTATTATCCAGCTGTAAATAGCGCAAGGGTAGCAGGATTCGAAAGGTCTCTGCGTCGAAGCCTTAGGTGGCTCCAGAAAGGATCTTTTCATCCAATATTTGCATCCTAGGGAGTCATACACCTCAGGTCAAGTAATGAATCCGGGTGAATGATGTCTGATCAGATGCAGGTTCAGATCGAGTCCCGAGTCTTTCTTCTTAGGCCCATGTGACTGATTCCTTCTTCTTGGGACCATGTAGGCTTGTATGTGAGCTGGGCCTGCTGGTAAAAAAGTGATGCCCCTAGTGATGAGACATGTGTCGCGATCTTGATGAAGATAAAATCTGACCACTATAGCTCAGAGTCTCTAAGCGAGAAGAAGGGGAGCGGATTAATCTCATCCTCCGACACGACCTTTCACCGAGTAATCAGAGTGTCTTCTTGCGCTTCGCGGATGAACATCTGGAGAGCATTTGAGAGAGAGCAGTTGGGGCGCGTAGTCGATAGTTGTCGAAGCTTGCCCCCAATTGATTCATTCTAAATAGTTTTCTTACGGCCTTTTAGTTATCAGGGCAAGAGTCTAATTAGCTGTCGGGGTGACCGACAAGAGCGTTTCCGTCTTTTTGAAGAGTCTCCGTGTAGGCTTAACTGTCGGAGCCATTTAGACTTAACTATAGGATCCATCCATTTTTCAAGAGTCTCTGTGTAGGCTGTAAGAGCGACTATCAGGAGCGCTTCTGTCATTCAAGAGTAAGTCCATATAGGTCTGAGTCGTTAGAGTGATCGGAGCAGAACCGGCACTTAAAAATGTATAATTATGAAATCAATGAAAAACTTGTATGTGCTAATGTTCCCTCGATACTTCCGTTATAGCATTGGCTCAACAGGTCGAATCCACAGGACGTGAGATGAAAGAAGCATTAACAGTTTATGTTCACGCCGGTTGTTAACAATTCTTCTTTGTTTGAAGAATGAGAAAAGGTAAAAGAAAAGGAAAAGAATTCCAGAAAGTGGTAGGTGGAGAATGCGATGAAAACAGAAATGTGAAAATAATAGAGAAATGGCTTTGAAAACTAGAAGAAGATGAAATAAAGATGAACTAAGAAGTTGGTGAAAACAATGAAGAAAATTATAAAAGAGTTTGAAATTGATTTTTAAAATAAGATAAAAGAAATCTCATGGTTACTAACTACTAATTGCTCCACTAACCATGCTAACCTCTTAGTGATAGTTGCCTCACATGAATCCTTGGCCATCACTAGTACTTGGCTTCAAGAGACGATACAAAGCATGACAAATAAGATGGTTCTTCACATTCAAACATGCATCAAGAGCAAGCTACTACAAACATTAAATCATCAAAACCATTATAAGCAAGCATGAAATAAGAGAGTTAGCTTGATTAGCAAGTTAGCAAGTTAGAACCCATCATCATGAGCCATCAATGGCTCTTATAAGAGCAAGGCCTTGTAGAGGCTATTAGATTCATGCGGATTATCAAGTAAGTGGTTAGCTAGTCAGTGGTTAGTAGTTAGTCACCATGAGAGAAAATCTAGCTAAGCATCATGTAGAAGATGGAGAAGATTACAATAGAGAAGAAAGGAGGTACATTTACATAGATTGTCACCATTTATTACATCAATATCTCTCTATCTCTCTCTGAATCTCTCTGCCCTACTAAAAGATCTAAAAAGAAAATGAAAATACAAAATAAAAGAAGAAGAAAATCTTAATCTACAACTAGAAGAGAGAAAACATAGCCTAATTCTAAATCTGCTTGCATTTCAGGCCTCTGCATGGGTTTTTATAGGCAAAAGAGAGTTCTAGAAGACGAGATGGGGCCATGCGTCAAAAATCGATGCATGGCCCCACCATATGGCCGTGGAAACGCGGCCATCGCGTTTCCGCGGCAAAACCAGTGACTTAGGTCCCTGATTCTGGCGAGGAACTTCTCCTGACTTCGAGGACCTTTCTGGTATATTTAGATTCTGGTATTTTCGCCAGGATATTCATCTGACGTGCGCAAGGGTCTAGGTTCAATGTGTTGGCCCAAAGGCCTTTCACTCTAGTTTTGATGATGATTAACTCATGTAGTTATGTGTACTAATTATCTTGTGATTTTAGTTTCAGTTTATTAATCAAGATATTAGTTGGTGTTTAGCTTCAACAAGATGAATTGGAAGCTTGCACATGTTGATTCAAGAGCCCGCGCATCAAAGATCATACATTGCACTTGCTCGGTGAATCAAGAGTTTTTGGATCGAGCCTACTTGGAGATTGCGCTCTAGCTTGGAGATTGCGCTCTATAAGAAGACTTAGGTATCCATAGCTTTAGTTTGGGTTTAGATCCTAATTGTAAAGATTAGAATAGTATGATAAGCTCAAGTTCACAACACACACACCTTTCATGTTTTGATTTTCGGTTTTAGGTTTAACCGATCTTGATTTTCATGAATAGATTTTTTATCAAAACAAGTTTACATGGTTTATGTATATTAGATTTGTTCTATATACATGCATGCTTCAATTGTTTAGACAAACTTTGTTTGATAATCTATTCCATGTGTTTTATGTTTTGGTATTTACAACAAAACATTTTTTTGGACTTAATGACAAAAATCATGATATATATATGTTTCTTGTATATTGAATTTCTATTCATATACAATATGCTTCAAAGTGTTTAAATATCATATTTTTGTATCATGGATAAGTTTTAAACAATGTGTATTTTCTATTCAAAATACAAGGTTTTAGAAAATACGGTTTTTGGTTTTTGGCAAAATTTCCATGACACAAAAATAGTCAAATATGTTTGAAATTTGTGTTAGGATTTTTAACACAAGTTTGTATTTCAATATAAAATGATAAAACTATTTTTGTGGAATTTTAGAGATTTTGTGGGATTTATTATAATATTTTTTCCCCAGATTTCAGACCTGATTTTTGTCTGCCAGGCTTGGCCGGTCGACTGGTACGGTCGACCGCACCAAAGAAGCCAGTCGACCGTTCCGGTCGACTGACGTGCACGGATACGTGCACGCAGGCTGACACTGCATCCGGTCGACCGAAGCGGTCGACCGACAGAGAGCTGTTTGCTCTCAGGTATTTTCGGTCGACCGAGGCGGTCGACCGGTAGCCACAACGGTTCTAAATTTGACCGTTGGGCGGTCGACCGTCCCGGTCGACCGGAAGGCTATTTCTGGCAAAAGTTCTGTAAACGGCTATTTTCTGTAATTGCCTATAAATACCCCATTTGAGAGAGGTTTTCTCTAAGATTTTTTTGTGCGAATTTTTACTGATTCTCTGGTGTTTTCAAAGCAATCAAAAAGGGTTTATGAGCTTGAATTGAACAATCCATTTGGTGTTTTCATTAGGGTTTGGAAAATCAAAGAAAGGGTTTTTGGGAAAGAATTTTGATTGAACTATTCTATCTTGATTTCTTGATTTTTCCCAAGGATTTTCTTTGTGATTTCTGATTTCCATTCCTTTGGTTTTCTCCACACTTGAGCAAAAATCTACTATCTATATCTATAGGCTATTTGTGTGGAAGAAGAAGTTGTTTGTGGTTGTTGTTGTGACCACCAAGTTGTAACCCAATCTTTTCTTAGCTTTGTGCTTTGGGTTGTATCCCTCTAGTTGAGAGGTGATCCTTGTATTGGTTGGTGATTGGGAGTTTGTTGTATTGGTTTGAAAATTTGCCTCAAGGAGGAGGTTGTGATTGTTGGAGTTTGCCTCAAGGAGGAGGTTGTGTTGGTTGGCTTGGATTTGTGCCTCAGGGAGGAGGTTGTAAAGAGAGGAGTTGGGTACTCCTTGTGAGAGTTCTTGGTGAACGAGCTAGTGGATTAGAAATCCTTCGTGTGTCGAAGGCGGGGATGTAGAGCTGGGTGCTCGAACCTCGAAACATATCTCTGTGTTTGCGATTGATCCATTGACTCTCTCTCTACTCTCTCTTTACTTTGTGCCTTGCATTTATTTACATTGCTCATTCATATTTGCTTGGCTTGGTTGTGTGCATCACTTGTTGATAGCACTTGAGTGTAAATTGCAATTATTTTTTAAATTCCGCATTTAGTTCATAGATTAGCATTGTCACCTATTCACCCCCCCCTCTAGGTGATTTTTCACAATGCATCTTCTAGAAGCTCCCTTACTTGGCCTCCAAGAAATCCAGATTTAATTAGCCGAAAATGGGTTTAATTAATCTCTTATTACTCCTTTGCCCTTAGACTTTTGATTTATATGCAAGAGAGACCAAAAGATTGTTTAGATCGATATTTTATTCATAAATCAGTAGGAAAATGCGATATAATAATGCAAAATTGTAGACTAATCACACCCCACACTTATCTTTTGCTCGTCCCGAGTAAAGCAAGAAAAGAAAAACTATACTACAAATGTTATTACACCACTTTTGCAGGTGACGTTATTGCACTGAGCGCGTACAACAAGCCGTTAAACTTCTAGGTTACCCCTAGAGGAGGAGTTTTGTCTCCTAAGGATTTTTAGTGGATTGCACCCACAAAATCGATAAAGAAAGAAGACAAATGTTAGTACTTTGAAAACACATTTTGAAAGAGAGACAAGTTTACGAAATATTTTTGCAAATATAAGCGATCTAAGGTCATAATTCCACAAAAATTATTTTTCTTAAACTTAATCTATATGCAAGATCTTGTCATCAATTAAAGTAAGAATTCAAAATTGGGTTGAATATTTTATTCTTCATAAAACCTAGATAATCTGCACTTTTTGATAGTAAAAATTTCTGGGATTTCAACTCCAACCATCAAGTCATTTATATATATATATATACATACATATATATATATATATATATATATATACACACACACACACACACACACACACACACACACACACACATATATATATTTCTTCTTTTTACTTCCCTTAGTTTTCTTAGGCTTTCTAGTTTACCCAGGTAGTGAGCCTTTAACCGATGACTCCCAGACAAAACGGTTTTAGGGCACCAGATGAGAAAATATCCTTCGAATTTAAGGACTCGAGTAAACAAGGCCACAAAACTAAGGAGGATTATTTGTTTCTTTTGACCACCGTTAGGCGTAAATAATCATGCTTCTTGAGGTATAATTATCCAGCTTAATAAGTGATTTTTTCTTCATATATAATATATATATATTTCTTTTTATTTATTTTTAGTTTATGGTATTTTAGGTCTTTATTTTCATCCCAAAAATTGTGTTTGTGTAAAGTGCAAACTATCTAAGGCAAAAAATTCAAGATAAAATTATCTCCCCAATCTTTTATACTTAACCTATAATTTTAAACAAGATCCATTATTTCAACTAGGTTTAAGATGTCATAATGTAAGGCTTCCTTAATTTCTAAAATCATCTTATTTTCTTAAAAATAGATCAAAACTTTGTCTCTTATTTCATAAAGTTTTTTTTTAAAGAAAAGAAAAATCCTATACAAAGGAACATTTTAAGAATATCCTAAAAGAAGTGAAAAAGAAAGAAAATCTAAAAACTCTATGTTAGTAAACCCTCCCCCATACTTATCTCATGCATCGTCCTCAATGCATCGTGAATGTATGTATGCATGAAAAAAATAGAGAGGGAAGGAAAAATTACTTCAAGGTGGTGGTTCTGGTGGTGGTCTGATTGGTCCACGAAATACGACCCAATCCAATTTGCGTGGCGTTCGAGGAACCCACCAGAAATCTTTATAATATAATCCATTATTATGATGTATGTATTTATGATTTTTATTAAGAATTTTATCTCATCTAATTTCCAAAATTTTAAAATAATTTTAAAGTCAATTTTATTAACACCATTGTTCCAAAATGGAGTGTGAAAAGATAGAATGATTGATTTGGACTCAGGAAGTGCAGGAACTAATATTGACTCAGGAATTTGACTTTAGTCAAGTAAAGGCTCAGGAGTCCAAATTGGTTCAGGAATCGGGTCTAAATCAAGAAATTAAAATCCTATTCCACATTTATTTCCCTACAACGGAATGTGACTTTCTAGGATTGCTGATTCAAGTTCAAGAATGATAGGTATGAGAATCAAACTGACTCTAAAATGTTGCTCAAGTTGGGCAACAAAACAGGAGTTAATAACTGGATCACAAATTTGAGGATCAAAGTCACATTTTTTATTGAGTTCAGTTTCATAAAAATGAGAACTTGCCAATTTGTCAATGGGACATTCAAAAGTATGAAATTGGTCAAGTTCAATTTGCTGATCATAAAAGATTGGTGATTCAATTTCACAATGGATTGCAAGGATCCAATACTGACTCAGAAAAGGCCTGAAATCAGGTAAAACACCTCAGTCATTATTGAATCAGGGAGTGAAATTGAATTACTAAGTTGAGCTTCAGGATCATATTCCTGCTCAAGTTCAAATTCAGGAAAGAAAAACTTGCCAAAATGTCAATGGGATTTTCAACATTTGAAGTTTGTCAAGTTCAAATGGGTGTGCTGAAATTGAATCTTGGTTTCCATAATGACAAGAGTCTTGGGTCCCATCAATAGAGTTAGTGATATCTAAATTGGTTATAGATTGATAAGATAGAGTTTCTCATTCCTATAAATGCTAACTAATTGATTTAATTGTGTTTCCAACCTATTGATAGACTGGGCAGAAGATTTTTGAAATTGTAGTGCGAACTCCTGCAAGATTTCTATACTCTTTTCTAGATGTGATGTTTCTTCAAGTGGATGCTCTAGAATGGGAGTGTAGGAAGCTTGATTTTCAAAACAGCAAGAGTCCTGGGTTAAATCGATAGAATTAGAGATATCTGGATTGATCAAAGATTGAGAAGAGAGAGTTTCTTCATTGTTATAAATTTTGACCAATTGACTCAATTGTGTTTCCAACCTATCGATAGACTGAAAGAAGATTTTTGAAATTGTAACGCGGACTCCTGCAAGATTTCTATACTCTTTTCTAGATGTGATTTTTCTTCAAGTGAATGGTCCAGAAAGGGAGTATCAGAATCTTGGTTTTGGAAAGATAGTGAGTCCAACATGTTTTGAGATTATGGCTCGGACTCACGCAAGAGTTCCTTACTCGTTTTCAGGACAGATGGTTGTTCACTATGAGGAGGTGGAACTGAGTAAGATTCTTGAAAATATTGTAGAATTAGAGAGGCCATCATTTTCTGGAATTGTCGCTCAGTCTCTTGTAGGTTGGTTTCTATACTCTTTTCTAACTCGGATTTTTCTTCAATGGGTGGTCCAGGAAAAGGAGTATAGGAAGCAAAATTGGGGAATGAAGATTGTGAAAATTGTGAAAATTGTGGACAAGATGGTGAAAAATTAGACTCGGGAGAGGTGAATCCCCATTGACTCTGTGACGAGTTGAAATTATTTTTGAAATTATAGTCATAAAAATGGGGGTATGAGTTGTATTGATTCGGATAAGTCCAACCCGGTGTATTTAGTTGGCTCATATTGTAAAAAACTGGGTTGGAATTATCCGAAACAAATGGGTCGATGTGAAATATGGATTCAAATTAGGATTTAAAGAATTATTGTTGTTGAATTCTATTTCACAAACAATCACAAATAAAAAAAAGAAAAAGCAAATAAACAAACAAAAAGAAAGAAAAAGTCAAAACCAAGCCTATACTAAGGTTGACCTAAACCTAGACGACTCCTAACTGGTCGATTACCCAGGAGAGGTTGTTTCTTGAATCCAACCACATGCTAATCAGTCAGGTAGGGGTAAAATACGGTGGAGATATCCGTGCGTAAGCAACGAGCCTTAATTATGTCAAACCACGGTATCTTCGAGGCGTAACCTTTTAATCCCCAACCTTAGATACCGATTTCACAAGAGTAAGATTCAAAACAAGTTTCACCCTCGGTCAATCTCTTAATGAGTCCGAGATGTCCCTAGGAGCCAACGTCTATCAATTTTTATTAGGGTTTGGGTTGTGTGAATGAGGAGGTTGTTTTGGGCTAAGGAAGGGTGATGAAATCCCCACCTTATCTTGTATGGGTTTTGCCCTTAAGTTCAATTCGTGCAAGTATGCAATATAGACAAGAATATAACACAAAGCGAATAAATTACCCACGTGTTTGTCTTATGTTATATGCAATGCCATATATACACCTCAGTCCAGATCACAACAACAGAACAAAATACAGTATATTGGAATTGAAATTTGACACGTGCCTAAATGCAAATGTCTAAACCATATTAAAAGTGTCCAAATACCGTATTTTAATTATTTAATTATTGCAGTGTATCAGGAAATCAAAGCAGAAAAATAGCAGTACAAATTCACTAGCTATTACAATATGCACATCCCAACAAAACCAGAAAAACTTTTGCCACAAAATTGCCGCGTTTGCGCGACTAAAGTCGCGTTTGCACGCCTTTTCTTTGAAAGCTAGGTCCCTGCTTTCAAGAGCAGAGTGCTACAATGCTAATGGGTGTTCTGCAATATTAAGTTCCTGTAAACTTTGACCTGCACACTAAAACAGAGAAGAAAATGTTAACAAAAATGTGAGTTTAAACCATTCCCGTCCCCGGTAACGGCGCCAAAAATTTGATCGGAGTGGAACCGGCACTTGAAAATGTATATTTATGAAATCAATGAAAAGCTTGTATGTGCTAATGTTTCCTCGATACTTCCGTTATAGCATTGGCCAAACGGGTCGAATCCATAGGGACTGGAGGCGATAGAAGCATTAACAGTTTATGTTCACGTCGGTTGTTAACAGTTCTTCTTTATTTAAAGAATGAGAAAAAGTAAAAGAAGGAAAAGAAATTCAGAAAGTGATAGGTGGAGAATGTGATGAAAACAGAAATGTGAAAATAATAGAGAAATGGCTTTGAAAATTAGAAGAAGATGAAATAAAGATGAACTAAGAAGTTGGTGAAAACAATGAAGGAAATTATAAAAGAGTTTGAAATTGATTTTTAAAATAAGATAAAGAAATCTCATGGCTACTAACTACTAATTGCTCCACAAACCATGCTAACCTCTTAGTGATAGTTGCCTCACATGGATCCTTGGCCATCACTAGTCCTTAGCTTCAAGAGACGATACAAAGTATGACAAATAAGATGGTTCTTAACATTCAAACATGCATCAAGAGCAAGCTAATAAAAATATTAGATCATTAAAACTATTAGAAGTAAGTATGAAATAAGAGAGTTAGCTCGGTTAGCAAGTTAGCAAGTTAGATGTTAGAACCCATCATCATGAGCCATCAATGGCTCTTGCAAGAGCAATGCATTGTAGAGGCTATAAGATTCATGCGGATTATCAAGTAAGTGATTAGCTAGTTAGTGGTTAGTAGTTAGTGACGATGAGAGAAAATCTAGTTAAGCATCATGTAGAAGATGGAGAAGATTACAATAGAGAAGAAAGGAGACACCTTTATATAGACTGTCACCATCTATTACATCAATATCTCTCTATCTCTCTCTGAATCTCTCTGCCCTACTACAAGATCTAAAAAGGAAATAAAAATACAAAATAAAAGAAGAAGAAAATCCTAGTCTACAGCTAGAAGAGATAAAACCTAGCCTAATTCTAAATCTGCTTGCGTTTCAGGCCTCTGCAGGGGTTTTATAGGCAAAAGAGAGTTCTAGAAAACGAGACAGGGCCACGCGTAGAAAATCGACGCGTGGCCCCACCATATGGCCGCGGAAACGCATCCATAGCCACGTTTTCACGGCAAAACCAGGGACTTAGGTCCCTGATTTTGGCGAGGAACTTCTCCTGGCTTCGAGGACCTTCCTGGTATATTCAGATTCTGGTATTTTTGCCCGGATATTCATCTGATGTGCGCAAGGGTCTAGGTTCAATGCATCTTCTAGAAGCTCCCTTACTTGGCCTCCAAGAAATCTAGATTTAATTACCCGAAATGGGTTTAATTAAGCTCTTTTACTCCTTTGCCCTTAGACTTTTGATTTATCTGTAAGAGAGACCAAAACATGCTTTAGATCGACATTTTATTCATAAATCAGTAGGAAAATGCGATATAATAATGCAGAATTATAGACTAATCATAGAGTGAGGACCTGATATAAGTCTTTTGGAGCAACAATTAGGAGAGCTTCTGTCATTTAGAAGTGACTCCATATAGGTGTGAACCGTTAGGGCTGAAGATCCGATATAGGCTGTAAGAGCGGCCATCAAGAGCGTTTTTGTTATTCAGGAGTGACTCTGTATAGGTCTGAGCCATCAGGGTAAGGACCTGATATAGGCTATAAGAGCGACCATCAGGGGTGCTTCGATTATTCAGGAGTGATTCTGTACAGATCTGAGCTATTAGAGTGAAAACCTGATATAAGCTGTCGGAGTGACTGTGATGAGTGCTTTCATTTTCAAGAGAGACTCTGCATGGGTCCCCAAATCTCCATGTCCTTAATTAGCTAATCCAGATGAGGATCGTGGAGGCCAAGATTTCCAGTACTTAATTCTGACTCCCTCCTCCCTGACTCCCCGCTTTCCAAGGATATCCATGGCGTGCACTTCCGAAAAATTTCTCGATTCCTACCTTTGACGGTTACACTGGAGCTAGCTATCTAGTCCAGCACATCCACCATTTTCATGATGAGATGATGCTCTACTCCTGGTAATGTGCCTTACATTCCCTTCTATTCGTAAATGTTATAGCATCGGAGTAGTTCTACTCCTACCACTCTAATCTCTCCACATCTCGGAGATCACCGAGGATCCTTCACATAATATGCTACTTGCCAAGAAGACAAGAGGAGTAGCCACCACCTCCTCTCTGTTAAAATGAGGCCGAGAGATTGCCTCAAATCTTATATCAACTTCTTTTGGAGCCAGTTAACCAAAGTCTCCAACTGCGAAGAGAAAGTATCTACACTCGCATTTATTAGCAAGCTACAGGTCACTTACCCTTTGTACGAATATCTCCTGAAGTATAATGTCGGCAAGATGAGCGAGGTTCTCTCTTGGGTGCAGCCATACATCCAGCTGGAGGAGGTAATGAAGGCGTCCTTCAACCCTTCAACAAGGCCTAGCTAGAATAGTACGAAATCAAAGTCTACCTGTGAAAGTCCGGACCGGCACAGTGGACAGCCTCCTTACAAGAAGCAAGTGCTCTCCATAATATTGTCAAGTCCAATCTAAAGCTAAAGATCTGCAGAACGCTTTACTTCATTAAGACTCCCAGTTGATGAGGTTTTCAACACATTAAAAGATCAACCATGATTCAGACTCTCGAAGCCGATCCAGCCTAATCCATCACTCCCTAGGTCGAAGGAGTACCGCTCGTTCTATGACTGTAAAGGGCATTAAACCATCCACTGTTGGGCTCTCCAAAGATATTTGGAAGGGCTCTCGAAAGATATTTGGAATCGCTCATCCATCAATGCTTCCTTAAGGAGTACGTTCTCACTCCTTAGGCGATTTGTCAAAAATCAAATGCCTCATCTTCCCAAGAGCATAACGTAATCGCTTACTACAAGATGGTCGACTGTACTGCTAGACTCCTATACAAATAATGTACACCCTTCTGAATCCTCTCACTGTATTACATTTTGAGAATAAATATTGTTCCATGCTTTACGTTTTGCATATACAACCATCTAGCTTATACCTTAATGATGGGATTTTCCCCGCTCAGAGGCAGCCAGAACAACACCCTGATGATGGGATTTTCCATACTCGGCGACGGATTAATGATCTTTCAATGATTGTGCCCCCACTCGGAGGATCGCGTATGTACACTCCTAGAGGGAATGTGCCCTCGCGTGAAAGTGTTAATGCAAACACTGAAAAACACCTAGAGGGGGGGGTGAATAGGTGTTAGTGCTAATCTAAAACTTAATGCAAAACTAAGTGCGCTAAATGCGGAAGCTAATGCAAATAATGCACAAACTGATACAATACAACAGTGTAGCCGAATTCCCCTTTCGAGGCTCTGGACTAACTCCCCTTGATTCCCCTTGAAATGGGTTGAGGCGCTATGTGAAGCTCTTGTTGGATGAGTATAAGTTGGGCACACACACAAGCAATCCAAGCAATGTGCACACACAATCAAGCCAAGCAATCAAGGATATAGCAATATAGATTATGCAAGGCACAACACAAGCAAATAAATATGATATGACAAGATGAATTATGCTCAACACAAGCAAATATGATATGAATGAAGTATGATGCTTTGCACAAATGTAAAGAGAGAGTTTAGAGACAAGTGGATCAAACGCAAACACAGAGATATGTTTCGAGGTTCGAGCACCCTTGCTCTACATCCCCGCCTACACCACCGTGTAGGATTTCCAATCCACTATACCGTCCACCGAGGACTCCCACCGAGGGAACCTTCACCGAGAAGGATTTTTACAACAATGGAGTACCTAACTCCTCTCTCAAACAACCACCTCACAACCGAGGGTAGGCCCGTAGCCAAATACAACAACAACAACAACAAATACCTCTACCGAAGAGGCTCACAACCAATCTCAATCACCTCACACTTGAGGGATACAAACCAATCACCCGATCACCTCTACCGAAGAGGGATACAACAAGAATAAGGGTGTATAACTTAGAGGTTACAACAACAACCTCAAAACTCTCTCTTTTCTTTTCTCTTTTCTTTTCCACAAAAACAAGATCCTAAATAGATTAGGATAGTATGATAGCTCAAGTGTGGAAAACTAGGTGTTTTTGGAAACAAGCAACAAAGAAAAACTAATTGGGAAGTCTCTTGTAAAAGATAGAAAATGCAAGATCAAATCAAAATCCCAAAACCTAGTTTTCTTTGATTTTCCAAAACCCAAAATGAGAAGTTTTAAAGCCCACAAACTCTTTTTAAAAACTCTTTTAAACACCTCAGAAAACTGGAATTTTTCCTCTTAAAAATTTGGCCAAAATCCCCAAAGAGATGGGGTTTATATAGGCCCATCAAAAAACTAGCCGTTAGACTGAGCTGGCAGCCTGACAGGCTGCCGGTCGACTGGCCCGGTTGACCGCCAACGGTCAGAAATATGACCGTTGGGCAACAGCGGTCGACCGGCCCGGTCGACCGAAATAAACAGAGAGCAGAGCTCTCATCCCGGTTGACCGGCACGGTCGACCCAAACAACCCGAGAGCAGAGCTCTCAGACTCGGTCGACCGGCTCGGTCGACCATTTTTGTGTCTGCCCAGACGTGCACATCTGTGCACGTCGGTCGACCCTAAGGGTCGACCGGCTCTTGGTGCGGTCGACCGTCCGGGTCGACCGACCAGCCTGTCAGCACAAAAAAAGACAGAAAATTTGGGAAAATATTTTCTAAAAAATCTTTTATCTCTTTTTAAAAATATCATAAAAATTATTTTATCATTTTATATTGAAACTCAAACAAGTGATAAAAAATTTCAAGACAATATATCAACATGTCAATTCATTTTTGTGTCTTGCCAATTTTATCAAAAACAAAACTTGTATTTTTATCAAACTTGATTTTTCAATAGGAAATCTGATTTTCCTAAAACTTATAGAAATACAAAAACATGATATTTGAACATTATTAAGCATGATGCATATGGACATAGGTCTAATATACATTCAACAAATATATCATAGTTTTTGTCTTTAATTTCAAAAATATGTTTTATACCAAAACATAAAACTACATGAATAGGTATGTCAAACTAAGTTTGTATAAGTCATATACGCATGTATGTATATCTAGAGCATATCTAATATACATAGAAATAAAGTAAACTTGTTTTGATCAAACTATTCATGAAAACCAAAATCCAAATCATGAAAACGTGTGTGTTTGTGCACTTGAGCATATCAACTATACTAAACTTTACAAATGGATCTAAAACACACTAAACTAACCTATGGATACCTAAGTCTTCTTGATGATCTTCATCTTCAAGTTAACTTGCTCCAAAACTCCATCCATGGGCTAGGCAATGTGTGATCTTGACGCTTTGGCCCTGGAATCATCATGAAAAGCTTCTAAGCACCTTGTTGAAGCTAATCACCAACTAATATCTTGGTTAATGATCTGAAATTTAAACAACACAAGATTATTAGTAAACATAACTACATGAGTTAATCATCATCAAAACTAAAGAGGAAGGCCTTTGGGCCAACAGACACTAATGTCCATCCATACATGTGCCACAATAATGGGATTTCCCTTACTCGACGGCGAATTGGTGATATTCCGCTGATGGGATTTTCCTTACTCAGAGGATCGCATCTGTACGTTCCTAGACGGGATATGCCTAGGGGTGGAAATTGGGTCAGGTCAGGTTGACCCGACCCTATTACTGCTCGACTCATATAATAATCGAGTCGGGTTGACCCGTCCCGATTATTATACGGGTCAAAAATTCAGACCCAACCCCGACCCAGACTTAGTCGGATGACCCGACCTGACCCGTTTGACCTGATTATTAAACCTTAAATACAATATTTTTACACTATATTACTAAATTGTTAGGTGATATAGTTGGTCATTACACTAAACTCACACACTAATGGTCACGGGTTCGAAACTAGGTTCACACATATTTTTTTGACAATTTAATTTAGGCAAAGGGGAGGAGGCGGGAGCGGCAGAGGAGATTGGTAGTAAAAAGTGCATTTTTATCATAACATTTACCATCACATTTTCATATTTATTCATTTAATTCTGCACAATTATTAATAATTTATAATTTATTGTGTGCAGGCCTCGAATTATTATTTTAATAATAAATAAAGCTTAATGAAGCCCAAAAGCCCATATTTGAAGCCCAGGTGTAAAAGTGCAAATATCAATTGTCAAAGTGCAATTATGCAAGGGCTAAAGTTGCAATTATTAAAGATGAGGGAAGGATAGAATTCTACCCAACCCTAAACTCTTGCAGGATGAGCATAAAAGCCAAAGATAAGAAGGAAATTCGTGGATAAAAGATTTGGAATAATTGAGATCAAGGTAACTTGATTTCTAAGTTATCTCGAAATCCCAAGATGAAGAGCCAGGATCACACTTCCAGAAGCAAACGCCCAGATGAACGGATCGGGAGAGGCCACGCGCCAAAGCGCGTGGCCAGAAGAGCCAGTTTTGCCGCAAAATTGCGGCAAAAACCAGGATTTTGCGGCAATTTAGATGAGATCAGTTTCCAGTTTTTTGTGGCAGGTTTATCCAGGACTCTTCGGCCTTCTGCACCTATAAATACCCCCTGCAGTGCAACGTACAGAGTAGTCCAGAGGCAAGCCAAGGGCCAAAAGCTAGGGTTTAGTTTTCTTTTTAGGTTAGATTTTATTTTCGTTTTTATTTTGTAAATTTTGTAACTGAGAGTGGAGGAAACTTTCATGGAGGATGGAGTCTTCGCTTGTACTGAGGTGACAACGGTATAAGCCCGCTTATCTTTCATTGTTAATGAAATCCGTTTAAGGTTCGTTTTTGTTATTATTTTATGTTTTCATCTCTTGTTTATTCTTGTGTTTCTCTGTTTTTATTTTCTTTCTTCTATTTGTTCTCTAATGCCTTGTGAACAATGAGACCCAACTGCTTCGAGAATGCCTAGCCAACGAAGATCCCTTGATGGCTTATGGCGATTAACTTCCTATACGCCATACTTGCAAGTCTTCCGAGAAAAGGTAAATCATCGCACGGATCAAAGGTAAGCAGGCTGAAGAGATTCGTACGTGTTTTCTTTATTTTCTTTCTTTAGTTTTGATCCACATCTTCCACAATTCTTTTCTTCACTTCATTGTAAATACTATCATTGTAAATACCACTGCTAATAATAAAAAGAAAAAAAAAAAGAGATAACTTGCTTAACGCTTCCATCGCAGTCCCTCCCTGAGGATCACGACCCGCATAGCCTTGCTACAGCGGATTAGAATTGAGAACTTGCACATCCTATTCTTAAAACTAAAATACTATATTTTTGTGTGCAGGAAAACTCAATCAACAAATTGGCGCCGTTGCCGGGGATCGAACCCGGGTCACCCGCGTGACAGGCGGGAATACTCACCACTATACTACAATGTTATGATAAAAATACATTTTAATAAAAATTCTTAGACTTAGTCAAAAAAATAAGTCAAAATACTTCCTTTTTCGAAGCCCAATCACAAAAGAGGGTTGAAGCCATGACTCAGGCTAGATTAGCTCGTGAGCATGACATAGATTTGATGGTTCAATCCTTACGTTCTCACCGTCCGGCTAATTCTGATATCACTGACCACTTTTTTAGAGCCGACGAACCAAGTTGCTTTGGACAACAAGATTCTATTTCAGTGCCATCATTAGAACTTGCCGAAACTCCAATTGTTGATAGTTTGGCAAGTTTTTCCTTTCCTGAAATAGAACTTGAGGATGAATATGATCATGATCCCCAACTTGATGATTCAGTTTTATTTCCTGATTCAATAATGACTCCAGTGTCTCCACCTGATTTCACTTTTCCAGAGTCAACATTGGATCCTATTCCAATTCATCATGAAATTGAATCACCCATTTTAGATGATCATATTGAACTTGACCAATTTTACAATTTTGAAAATCCTATGGATAAATTGGCAAGTTCTTTTTATTACATTGAACCCAATGAGATATGTGACCTAGATTCTCACAATCTCTTTACTTCTGAAACTGATTGTACAATTCTGACGGAAGATGTTGACCTTAGTTTTGAAGAATTGTATGGCGATGAGCTAGAATTCCTTAATATTGGAAGTAAAGAGATATTACCCATATTAGGTCACATTCCATTGTGGGAAGAAGATTGTGGACTTGAGTTTCAATTTCTTGACTTGGACTCAATTCTTGAACCTAGCCCGACTCCTGAGCCCTTACTTGATTTGAGCATCTTCCTTGAGTCGGTATTCGTTCCCGTACCTATAATGTCCAAGTCAATAATTTCATCTTTTCATACTCCATTTTGGGACAAAGAGGTTGAGACAATTAACTCTGAAATTTATTATGAAATTTGAAAATTTGATGGGGTGGAAATACTAAAAATTGATTATACATATATTTTAGTGGGTTATGTAAGGAAAGTTTCTGGTGGGTTCCACCAAATTATCTGTTATCTTGATTGGGCCGCATTTCGTGGACCAATTAGACCACCTCCGGAACCACCACCCTAAGGTAATTTCCGCCTTCCCTTGTTCTGTTTCATGCATATATGCATTCATTCATACATTGAGGACAATGCATGAGATAAGTGTGGGGGTGGGCTTTACTAACATACTAACATAAGCAGACACTAACAAAATTTGCTAATAAAAAAAAATATATAAAAAAATTTTATAAAAAGGAAATATTTTGACTTATTTTTTTGAAAGAAATCTAAGTTAGTTTTAAGGATTAGGAAAATCGTGATTAGGATTTCTAAAAACTTGGTCAAAATAAATAAATTGTTTAAATTTTTAGGTATAGGAGAGAAATTGAATAAGTAATTAGTCTTGATTTTTACCTTAATGAAATGTGATACCAAATGCATATCTAGGATTCTAAGACAAAGACCTTGTGCCTCATAAAAAAAAAGAAAAAAAAGAAAAAAAATCACCAATTAAGCTGATACATGTGCCTCAAGAAGCATAAGTATTCATGCCTAAAGGTGAGTAAATAAAATAAAGTCCTTAGTTTTGGGGCTTAGTTCACTCGAATTTGAGTCCGCGGGGTGTTTTCTCACCTGGTGCCCTAAAGCCAACCGGTTTGGGAGTCATCGACTTTAAGTTCGTTACATGGGTGGATTAGAAAGCCTAAGAAGACTAAGAAATATAATATATGTATTAACACATCTAATAATCAATTAGTTAGGTATGAGGGCCTCAAGAAGCCTTGATGCTTACACGAAAGAAAATTAGATGCGTTATACATATTAAAAAAAATAAATAAAAATATATATATATAATAAAGAGGCATGAGAGTCCAAGTTAAGGAATTCCTAGTAAAAACATAAGGATGCATATGATTTTTGGTAACGAAAAAGACTATATTAGAAATTCAATTTTAATTCTTACCTAAATGAAAAACAATTAACCTTATAAAGACTAAGTTTGAAGAATGAATAAAAATGAGGATCCTAAAACTTATAGACTACTTAATCTCTTCAATAATAATTCAAATATTTTTCTTTTTATGGATTTTGTGGGTGCAATCCGCTGAAAACCCTCACGAGACAACACTCGTCCTCTAGGGTAACCTAGAGGTTTAACGGGTTGTTGCACATGCTAAGTGCAACCGTGATTCCTACGAAAGTGAATTAGCTTAGATTAACTTTTCATTTCTTTTTCTTTTTCTTTGTTTTTACTCGAGGACGAGCAAAAAGATAAGTGTGGGGGTGTGATTGGTAGTCAAAAGTGCATTTTTATCATAACATTTACCATCACATTTTCATATTTATTCATTTAATTCTGCACAATTATTAATAATTTATAATTTATTGTGTACAGGCCTCGAATTATTATTTTAATAATAAATAAAGCTTAATGAAGCCCAAAAGCCCATATTTGAAGCCCAAGAGTCAAAGTGCAAATAGCAGATTGTCAAAGTACAATTATGCAAGGGCTAAAGTTGCAATTATTAAAGATGAGGGAAGGATAGAATTCTACCCAACCCTAAACTCTTGCAGGATGAGCATAAAAGCCAAAGATAAGAAGGAAATTCGTGGATAAAAGATTTGGATATTTGAGATCAAGGTAACTTGATTTCTAAGTTATCTCGAAAATCCAGAATAAAGAGCCAGGATCACACTTCCAGAAGCAAGCGCCCAGATGGACGGACCAGAAGAAGCCACGCGCCAAAGCGCGTGGCCAGATTCCCTAGAAATGCCGCAATTCCGCGGCAAAATTTCAGTTTTTGCGGCACTTTGATGTTATCTGGATACCAGATTTCGTGGGCGACTTTATCCGGGACTCTTCGACTTTCTGCACCTATAAATACCCCCTGCAGTGCAACGTACAGAGTAGTCCAGAGGCAAGCCAAGGGCCAAAGCTAGGGTTTAGTTTTTAGGTTAGATTTTATTTTCGTTTTTATTTTGTAAATTTTGTAACTGAGAGTGGAGGAAACTTTCATGGAGGATGGAGTCTTCGCTTGTACTGAGGTGACAGCGGTATAAGCCCGCTTATCTTCCATTGTTAATGAAATCCGTTTAAGGTTCGTTTTTGTTATTATTTTATGTTTTTCATCTCTTGTTTATTCTTGTGTTTCTCGGTTTCTATTTTCTTTCTTCTATTTGTTCTCTAATGCCTTGTGAACAATGAGATCCAACTGCTTCGAGACTGCCTAGCCACGAAGATCCCTGATGGCTTATGGCGATTAACTTCCTATACGCCATACTTGCAAGTCTTCCGAGAAAAGGTAAATCATCGCACGGATCAAAGGTAAGCAGGCTGAAGAGGTTCGTACGTGTTTTCTTTATTTTCTTTCTTTAGTTTTGATCCACATCTTCCACAATTCTTTTCTTCACTTCATTGTAAATACTATTCATTGTAAATACCACTGCTAATAATAAAAAAAAAGAGATAACTTGCTTAACGCTTCCATCGCAGTCCCTCCCTGAGGATCACGACCCGCATAGCCTTGCTACAGCGGATTAGAATTGAGAACTTGCACATCCTATTCTTAAAACTAAAATACTATATTTTTGTGTGCAGGAAAACTCAGTCAACAAAGGTGGGCTTTACTAACATACTAACATAAGTAGACACTAACAAAATTTGCTAATAAAAAAATTTAAAAAAAAATTATAAAAAGGACAATATTTTGACTTATTTTTTTGAAAGAAATCTAAGTTAGTTTTAAGGATTAGGAAAATCATGATTAGGATTTCTAAAAACTTGGTCAAAATAAATAAATTGTTTAATTTTAGGTATAAGAGAAGAAATTGAATAATTAATTAGTCTTGATTTTTACCTTAATGAAATTTGCATACCTAATACATATCTAGGATTCTAAGATGAAGACCTTTGTGCCTCATATAAAAAAAAAAACAAAAAAAAAACAAAAAAAAATCACTAATTAAGCTGGATACATGTGCCTCAAGAAGCATAAGTATTCATGCCTAAAGGTGAGTAAATAAAATAAAGTCCTTAGTTTTGGGGCCTAGTTCACTCGAATTTGAGTCCGCGGGGTGTTTTCTCACCTGGTGCCCTAAAGCCAACCGGTTTGGGAGTCATCGACTTTAAATTCGCTACATGGGTGGATTAGAAAGCCTAATAAACTAAGAATATGAGATATGTATTAACACATCTAAGAGTCAATTAGTTAGGTATGAGGGCCTCAAGAAGCCTTGATGCTTACACGAAAGAAAATTAGATGAGTTATACATATTAAAAAAAAAAGAAGAGAAAAAAATTAATGAGGCATGAGAGTCCAAGTTAAGGAATTCCTAGCCAAGTTACAAGGATGCATATGATTTTTGGTAACGAAAAAGACTATATTAGAAGTTCAATTTTGACCCTTACCTAAAATGAAAACAATTTACTTTATAAAGACTAAGTCTAAGAATGAATAAAAATGAGGATCCTAAAACTTATAGACTACTTAGTCTCTTCAAATATAATTCAAATATTTTCCTTTTTAAGGATTTTGTGGGTGCAATCCGCTGAAAACCCTCACGAGACAACACTCGTCCTCTAGGGTAACTTAGAGGTTTAACGGCTTGTTGCACATGCTAAGTGCAACCGTGATTCCTACGAAAGTGAGTTAGGTTAGATTAATTCTTCTTTTCTTTTTCTTTTCTTTGTTTTTACTCGAGGACGAGCAAAAAGATAAGTGTGGGGGTGTGATTGGTAGTCAAAAGTGCATTTTTATCATAACATTTACCATCACATTTTCATATTTATTCATTTAATTCTGCACATTTATTAATAATTTGTAATTTATTGTGTGCAGGCCTCGAATTATTATTTTTATAATAAATAAAGCCTAATGAAGCCCAAAAGCCCATATTTGAAGCCCAGGTGTAAAAGTGCAAATATCAATTGTCAAAGTACAATTATGCAAGGGCTAAAGTTGCAATTATTAAAGATGAGGGAAGGATAGAATTCTACCCAACCCTAAACTCTTGCAGGATGAGCATAAAAGCCAAAGATAAGAAGGAAATTCGTGGATAAAAGATTTGGGATAATTCAAAATCTAGATAACTTGATTCCCAAGTTACATCGAAAATTCAGAATAAAGAGCCAGGATCACACTTCCAGAAGCAAGCGCCCAGATGGACGGACCAGAAGAAGCCACGCGCCAAAGCGCGTGGCCAGATTCCCTAGAAATGCCGCAATTCCACGGCAAAATCCCAGTTTCTCTGCGGCAAAGTTGATGACATCATGGACCAACTTTCGTGGGCTACTTCATCCGGGACTCTTCGGCCTTCTGCACCTATAAATACCCCCTGCAGTGCAACGTACAGAGTCGTCCAGCATCCAGCAAAGGGCCAAAAGCTAGGGTTTAGGTTTTTCTTCTTCTAGGTTAGATTTTATGTTCGTTTTTCTTTTGTAAAATCTGTAACTGAGAGTGGAGGAAGCTTTCATGGAGGAAGGAGTCCATGCTTGTACTGAGGTGACAGCGGTGTAAGCTAACTCTTCTTCTATTGTTAATGAAATCTGCTTGAGGTTTGTCTTTTTTATTATTCTTGTTTTATTTCTTCGTGTTTTATTCTTGTATTTCTCTGTTCCTGTTTTCTTCCATTATTTTTCTCTAATGCCTCGTGAACAATGAGATCCAACTGCTCCGAGAATACCTAGCCGAAGAAGGAACCTTGATGACCTATGGCGATGAACAGGTCTTCATAGTTGCTTTTTATTCCATAGTTAAGAAGGCGGACGATCCTATAAGCCATTCTTGTACCCCTTCCAAGAAAAGGTAAATCATCGCAACGGTTCAAACGGTAAGCAGACTGAAGAGGTAAGTTTTCTTTTTCTTTTCTTTTTTTTTTTGTAGATTAAATCACAACTTCTCCCAATTCTTTATTTGCCGACCCATTGTAAATACCACTTCCTTTCTAATTTAACTAATAAAAATAAAAACTTTAGAGAAACTTGCTTAACGCTTCCATCGCTAGTCCCTCCCAGAGGATCACGACCCGCATAGCCTTGCTACCGCGGATTAGCATTGAGAACCTCGCACAACTTTTTATTCTTAAATCTAATATTTTATTTTTGCGTGCAGGTAAAACTCGATCAACAAATTGTTCCTTCCCCGGCAACGGCGCCAATTTGTTGACTGAGTTTTCCTACACACAAAAATATAGTATTTTAGTTTTAAGAATAGGATGTGCAAGTTCTCAATTCTAATCCGCTGTAGCAAGGCTATGCGGGTCGAGATCCAACTGCTTCGAGACTGCCTAGCCAACGAAGATCCCTTGATGGCTTATGGCGATTAACTTCCTATACGCCATACTTGCAAGTCTTCCGAGAAAAGGTAAATCATCGCACGGATCAAAGGTAAGCAGGCTGAAGAGGTTCGTACGTGTTTTCTTTATTTTCTTTCTTTAGTTTTGATCCACATCTTCCACAATTCTTTTCTTCACTTCATTGTAAATACTATTCATTGTAAATACCACTGCTAATAAAAAAAAAAAGAGATAACTTGCTTAACGCTTCCATCGCAGTCCCTCCCTGAGGATCACGACCCGCATAGCCTTGCTACAACGGATTAGAATTGAGAACTTGCACATCCTATTCTTAAAACTAAAATACTATATTTTTGTGTGCAGGAAAACTCAGTCAACAGAGGAGATCGAGGAGAGGAAGTTAAGGAGGAGAGAGAATAACTTGGTCTGGCGGGTTAAACAGGTCTGGCGGGTTCGGATCGGCCCGACCGATTTAATAATCGGTCAGACGGATTGACCTGATTACGACCCAAACCTGATTAGCTCAAACTAGACCTGGTAACTCCGGGTCGGGTCTGGCGGGTCATGACCCATCTGCCACCCCTAGATATGCCCTAGTGTGGAAGCGTCAACGCAGACATGCCTACGAGTTTTTCCCTATCATCCTACGGGAGTCAAAATCCTCCTTTATTGGATTTCTCCAACTCAGAGTCTTGCTCGTAGCAGGGATTTCTCAATCTCAGAGAGATCGATCTTCCGCCGATAGGATTTCCTCTATCAGAGGGTTGCATCTGTACGCTCCTAGATAGGATGTGCCCTTGCATGAAAGCGTTAACGTAGACTTACCTACGAGCCTTTCTCAATTGTCCTACGGGGTTCAAAACCCTCTGTTGTGGGATTTTTCCTGCTCGGAGTCTCGCTCTGTTGCAGGGATTTTTCCCTCTCAGAGTGATCTATCTTTCACTGATGGCATTTCCCCAGTAAGAGGATCACGCTTATAAGCTCCTAAAAGGGATGTGCTCCCGCGTGGAAGTGTTAACGCAGACATGTCTACGGGCCTTCCACGATCTCCTACATGAGTCGAAACCCTTCATTATGGGATTTTCGCCACTCAGAGTCTCCCATCTGCAGCAGAGATTTTTTTCTCTCAGAACCCTCGTCTGTTCCACTGATGGGATTTCTCCCACTCGGACAGGCAAGCCTACGGGTTCCCCTTATCTGAACCCTCGGGCGGGTGAACCCCTGGTAGTATTCCTCTGTCGGGTTTCTTCCATATTCCGATGCTGGGATGTGTCCCCACTCGAGAGACAGCTCTGTTGACGGGATATCCCCCGCACGAGAGGAAAAGTATGTTGTTGGGCTTGCTTCCACATTGTAGGTACTAGATTGTCGGCCGGATAGGGGTCCCTACTCGGGACAAATACATCCAATCTGTTGCGGGGATTTTCCCATCATAGACCAATTTTCTTGCAGGTACTACCACACTATGTCTAACACTGGATCTGATATATTCAAGAGAGTTTCTTGTTTGGATTATCCCCTCGACGTACCGATTTCGCATGGCCATTCTTCCAACAATTTTCCGGTGATGTAGTATTACAAGGACAACCTTCCAAATACAAGGACCACAGTTATGACTTTATAAGTTTTAGTATGCTTGATTTATCTAAGGGAAACTCGAGATGTATCAGCTCAGGAATAGTAACATGAGATATAAAGTATATCTAAGAGGATTTTCTCGTTTGGATTACCCCCTCGACTTTTATTCTCATGGTTCCATTAATCAAGCTCATTCATTCAATTTTATCCACACTTGCATCTAATAATTAATTCACTTGCCTCAATATGTGTTTGTATATGCGTACTAACTTTTCTTGCAGCTTATCAGCCCTGAGACTGGATTTTCCCTACTCGAGGGTATAACTTTGATCCTTCATCGCTGGGATGTGCATCACTCGGAGAATCAACTTTCTACACTCCTAGATGGGATGTGCCCCAGCAGGAAAGCGTTAATACAGATTTACCTCAGCCTTCTTATAGGAAATGAGTCCTCCGTTGCGGGATTCCCTCACCGAATGTTATTGTAGAGATTTTCCCCCTCTCAGAGGTCCGGCTTCCAAGCTTCTTGATGTGATGTGCCCCCGCTCGGAAGCAAATATGAATTCAACTCCATTGCAGGGTTTTCCCCTCTTAGAGGCTCAATCCATAGTTTGGATTTTCCCAACTTGGAGACGAGACATATAGGTACCGCTGTGGGACAAATCACCCCTGGGGATTACAAGTAGTCAATCCTTGAAAATCTCGGAAATCGATATCGATCCCCTGAGCATACATACACTTCCAAACTAAACAAACAAGGAAGATTAGGCAAGATCCAAACGTACATTTCCATTTTCAGTCCAAAACTGCTTTCATTAAAAAAATTCCAATTACATCCATTCAATTACATACTCGGTTACATCTTACAAAAGTAACATGAGGTCTATTACATATTTGTATTTGGTTTTTTAAAAAGAAATACAGGTGATCCAATTTTGACTCAGACTCGTCAGTTGGGCCAGGGGTAACTCTTAAACAAACAATCCACCACTACTATGAGGGCAATGATGTCTATGAATCTCAGGAAGATGCCAGAGCCAAGCATCACATCTCAAACTGCAGACTGAAGCTTACAAGACTGTGATGGTATCATGCCAAGCCTCCTGACTCTAAAGATGAGCCCGAAGCCAAAGCAGATGAGGCGATTCTCCGGTAGGGATCTCGAGGAATACACCTAGCAACCCCGCTAGTTACTAGTTTATATGGAAAGAACTCACACCGGTAAAGCAACGACATTCCACAGGAGTACAGACGGCCAGATAGGGGACTGAACCCATCATCAAGCGTGTGTCTGCTTCTGCATCTTACGCGCTATAAAGAAAGAGAGGATGTGAGTCCCATGTCCCATCCAATCTGCCCTGATCAAGGACTAGACGGATTGACCAAATAGAAGCATGATTCTTGTCCTCCTTTTCAAAAAGCAAGTACTTTTCATGAGAACAAAATTCTGTGACTAGATCATCATGAGAACTAAAATTACACGACGAGGGGGCCGATGTGACGCAACCGCTGTCATCGGCATCCTCTCCATCTTCTTCCATCAGGCGAAGAATGAATAACAACTTAATCTACGAGAACAAGAAATGTCAGGGGCAGAGAAAGTCTTTTGAAGATAAGATGCCAACTTCTAGAAGCTTCTCTATTTATAAATGCATAAGCTAAACTGTCTCTAATTCAAAACTACCACCATATCTGAAAAGATGGTTTGAATCCCATATTATTTGGCATGTCAGATCAACCAGATCTGGTTCAATCCTGTAACACAATCTCCTCCATAATGAAGTCAGATTTGGGTTATTAATTATCCTGCTGTCTTCACTAATTTCCAAACAGGGCTCAGAATGCTAAGAGACATTGACCAAGACTCTTCATATTACAAGCGACGCCTCAACTTTTCGAGCTAAGGTATACTCATTCATCTCCAGTCTTTTCCCTCGGAGCCTGGAAAAAGAGGAAGTGGAGGGGGCATCTGTAGTGGTCAAATTCTAACCCACGCCAGGATAAAGACCTGTGTCCCTCATCATCAGAATCTTCTGATGACACTCGCAAGAAAAATCATCCGAGCAATTTCCCAAAGAGCAGCATCCAAAACATTCCCGAGACTATTTCCTCCTCTAGAAGGAATTGATTATCCCGAGGGTGTCCATTTTCCCAAAATTAGTTCTTCCGACTTGAGCAAAACAACATCTGTAATCAACTCCATCAACTCCCACCTACATTTGTTGAGTCTGTTACCCACCAGATCATCTCATATTTCAAACATGGTCCACGATCCCTACTTTAACATGAGCAGTTACAGTAAGTAACGAATATCACTCCCATAATTAAGGACGTAATTCCCTCCCTTATAGAAGTATCGCAACATCTAGATCATATGGTTATTGAATCACGCATTACTCGCACTGTCAATAGAAACCCTTGGGTATATAAGACTTCGAGAGGGAACAAGATGATAGGAGCTTTTTTATTTCTAGCTACACAAGCAAAGTTTTTATCTCTGAGGCATCTACTATAATTATCTAAAAATAATGAATTCTCCCTCTCCTTCCCATGGTTTTTTCTAAATTGGGTTTTCACGTAACACTTGTGTCTTTGTGATTGATTTTGTGATTCTCTCTCCTAGATTCAGGTTAAGATTTGAAGTGTAGACAAATTCCTGCTGGGAATTTACCCTTACAAATGTCCACAAATATTATTTCAAAAATGTACACGATTATTATTTGCAAAAAAAATATATAATCACATCACAGAAGAAAAAAGTACTTCAAAACATTTCAAATTTGCTCTTCGAGCTGTTGCACCTTCTTTCTCTCTTTCCACAACTTCTCCAGTAACCCACTCCTTTATATCCATCATTCCTTGGGTACATTACAAGTTTCTGCATTAACCAAGCTCTTGTTGAGTGATATGAAAATCTTATGTCTGATCTTGGCACATGGACATTTTATTGGTAGTGAGAAGAATATTAGCTCTAAAAAAATTCTTTTCGGTGACAATTTTAGTTGGGATTCATGTATGCTAGTAAACTTGATAGGCTTTTGATATATTGATATTGTGTGGGGTAAATTCCCAGTGGGGACTTATCTATACTCAATTTTTAAGGAGATCTAAGAGAGAAAGTACTGAATCTTATATAAGAAAAAATTCATACATGTTTTTATAACATAATTGATTTAATACTAAGCTTATGCCCATTTCAAATTGATATCATAAATTGGTATTAATTTCAATTGGTGTCATTTTTTCTAAAACTTATGCATTGGTTTTGTGTTGGAGTTTAGCTTAAACAAATGAATATCATCAAGTTTTAAGTGAACACATGTTGATTCAAGAGCTCAAACATAAAAATCATATCAAGTGTTCAAGAAGGAGTTTAGCTCATCAAGAATTAAGTTTTGATCAAGTTGAGGAGAAAAGATCAAGAGAGAAGACTTGACAATTGTAAAAGAGTTTGTAAATGTTCAGAAATTTTCTAAAGTTTAGATCAGATTTGATTGCTTAAGTTTATATACAAACAAAAGATTTAGATATTATTTAACTGAGTTTTAGCCTTATTAGATTCATCAAAAGTGAAATTTGTGGGTTAATTTTCACGAGTTTGTTTAACAAATTGAGTTTTATATAGTTTATATCCCAAAGAAATAGTTTTTATTGCTTGAAATATATATTGAATACTATCCATACATAATAGAGCAAAATTTGATGAAAGAAACTTATTTCGATGCATTTACGTTTTGATCATATGAAAAGTTTGATTTTGTGAAAATATTATCTCAAAAACAATTTTTATTGTTTAAAATGTGATTGCTTCTATCAATTCACATTAGAGTTTCAAAAGTGTTCGTAGAAACTTATTTTTGTGCATATAATGTGAATGTTTAGTTTTTTCAACATTTCAAAAGTTTGATGTTTAGTTTTTGGAAAAACACTTTTAAATTCTTTTTTTTTGAAAATGAATTTGAAATCTTAAAAAAAGTTCAAATTCTTGAAATTTGTGCTCAACGTATTTATACTCATATGTACTTACAAGAACTTATTTTTTTGAATTTTAAAAATATTTATTTTAATTTTTAAAGAATTTTAAAAGAATGAAAAATTGGTTTTTACCTTAGGCTAGTCGACCACGCGGTCGATTGGATTTGCACAAGCCAATGGCTCATGCACGGCGATCGACCGTGCAGTCAACCATTTTGTTGTGTCTGCTCAATATCTTTTTAGTGTTTTGATCATAATTTTTTACTCTGTTATCCAATCAATATGATTCAAATTTCATTATAAAGATAACTCCAAGAGCGACATTTTTTGTTCAATGGTCATTTCCATATCCAAACGTTAAAGGTGTCAACAATGGTCATTTCCATATCCAAATGTTTAAGGTGTCAAAAATTGGTTTGAAGTCATCAATGTTCTGCAGAAACTTTACAGGTTTTTAGTTTGACACCCTCTAGTGTTGATCATAACTTTATCCTCTCATATGTAATTGATTTGATTCAAGTTGCACTAGAAAGATATCTCAAAGATATATAAATTCTTTATGTATAGTTATTTCTAAATTGTAAAGATTTAACCTTCTAAAATGATCTTCAAATTGACTTTTTGTGCAGAGACAATTTTTGGACGGTCGGCCACGCAGCTCCAAAGGCTAGAAATCTAGTCGTTGCGCGATCGATCGCGAGCCGATCGCCAGCAATTTTTGCCCCAGATTGGGCCTAACAACTAGTTTTTTGAGGGCTATATAAATAAAGGTTATTGGAGAGAGTTTTCAACATGTTTTAATAGTAGTTTTACAAGAACTTTGAAGAGGATAATTGTGTTTAAAAGTTGTAAAAAAATCAAGAAAACAAATTTTGATTGATTCAAGTTTTTGGATTCAAATTTCTATAGCTTCAAGGATATTTTTCTAAGTGTTTTCTTAAAATCTTCAACTCAAAACTTCTAGTTTTCTCACAAACTTAAGCTATCATTTATATCTATCCTTATAGGATTTCTTGTTTCTTTGAGATTTCTAGTTTGTGGTCTTAGTGATAGCCTAGTGGTGTTCTTCCTCAAAATTACCTTGTTTACCCTCATGCAGAGGTGTATTTGCTTTTTACATTGGCTTTGTGCCCACTTCTTGTGCAAAGATTCATTGGTTTTGTGCCTCCTTTTGTGTAGGGATTGATTTCTTTGTGGAGTTATTTCTTGAAAATGGTGAAAATCCTTTACGTGATCAAGGCAAGGACGTAAAACTAGTGGCTTGAATCTCGAAACATATTCCTGTGTTTGCGTTTGCTATCTCTCAATTTAACTCTACTTGTTTATATCTTACATTGCTCTTATTGCTTAATTCATATATGCTTGATATTCTGTTGACAATTGTTTGATCTAAGAAAGTTATTGAAGTGATCGGTCACATATATTGCACATTCATTTTCACATTCTCATACTTATTATATGATAAACTCGGCTTTTAATCCTAATTATTGTCTAATTTATATGTAGGCCCATTGCTAAAGGGAAGGGAAGAGAAACGAGCCCAAAAGCCCATCAAAATTCTGATTTAATTCAAAATTAATTCGAAATCAGAAAATCAGGGTAGATCAAGGCGAATCAGAGAAGGTAAAGTCGGTTGAAAACCAGTTACAACAAATCTTCACAAATCAATTGGTTAAAGCCGAAGATAAAAGGAGGTTTCGTCAAATCTAGGACCCCAAATTGCAAATCCAGAAGGAGATAACATCATATCACGAAACCAGGCAGCTCCACCCCCTGGGTGTGGCCCCCTGGCCACACCCAGGCCACGAAAACGCGGCTTTGGCCGTGGAACGCAGCTCTGTTAAAGGAGTTGGGGGAGCGTTTGCTCCCCCTATCTTCGTACACTCCTCCCCTTTGGGTTTTGCCTATAAATACTGGTTTTTCAGAGTGTACAGGGAACGACGAAGCAGAGATAGATTTTAGACAAGTTTTTCATTCTTTTTAGTGTAGCCTTTTATTTTTCTTTTCATATAATTTTCAGTTTTATTTATGTAACTGAGAGGAGAGACGAGTTTCATAGAGGAATGAGAGGAAGTTTGTACTGAGGATGACACTGGTGTAAGTAAGTCTTTGCTTTCATTGTTATTTAAATCGAATCGAAGTTTTTTTTCTTCTTTACTCTTGTTTTCATTTACTTTCCTCTGATGTGTTGCAATCCGAGTGAATTTGATAGCCTTGAAACTGCTTCGCCATTGCAAGTGCCCTTGATGGCCTATGGTGATGAACAACCATTCTTTTGTTAGTTTAGCTTGCCCTTTTATTCATAGTGTAGATCAGGAATGGGGAAGATTCTACACGTCATGCTTGATCGCCTTCAACAACTAGGTAAGTCGTACCTACGGATCCGAGGTATATGAGCACAGAAGAGGTAAGTAACTTTTAGGTTTAACTTTCTTTCTTTTCTTTTACTTTTAGTTTCGATCACCAACACCACAATCTCCCAACTCTTTTATCACTCTTTTCAATTTCTTTGTATATATCCATTTTTTATTTTCTCCACCTTCTCAATCTACCACTTTCTTCCTAACTTAACTTTAACCTATTTTCCTTTTCTTTTAAAGAACTAAAAGAAGATCTTTAACCATTGATTGTAACTTAAAAGAGAACTTGCTAAAAAAGCTTCCATCACTAGTCTCTCCTTGTGGATCCCGACCCGCATAGCCACTTGCTATAGCAGTAGTATTGAGTACTTGGGCATTCTATTTTTAAGTTATGAAATTATTTATTCTTGTGAGTAGGTAAAACCTCAATCATGAAGCCTCTCAACTCTTTAAAAGAGAAATCTTGAGGAGAAGTTCTAGAACCCTTCACCGGGAATTTCGCTTCACTTTTAAAAATCTGTATTTGTGTTAATAATTATTAGCCATTGTTTTTAGTTTCGACATTTGATTAGCACTTAACCTATTCAGCTCCTCTAGGTGAACTTTCAAACACGTGACCGGGTCATTGCGAAAGTAAATCATCATTTTGTCTCAGAAGTATCGGATGTGCTGAACTAAACTTCTCACTCTGTAGTTGTTATCAAATATGGAAGTGGAGAATTTTCTCAGAAATTTATACTCTTGGATATCTTTGGAGAGAGGAGAGTCGTGAATGTGGGCAGTTGAGATTTGGTCTTGAGACAGCTTGGCCTCAACGATCCGTCTAGGGATCATCTCGCCAGGGCATAAAGATTCGGGGATCCATTGCTCTAGAGTCACCCTCTGTTTTCGTAGAGCTTTTCTGGAGGGCTCCAACTTGGTCTAGAGCTCTTGGTTGAGTAGTTTTAGCTTCTTTTGTCCTAGGATGATATTCTCACAGTGCCATCTGTTCTTGCTCACAATCAGATTGCAGCTGTTGTTCCTTTATTTGCTCTCTCATCTCTAGAGTATCTGAAGGAATTGATCTTCTCGTTATTAAGATGGTTGGACATCGGCAAAAAATTTCTACAGTGAGAAGGAGCCAATGTCCCTGTTAGGCGGTTGATTGCTAGTTGGCGGGAGACCTTGCCCTAAGTGGTTACGGTAGCCCTGCCTTTGGAAGTGGCATCGTTAGCGATTTGCTTTTGTGGGGCCATCATTGATCTGAAAGTGGATTTTTAAGGAAGGTTATGGGGGGAGAGATCGTGAGTGTAAGGACTTAACTCTCAATGAAAGTACAAAAATATGAGCGAGATTTTATAACACAAATGGTCGAGCGGTCGACTTCGTACCATGGGGAATAAAGGTAATGCAGAGATTCACACGCAGGGAACAAGCAGTAAGACAAGATTTTTACGTGAAAATCCAATTTAGAAAAAACCAAGGGAAGGGGAGAGAGAATTCATTATTTTCTAGAGGTTACAGTGAACTTAGTAGAGCTATGCTCTGTTTACAATCTCTGGTTTCGGTTTTCATGCTTGATGAAGGTTGTAGCACCCCGTTCCTTCGATACGTACCCAGATACATGTCCCAAAATTTTTTGATAATATTATTTCAATTTTCTTCTAGTATTTATTTTTGAATTGTGATTGCTTATGTTATTTGGTATCGGATCTGGATTCTCAGTCTTAGAGTCAGCCTTGACTTGGAACGGGAACCTGACACCAACATACTACCTGATTTGATCTTTCTGGTAGTCTGATTTGATGATTTTAGTTTCAAATACTATTTTCTAATATTTTAGATTTTTCATGATTTTTTAGAATTTTTCAGAATTATTCTGTAAAATCTTCAAAACCGGTATCGATTGGCATCGCTGACCGATTCTCAAATTTTTAATTTTTAAATGGAGTTGAAATTTTAGAAAAAGCTTTGATATTACTTCTTAGAATATCATTTTCTAACTAAATACATTTTTTTGAGATTTTTCAGAATTTATTAAAATTTGACTGATTCTGGTGTCGACCGGTATCGCTAGAAGATTTCAGGATTTTTAATTTGAAAATAAAATTGAATTTCTCAAATACGATTTCATCAAATATCTTAAAATAATATTTTCTATTTTCGAGAATGTTTCAGAGCGATTCTGAAACAGTCAATTTTTACCTATTTAAATAATAATATTTTCCCTTCTTTTCTTTTCTTTCTTTTTCCTTCTCTACTCCTCTATTTTATACTCTCAGGATATTCTATTAATTTTATTATTTAATAATATATTTATTTATTAATTTTTTTCTTATTTTTTGCCTTTTCTTATTTTCCTTTTTCCCTTCTTTTCTCTTCTTTCTTTTTCTTCTTTTCTTTTCTTCTCCCATGCCCTGCTTCCCATGCCCTATCCCCTGCAAACCCGTCGAAGCCAACTGCAGCAGCCCATCCACTCCCAATCTCCCCCATACTTCTCCCATTCTCTTCCTCTCCTTCTCCTTTCTTTTTAGTTTCCTTCTTTCCTTCCTTTCTCCTTCTCTATCTTCTTCTTCATTTCTCCCACCAACACGTAACTCCCCACCCTCAACTGTCACCTCCACCACCAGGGCCGCCGCTGCCGCCATCCCTAGCCGCCGCCGTCCCACCCAACTCCCCAGTTCCCTCATCTCCAAACACCATGTCCTTATCTTCAATTCACCAAAACCCATCACTCCAACCTCATCTTCTTCTCTAAAATTCTCCATCAAACCACCTCCTCCTCCACTTCCAACCACCCCACCACCATCTCCTCCTCCTCCAACTCCTTACAACCACCATCAACCACCACAACCACCACCACCACCATTAACCACCACCACCAACAACACAAACAACAACAACACCAACCACAATAACATCAAATTCAACCCCTCCTCCACCCTAGGGGCGCCGCCCCCCTCCTCGCCGGCCGCCCTCCGGTGGCCGGCGGCCACCTCCTCCCGCCCCTCTCCTTCTTCTTTTCTTCATTTATTCATTCTTTCTTTCTTTTATTTCTTTCCTTTTTCTTTCCTCTTTTACCTCCACTTTAATCTCCTAATTACCTCTCTATATTTTCCAACATATCCCTCTCCTTTATTTCTTTATTTCTTTCTTTCCTTTTTTTCCACTTTTCCTTTTTCTCTTTTTTAAAAACAATTCCAACAAATACTCTCTCTCCCCCCTTATTCTCTCTAATATATATATATTTATATATAATTATATTATACTATATATAGTAATGATTAGTAGTTTGCTCGCACGTGTTCGTGAATTTCCTGGATATTACTCGGTATTGCGTTCCAGTTTTAGGCGAGTACATTTCTTGTGTTGTTTTATGTTTTATTACCATCGTTACTTGCCTAATAATTATTATCCTGCTTTCTAATTTATGATGTCTCGTTATGCGAATACAGTTTCTCTTGAACAAGCATCTATTTATTTTGGGCGAGTACTTTTCTTTGTTGCTTCATGTCTTATTAATGCTACTTTGTCTTTTACTACCGGACACATCGTTATGCGAGTTGATATATAATATGAGAGTGATTTTTAATATTAACATGTTACATGAATACTTGTTGACCGTTATTATAACTTTTAAATTGGAATTATACTGGGTATGCCTAGATACGCTCCCGCTTCGCTCGGCTTCGCATGACTAATTAATAGATTAAATTATTATTGTTATAAATATGGTTGTGAAGAGTTTGAAATGTTTATTTACACTGTTCTTCTATACCATATTATGTGACCAGATGATTACCTGAGATATGATGTTGTGACTCTCACAGACATATTAATTACCTGACCCTGATATATATACTTGACACTTGATATCTGACAGCGATACTTGACATGTTATACTTGACAAATGATATCTGACACCGGTACTGATATGCTACACTTGGCACCTAATCTCTGACACTTGATATCAGACACCGGCACTGATATGCTACACTTGACACCTGATCTCTGACACTTGATATCTGACACCGGCACAAATATGCTACACTTGACACCTGATCCCTGACACTTGATATCTGACACCGGTACTTAACATGTTATCACTAGACACCTGATACTTGACACATGATATCTGACACCGGTACTTGATAGGTTATTACTTGACACCTCATACTTGACACTTGATATCTGACACCGATACTTGACATATTATTACTTAACACCTGATACTTTACACTTGATATCTGACACCGGTACTTAACATGTTATCACTTGACATCTGATACCTGACACCTAATATATGACACTTGACGATTGACATGCTATCACTCACTTGACATGCTTTCACATGGTACTAGTATACTTGACTTGATATTATGACACCTGATTGGATACTATTACAACTGACACCTGTATTACATGGCATATTCATGACTATCACTTTTACGAGGACTTGACATGATTATTATACTGTTACCAGACCTCTGGTATTCCTGAACTCCTGAACTCTGGTATCCCCTATACTCATGTCCCCTGCACCGTTACTCTTGTTAATAGCACAGTCATACCGGCATCCGACAGAGTATACCTGGTGTTGGGATAACGAGGATGTATCACACGATCGTGTTAGCATCTGGCGGATCCTGAATAGAACTAAGTGCCACATGGAGCAAAGTGCCACACCACACAGGTGGCGGGGGCCAGCTCTTGAATCTGTGGGGGCCACCTCTAAAATCCATTCCCCACACAGAGTAAAGTGCCACATGGAGTAAAGTGCCACACCAAACACGCGGTGGGGGCCACCTCTTGAATCTGTAGGGACCACCTCTTGAATCTGTGGAACTACCTCCTAAATCAACCCTCAGAGCAAAGTACCACATGGAGCAAAGTGCCACACCACATACGCGGTGGGGGCCAGCTCTTGAATCTGTGGGGCCACCTTATGAATCTGTATGGCTACTTCCTCCCTCCTGCCTGTGTCGCCTGGTGTTGGCGTGATAAGTATTCTCAGTATATATTAACACACATACATATACATGTATAGTAATAACGCCTGGAGCAAATGTTATTTGGTCTCTCCCCTATTCGAATAATGGTACACGCGTATCGGAGTTCGGATAAGTTCTACTGGAAGTGCAGGTTCCAGCGTGAACTGTCGGTGTTGTGGGACGTCAGTGGGAAAGGGTCAAGAATGACATAAGAACGTAACAACCAAACAGTAATAATATTAGGAACGTATGATATTTGGTCTCTCTTTTGTTTGGGTCCTGGTACTCACATATCAAACCCGAGTAAGTTCTACTAGAGTGCGAATTCTAGTATGGACTACCAGTGATGTAAGGCGCTGGTAGGGAGGGGATTGAAATATCAAACGGTACTGATTATTATTATTGAGTAACTTAAAATGCAATACCTTTATATTCTCTAGTTAGTGATGAATCATTTAATCAGATATTATGCCCTGAGTTAACACCCTATTTTATGACATATGATTTATGTGGCACAATGATTACTACTGACACACTCTAGTTCATTACTCTGAGGGCAACTCAAGTTGTATGAACTCAGATGATGGCGACATAGGATATGCGGTATATAGATGAGGGTTTCCTTGTTTGGATTATCCCCTTGACGTATCGATCCCGTGAATCCATAATCTGAGCTTATACAACTAGTTTTGTCCATACTTGTATTTATCGCATGTTTAATGTATTTATCACATGTTTATTTGTACTTAAGCTCTCGACACTGTTTATATGCATGTTTTCTTATTAAGACTTATCAATATACATGTATTTACTTCGTTTCGGATTTACTATCGTTCTTTAATTTCCTTTATGTTACTTGTCATTACCTGTACCTGCATGGCTGAACCATATCACCTGATCATGTACACGTGTGACTGCCTGATATGCACGCCACTTGGCTTTATCATATGTACTCGCGGGGTTGCATCTGACAACCCTGGATTCTCATGTCCAGATCCTAGAGCCCGGACCATGATGGCCTTGCTGTAACTGATCAGAGTGCACAGCGGGTCCTTCCGTGGCGACCATAGTGTAGCAGAAGCTTAGACATCGCTACAGCTCTTCCTCTCAGCTCTGCTCCTGATTGGCTCTCGAGGCTCCTCTTGCTGCTCGTGAGCACCTCTTAGTTTTTGTTATGTATATCTCTCCGTATTGTACTTTTGTATTTGTCGGTGATGTAATATTCCTGTAATATTATATCACTCGCTGTGATAATCATGTACTTGTACTTTTCTATTGAAATGTATATTATCACTGTGCTTCTGCACTCTGATTCTTGCATGTACTGATGCTTATCGTATATACGTAAGGGTATTTCTGACCTGCGTATGTACGTTGCAGTGACGTCTCCGTACCCGCGGGATCGGGACGTCACAGGGTGGTATCAGAGCCTAGGCTCTCACATCCTCAGTACAACCAATTAGCAGATTAATGTGATATTAATTTGCAATTATAGCGCATGAGTCTTGGTTATATTTTCCAAACTACAAGTACAGAGTTTTTTGTTCCTTCTTGATAATCCTTCTCTTGGGTCCTGAAATCCTTTCATCTTTTCATATTTCAGTTTCCATCACCCTTTGAACCACTCAGACATGAAAAGATGAGGAAATAGTGACAGATTTGGCTCTTCCCAGGGTAACCCCAGTGAAGTAAATGATGGTATGACAAGATTTCTACAGAGTATGATGGAAAACCAATAAAAGCAGACGAAGATCTTACACCAAGGATTATGGACGGCACCCCGTGAACAGAGACCAGGGAATGTGTCTAATTTGAGGAGGCTGCAACCTGCCGTGTTTTCTGGCACCGAAAGGCTATTGGATGCAGAGCAATGGATGATGGATACAACAAATTTTCTGAAGGCAGCCCAGATTCCTGATAAGAACCAGGTGGAAGTGGCTAAGATACAACTAAATGATGTGGCCAGAACCTTGTGGTTGGTGGAAGAAGCGAGATTGAAGAAACCTATTACATGGGATCAGTTCTCGAAGGATTTCTATGAGAGGTTCTTTCCAACAATGGCTTAGAAAGAGATGGGAGAGCAGTTCATCGGGTTACAGCAGTTGAACCAATCTGTGAATGAGTACGCTGCTGAATTTCTGAGACTTAGTCGATTTGCACCCTATTGGTTAGCGATGAGGAGAAGCAGGCCAGCAGGTTTCAACAGGGGTTAAAGATGGATATCCAGTTGTTTCTTATTCCTCACCAGCTTAAGACATACTCTCAGGTTCTCTCTGTTACCCGTGAAGTAGAACAGGGCCTGGAGAAGAAGAGTAGGAGTCGGAAGCAGATTGAGTCAGCAAAGCGGACATTCCAACAGATGGACAGAGAAGACTCAGTCAAGCTCATTGGTGCCCCACTAACCATTCATTCTCCCCAACCTCCTACTCAGCCAATAGTATGCGGGTACTGCCGGAGGCCTGGACATTTATAGCAAAACTATCAAATAGCAAATTGATCTTGTTTTAAATGTGGATCCGAGAAACATTTGATGGTAGAGTGTCCGTTTAAGAAGGTAAGGATCGTCACACCAGTTTGGTTAGCACTTCCAGCACCACCGCCGGGAACGAACCGCGAACCCGTTGGTAGAAGGGCTCCACTCCCTCCCCAGCGGCGAGGAGTAAGAGTTGGAGCTAACCGTGGGAGAGGCCAAGCTTACAATTTGTCAGCAGGAGAAGCCGAAGCGTCAGATGTGATAGTGGAAGGACAAAGAGCTCAGTACCCAGATCAGGAGCCCTAAAGATGTCACTATGACCGCTACGCCAACCTTTTGTGACTAAGTTGGTAATCTCCTTACCCTTCATCATATTATCATAGCTCTCACTTTATCATATTATCATCGTTGACCCTAATCTCTTCCATGTTTATCTCCCTCCTTATAGAAATTTCGAGGACAAAATTTTTATTAGGTGGGTAGATTGTAGCACCGTGTTCTCGGGATACGTACCCAGATACATGTCCTAAAATTTTTTGACAGTATTATTTCAATTTTCTTCGAGTATTTGTTTTAAATTGTGATTTCTTATGTTATTGGTATCGGATCTGGTTCTCAGTCTTAGATTCAGCCCTGACCTAGACTGGGAACCCGATACCGGCATACTGCCCGATTTGACCTTTCTGCTAGTTCGATTTGACCAATTTCAGTTTCAAACACTATTTTTCAATATTTTATATTTTTCATGATTTTTTTAAAACTTTTCAGAATTATTCTGCAAAATCTTCAAAGCTGGTGTCGATCATCATCGCTGACCGATTCCCAAATTTTTAGTTTTCAAATGGAGTTGAATTTTTAGAAACAGCTTTCATATTACTTCTTAGTATCATTTTCTATCTAAAGATATTTTTTAGAATTTTTCAGATTTTATCAAAATTTGACCGATTCTGGTGTCGACCAGTATCGCCGGAAGATTTTAAGATTTTTAATTTGATAACCAAATTGAATTTCTCAAATCCAATTTCACCAATCATCTTAAAATAATATTTTCTATTTTTGAGAAGTTTTCGAAGCGATTCTGAAACAGTTCTTTTTTATCCTATTTAAATAATAATATTTTCCCTTCTTTTCTTTTCTTGCTTTTTCCTTCTCTGCTCCTCTACTTTATACTCCCAGGATATTCTATTAATTTTATTACTTAATATTATATTTGTTTATTTATTTATTTTTTTCCTTTTCTTATAATTCCTTTTTTCCTTCTATTCTTTTCTTTCTTTTTCTTCGTTTCTTTTCTTCTCTCATGCCCTGTTCCCCATGCCCTATCCCCTGCAAACCCGTCAACGCCAACTACAGCAGCACCATGGGCTGCAACAACAGCCCATCCCCTCCCCATCTCCCCCATACTTCTCCCATTCTCTCCCTCTCCTTCTCCTTTCTTTTAATTTCCTTCTTTCCTTCCTTTCTCCTTCTCCATCTTCTTCTTCATTTCTCCCACTAACACCCAACTCCCCCACCCTCAGCCGTCGCCTCCACCACCAGGGCCGTCGCCGCCCCTAGCCGCCGGCGCCATCCCCCCCAACTCCTCACTTCCCTCATCTCCAAATACCATCTCCTTCTCTTCAATTTCACCAAATCCCATCACTCCAACCTCATCTTCTTCTCCAAAATTCTCCATCAAACCACCTCCTCCTCCACTTTCAAACACCCCACCACCATCTCCTCCTCCTCCAACACCCCATAACCACCATCAACCACCACCACCAACAAAAACAACAACACCAACCACAATAACATCAAATTTAACCCCTCCTCCACCCGAGGGGCGCCGCCCCCTCCTCGTCGGCCGCCCTCGGCGGCGGCAGCGCCGCCCAGGCTGCCGACCACCTCCTCCTCACCTATCCTTCTTCTTTTCTTCTTTCTTTCTTTCTTTCTTTCTTTCCTTTATTTCTTTTCTTTTTCTTCTTTCCACCTTTACCCCCACTTTAATCCCCTAATTACCTCCACATATTTTCCAATATACCCCTCTCCTTTATTTCTTTATTTTTTCTTTCCTTTTTTCCACTTTCATTTTTCTATTTTTTAAAAACAATTCCAGCAAACTCTCTCTAACTAATCCTCTCTCACTCCTCCCTTATTCTCTCTAATATATATTTATATATATAGTTATATTATATTAAATATATAGTATGGATTAGTAACTTGCTCGCACCTATTCGTGAATTTCCCAGATATTACTCGGTATTGTGTTCCGGTTTTAGGCGATGACATTTCTTGTGTTGCTTTATGCTTTATTATCATCATTACATGCCTAATATTATTATCCTGCTTTTTAATTCATGATGTCTCGTTATGCGAGTACAGTTTCTCTTGAATAAGCATCTATTTTATTTTGGGCGAGTACTTTTCTTTTGTTGCTTTATGCCTTCTTAATGCTACTCTGTATTTTACTACCTGACAGATCGTTATGCGAGTTGATATATAATATGCGAGTGATTTCTAATATTAACATGTTACACGAATACTTGACCGTTATTATAACTCTTAAATTGGTATTATACTGGGTATGCCTAGATATGCTCCCGCTTCGTGATTAGTCTCTAAAACTACATATTTCATACCACATCTTCACATTTATTTAATATTAAATTCTGCTAATAACACCTCTCTAGCATGTTTCTAGGTCCATGGTGTGCAATGAAGAAGAAGACCCTAAATCACCATTTAATGGGTGATTAAAGACCTATAATATAGCCATTGACTTTGGAGAGCTGATTCGTCATAACCAGGGGCCCAAAACCAGAAACCGGGACCTGCAACCGATAGGAGACAGACGCGATAGCGCGCGGCAGCAGGCGCCACGCGCGACTCTAGAAGAGCCATGGAAACGCGGCCTGGGCCACGTTTTCGCGGCCATACGGGCGCGGTCGCGCCCGTACTTTAGGCTTGGGGTTGTCCCCTGGCCCCCTTTCCCCTGGTGCCTATAAATACCCCCTGGGGTTCTGAAGAGGGAAATATACAAAGAGTTAGATTAGTTTTCTTATTTTTGTTATAGTTTAGGGTAGGGTAGTTTAGTTTACTTCTTTTTCTTCTTCCTCCTTTGTATTTTTTCATTTCTTGTAGATCTTGTAATAGGACAGAGAGTGACACATGGTAGAAAGCAAGAGTGCTTGTAAAGGTGACAATCTACGAAAAGTTCTCTCTTTACCTATCTTTATTTTCTTCTCTCTAATCCCTTTTACATGTTTAGCTAATCTTTTCTCTCATGGCAACTAACTACTAACCACTAACTAGTCTAACTTCTTACTTGATAATCCACATGAATCTAATAGCCTCTACTTGGCTGGGAAGAGCCATTGATGGCTCATGATGATGGATCTAACACTCTAACATCCTAACTCTCTAACAAGCTAACATTACTTTACTCTATGCTTATTCTTATTTAGTTTTAATGATTTAAGTGTAGCTTGCTCTTATTTTGTTGAGTTTGGATGTGATGAGTTAACATATGGATCATGCCTTGAAAAGCTCTTGAACCAAAGACTTATGATGGCCAATGATACATGTGAGGCAACTATCACTAAGAGGTTAGCATGTGGTGGAGTCATTAGTAGTTAGTAGCCATGAGTTTTCTTTCTTTTTCACTTTGATTTAGAAATATTCAAAAAACCCACAAACATTTTATCTTCTATGTTCCCACTTCTTCTTATTTCACCGTACTTCACTTTTCATTCTTTATTTTCTTTTCTTTTTATTCTTTCAAACATTAAAGAACTGTTAACATACACGTGAACATACCGTGTAAGCTTCTATCACCTCCCGTCCTTGTGGATTCGACTCGTTTTAGCCTCCATGCTATAACGGAAGTATCGAGGAAGCCAAAGCACACACACTTTAAATATTGATTTCAAAACATACACTTTTCATGCGTGGTTTTCCCCCGATCACTTCGCTCGGCTTCGCATGGCTAATTAATAAACTAAATTATTATTATTATAAATATGGTTGTGAAGAGTTTAAAATATTTATTTACACTGTTCTCTTGTACCATATTATGTGACCGGATGATTACCTGAGATATGATGTTGTGACTCTCACTGACATATTAATTACCTGTCCCTGATATGTATATACTTGACACGATATCTGATACCGATACTTGACATGTTATACTTGACACATGATATCTGACACCAGCACTGATATGCTACACTTGGCACCTAATCTCTGACACTTGATATCTGACACCGGCACTAATATGATATGCTACACTTGATACCTGATCTCTAACACTTGATATCTGACACCGGCACTAATATGATATGCTACACTTGACACCTGATCTCTGACACTTGATATCGGACACCAGCACTGATATGTTACACTTGACACCTAATACTTAACACTTGATATCTGACACCGGTACTTAACATGTTATCACTGGACACTTGATACTTGACACATGATATCTGACATCAGTACTTGATATGTTATTACTTGACACCTCATACTTGACACTTGATATCTGACACCGATACTTGACATGTTATTACTTGACACCTGATACTTGACACTTGATATCTGACACCGGTACTTGACATGTTATCACTTGACACCTGATACCTGACACCTGATATATGATACTTAATGATTGACATGCTATCACTTACTTGATATGCTTTCACATGGTACTAGTATACTTGACCTGATATTGTGACACCTAATTGGATACTATTACACCTGACACCTGTATTACATGGCATATTCATGACTCACTTTTATGGGGGTTTGACATGATTATTATACTGTTACCAGACCTCTGGTACTCCTGAACTCATGTATCCCCTGTACTGATGTTCCCTGCACCGTTACTTTTGCTAATAGCACAGTCATACCGGTGTCCGGCAGAGTATGCCTGGTGTCGGGATGACGAGGATGTATCCCACGATCGTGCTAGCGTCCGGCGGATCCTGAATGGAACTAAGTGCCACATGGAGTAAGTGTCACACCACACACGTGGTTGGGGCCACCTCTTAAATCTGTGGGGGCCACCTTTAAAATCCTGATCGTGAAATGAAAGCGATAAGAATTACCGTCTAGCTTTGGGCTAACAGGTTGTGTCCACGAGGAGGAATACGATGAAAGCTTTTCGGTGTTTTTGTTTAGAAAGCAAAGAATGGTGTTTGTTTTTTTAGTTGAAAAGAGAATAGAGAGAAGGAAAATAATTTAAAGAAAAATTTAAAATCTGGAAAAGGCTTTGGAGAAGATGATCTTTTAGAAAATGATTTGAGAGTGATGTGATTTAAATTATGAAAAAGGTTCCGGGCTCACTAATTTTCCACTCAAATACGTACTTATCTCAAGAACATTTGGGTGCATCACTTTTATCATAGGCAAAAACTTTAGTTTCTTTTAATGTCCAAGTAAAACAAATAAGATTGTTTGGTTTAAATCTTAAGCTCTTTCTTAATACATCATTAAAAAGAGAATGTTAAACCATCAAGCGCAAAGAAACAAGTATGGAATAAAAACAGTTTAAAAAGATTTGTGCTTTGAAAGTCCAAGTTTAAAATAAAGACATTCTCATGTGATTTCAAGAATGAAGTTTAACTCAGGTATTTTTCTGATTAAAAAAGTTGCTTTCATAAAAATCAATAAAGAGAGAGGGAGTAGAAGAGATTAATTAGTGAGCCTAGGAGATGATTTAGCTACTCATGATGAAAGGAAAACAAACAAGAGAATGAAAATCAAACATAAACATACCGAATTTGAGTCAAATTGAATAAGCGAGTTGAAGCTCCTTTGATTATCACTTCAAAGATGAATTACACACTCAATTCCACTCTTCTCTATTTGTTGGACTAAACTGAAAAATAAAGAGGAGATACAACTTCTCCGAACTATCTAATAATACTTCTAAAACCCTAAAAAATGAACAAGAATTCTAATCCTAGTCTTCGCTCCTCTTTTCAGTGCAAAACCCTGCCTTCTTTAGGCAAAAACCCAGAGGGAAAGGAGTGAGGAGATAAGGGGAGCAAACCTCCCCTTATCTGCACCAACAAGCTGCGGATCCGCGGCAGACCTTTATGGCGTGGGATTTGTCTCCCTTTTGTCCGGCTAGATTTGTTGTTTATCTCTGATTTTGATCTAATCTTCGGTGATTCTCAAGCTAACCAATTTGGATTCTTATAAAATCAAATTAACGGTTTTCAACCTCTCTGATCTACCATGATTTGCCTTAATCTTCTGATTTCCAATTAATTCTGAATTAAATCATAATTTGATGGGCTTTTGGGCTTGTTTTTCTTTCCTTTTCTTTAGCAATGGCCTGTACTTTATAAAGAAAAATAAGACTTATTAATAGGATTTATAGAAAATAAACATGATAATGTGAAAATATATATGCAATATATGTGACCGATCGCACCCCCACACTTATCTCTTACTCACCCTCGAGCAAAACATCAAAACTAATCATAATCAATTATTAGACCATTTTCGCAGGTTACTCAATTGCACTGAGTATGTGCAATAAGCCGTTAAACCTCGAGGTTCCCCTAGAGGACGAGTTTTGTCTCATGAGGGTTTTCAGTGGACACCCACAAAATCCATAAAGAAGGAGAAAGAATGTTAGTATTTTCGAAAAGTATTTTGAAAAGAAAGAAAATATTTGAAGTATATTTATACGAGTTCAAGTAATCTATAAGTTATAGGAATATCGAACTTTCATTTCTAACTTAATCTCTATTAAAAAACATGTCATCAACCAAAGTAAGGAGTTAAATTGTATTTCTTATCTAGTTTATTACTTTACCCTGAGTCATATGCATCTTCGTGACCGTGAAGTTTGACTAAGGGTTCTTTAACATTAACTCCTAGGCCTTATTTATATTTATTTTTGGTGGTATTTATTACTTAATTTTATTAGGCTTTCTAATCTGCCCATGTAACGAGCCTTTAGTCGGTGACACTCAAACTGTACAGTCTTAGGGCACCAGGTGAGAAAACACCCCTAAGGACTTAAACACTCGAGCAGACAAGGCCACGAAACTAAGGGTTTTTATTTATAAAATGTACCCCTTTTAGGCGTGAATACTTATGCTTCATAAGGCACAAATACCCAGCTTAATCAGATATATATATATATATATATATATATATAATATATATATATATATATATATATATATATATATATATATATATATATTTCAAACTTATCTAATTCTCTTTTGCATAAATACCAAGGCTTTCTTAGGTCAAAGCACCTAGCTAATCAATAATTAGATTTGTTTATTTTTCATAGATATACATACATACATACATACATACATACATATATATACATATATATATATATATATATATATATATATATATATATATATATATATATATATTGTTTTTTATCTTTTTTTTATAAGGCATAAGAATCTTTATTTCTGAACCCTAAGTGTGTAGTTTATAAGCTGTGCATATTTCTTCAAAATAAAGATCAAGACTAAATTACTTTCATCAATTTTCTTCCTAACCCTGAAATCAAACAAGTCATCTTATTTTGACCAAGTATAAGAATCCTAATTATGATTTTCCTATTCCTTAAAATTGACTTAATTTCTTACAAAAAATATCAAAATATTGTTCTTTTCTTTCAAAAAGTTTTTTTATATATTTGTTTCTTCTATTTTTTTTATATATTATTTTTTTTATATATTAGTCATGTTAGAGCCCTCCCCCATACTAATCTCGTGCATTGTCCCCAATTTATGAAAGAAATGTATAAATGCATGAAAATGGAATATAAAAGAGGCGCGTATATATTATACAAAAATATGTACAACATCATGTTTCTCCCACACCTAGATCTTTTTCGGTCGGTCCCATCCCTCTAGCTCTCTTCTCATCATTCTAATGGGTTCTCTTTATAGGGCATAGTGGGGAGGCTAATCTTTTTGTCATTTTAGCTCGCTTCCTCCCAGTCTCACCTTCTTAAGCTTTTCTTCCTCATATTTCTACATCTATTATTCAAAAATTGATCATCATCACACTTCTCAGTTGAAACTTTCTCACTATGAATGCCTAGAAATTCTAACTCAGTTCCATACATCTCCTCAAAATTCAAGTTAACACTTTCCCCTGAAGGTGTGTATTTAACCAAAATATCCTTAGTCGGTTCATCCAAACACATAAGTTCTTCTTCGAAGAGGTTTTCAAAGAGTAGGTCAATTGGAGGCTCTTGAATTATATTCTCATGCGATATATCATTAATTGGCTCATCTAAAGTGAAGATATTCAAATCAAATTTTCTTTTTTAAAGGGGACTCTAAAATTAGGATCTCTGACATATGCCTTCTCATTAAGATAATCACATTTATTCTTAAATAATTCATCAAGAAATAGAGACTCATTCTCTATACCTTCACTTTTTTCATCACACTTATTTTCAACAAAGTTTACCTCAAATGTTTGGTCTCTTATCTTACGAGGTTGTTTTTCTAGGTTGAAGACATTGACTTCTCTAGTCATGTCCTCAAAGGTTAATCTCATAGACCCATTCTTACAATTAATAATAGCATTGACAGTAGTAAGGAATGGGCGCCCAAGGATAACAGGAGTTTGAGCCTTAGGATTGGACACAGGTTGTGTCTCAAGAACTATGAAATCAATTGGGTAGATAAACTCCCCGACCCGGATAAGGACATCATTAATTTTTCCCTTTGGAACTTTCACAGAACGTTTAGCTAGTTGGATTGTGACTCGAGTTGGACTAAGATCGCCCAACCCGAGTTGTTGATAAACTGAGAATGGAAGCAGGTTGATACTTGCTCCCAAGTCAAGAAGTTCATGACTAATCTCGGCTTGTAGTGCAGGCAATGGTGAGACAACCTGGATCCTTGTACTTGACAGGGTCGGACCAGACAGTAGCTGACTAATGTTAGTGGCTAAGAAGACTTTCTTGGGTACATTAGTCTTTCTTTTTGGTGCACATGTCCTCAAGAAATTTTACATAAGATGGGACTTGTTGGATGGCATCAAGGAGTGACACATATATATTCACTTGGTTGAAAATCTCAATTATTTTATCCATGTGTGGATTCTGCTTGTTGTTCTTTAGCCTATTAGAAAATGGTACTATAGGCTTGTACACCTGACTGGTTGACTTATTTATTTCAGATTCGTCAGATTTGGAAAGATTGGGACTAGATGAGGTAGATGCTGGGGTGTGATTGTGCTGACTGGGATTGGGTGGTGTTGACACTTGGTTATCAACTTTCTTTCCCGATCTTAATGTATGAACAACATTACATTGATTCAATGATTGGTCTTCAGCCAAATGAGTTTGTTGAGAATTCTTAGGATTCATAATTGGTTGACTGGGCAAGGTACCCTTTTGCCTCTCATTCTGTTGATTGGCTAATTGGCTCATTTGACCCTCTAGCCTCTGTATTATTTGCATGAGAGAGTCTTGGTTCTTCATGTACCTTTCCATATTTCTCTCAAAGTCAGTCATTCTCCTTTCAAGCTGAGGATTCTGAAAGGAGGGTTATGGAGCTTGGTTGGAAAAATTTTGTTGATAATGTGAAAAATTGTTGGGAGAATTGTGAGGGTGATTTGGAAAGTTGGGTTGATGATTGGAAGAATTATTAGAATGATGGAAGTGCCTTGCATGGTTTGACCGTGGGTGGTCATTGTTTTGTTGGCTCTATGAGAAATTTGGGTGATTTCTCCGGCTAGGATTGTAAGTTGGTGCGTAAGGATCATTGTTCGACCTTGAAAAGGCCGCATTCATCAGTTCTGAAAAATGTTGTTGAGTCTAAAACACAGAACACTCCTCAAACACATGATTCATGGCCTGACAGTAAGTACAACCCGGAGTTGAAAATTGGTTTGGGCTGCTTGATTGACTGGACTTGGTTCCTTAGTTTCTAAAGCTTCCAGTCTTCTCGCTAGGTTAGCTAACTTAGCCTCATTAGTTATAGATGATTCAATTGAATGGAGACCTCATTTTGAAGAGATGGAGTTTGGATTACTAGAGCTTTCACTAATTGGTTCCCATTAGATAGTCTTTTCAGCTAGATTCTCATATAAATCTCATCCTTCATTCTCATCCTTCTACAAGAATCCCCCTTGGTACATGCTTTCTAAGAGGGTCTTGGTTGAGTAGTCTAAACCGTCATAAAGAATTTGACATTGTCGCCATTTCTCTATTCCATGATGAGGACATTGGACAAGGTGGTCTTTGAAGCGTTCAAAGTACCTCCAAAATGGTTCACTAGGTTCTTCCTTGAACTGCATGATGTTTTTCCTAACGAGAGTGGTCTTGTGAATTAGATAGAATTTCTTCAAGAAGACCTTGATGAAACCATCCCAGGATGTGATAGAGCCGGCCGCTAAGTTGTAGAGCCATTTCTTAGCTAAGTCCTTAAGAGCAAATGGATAAATCTCAACCTAATTGCATCATCTGTAAGGTGTGAGATTTTCATCATTAAGCATACTTCCTCAAATTCTCTTATGAAGAAATAAACATCTTTGAACTCTAAGCCATAGAACTTAAGGAGTGTGTTGATGAACTATTGCTTAAGCTCAAAGTTGTGTTCACCAACCGATGGAAGTTGAATGCAGGATGGAAGAGAGGTTCTAATGGGATAGAACCTATCCTGCAAAGATGTCCGTTGAGCCATAATCGAATCTGATTTTGGTTCGAACTTGGGTGGTGATGTGTTTCTAGCCAACCTAGATGAATTAGGGTCTCTTGACCACACTTGCATACACAAACTATATCACAAACAAGTTCACTAATAGTCAACAAGAGAAAACAACTCAGCCTACTCTAAGGTAACCTTGACCTAGCAACTCCTAATGGGTTGATTATCTACAGGAGGTATAATACAGACTTTGACCACAAGCTAATCAGCCAGGTCAGGGCAAGATTGGTGAGAGGTATCCGCGCAAAAGCGACGGGCCTAATTAAGCCAAACCACTAGCCTTCGGGGTTTCGCCCTTCAATCCCTTTCCTAGACACTGATTTGGCAGGAGTCAAATTCTAACACCTTCCCCCTTAGGATAATCTCCTAGTGAGTTTGAGATGTCCCTAATGTCAACGTCTATCAGATTTTACTCAGGCTTAGGTTATGCGTGCTTGGAGATGGTTTTTGGGCTAAGGAAGGGTAATGACTTTCCCACCTTATCTTGATTTGGGTTTTGCCCTTAAAATTGATTGTGCAGAGTGTGCAAGATATAGAAAAGTAACATTCAAAAGAAAATATCACCCAAGAGTGCTTCCTAAACTATATGCTATGCATACGTACCTTGTCTCCAACTATCTTCAACAGTAATTGTAAAAGAAACGTAATTAGACAAATGCCAAGAATGTAAGTCTAAACATTTTTTAAGCAATTAACAATCACTCAGATTATTGTTGGATTAAAAACAGGGAGTGTGAATATCAGATATAGTAAGAATAATACACAAAACTGTATTTTTGCAAAGCGGTATGTCCAGTAAAAAAAAGTTTTTTAGTAGTCCACAAAATTTCAAACTTGCACTGCAATTTCTTTAAATTCTGTTTCCTACTTTCGAGAGTAGGGGTACAGAATAGCAAGTCTTCTCCTATAAAGCTTGAGTGCTAAATCTGAATCTTGACGTCCCTGAAACAAGACACCAAACTTGTTAGAAAATAATTACACCGTTCCCTCCCTGGCAACGACGTCAAAATTTGATTGAGTGGGAACCTACACACAAGAATACAGAATTTTAGAACTTAGAATAAAGAGTGCAAGTACTCAATATTACTGCAATAACAAGTGGCTATACGGGTCGTGATCCACAAGGAGGGACTAGCGATGGAAGTTTTTTTAGCAAGTACTCTTTTAAGTTACGAAGAATGGTTAAAAATCTTCTTTTAGTTCTTTAAAAGAAAATGAAAAAGAGTTAAACTTAAGTTAGAAGAAGGTGGTAGAATGAGAAGGTGGAGAAAATAGAAGTAATATGTACAAAGAAATTGAAAAGAGTGAAAGAGATTTGAAAGATTGTGGTGTTGGTAATTTGCACTAAAAGTTAAAAGAAAGATCTTAAAAATAATTACTTACCTCCTTTGGCCAAAAGCTTACCTTGAATCTTTGGCGACGATGTTACCTTGAAGTGGAGGCAATCATCGCATAGCCCATAAGAGTTGAATCTCGTCTCTTTCACATTACATCATTAAGACAAAACAAGCATGAAATGATACACACTGAGACTAAAATCTATCATCATGAGATATCGGTGGCACTCGCAAAGGCAAGACTCTTTCGATGCTATAAGACTCATTTGGATAGCAATTGGTATAAGAAAGAGAGAAGTTAAAAAGAAGAAGAAGAACACAAAAATAAAGTACATAAAAAAGGTAACTATAGATTCGATTTTATAACAATAAGAGAAAAGAAGAACAAGTCACACCGGTGTCACTCTCAGCACAAGCTTCATTCTCATTCTCCTATGAAACTCTGATCTCCTCTGAATTATATAAATGAAAACTGAAAATTACATAAAAGAAAAACAAAAACCTATACTAAAAAGAATAAAAAAGTGGACTAAATTCTGTCTCTGTATCATCGTCCCCTGTATGCTCTGAAAATCCCAGTATTTATAGGCAAAAACCCAACAGGGAGGGGTGTACGAAGATAGGGGGAGAAAACGCTACCCCAACAGTTGCAACAAAGTCGCGAAAACGTGACTTTGGCCCTTTTCTGTGGCCTGGGTATGACCAGGTGGCCACACCGGGGGTGGTGCCTCCTGGTTTCGCGATCTGACTTTATCTTCAGCTGGATTTCTCGTTTCAGCTCTTGGATTTGACGAAACGGCCTTTGATCATTGGTTTTAACCAATTGATTTGAAGAGATATGTTTTTAACTGGTTTTCAACCGATCTGAACTGACCTGATTTACTGACTTCGAATTAATTCTGATTTAAATCAGAATTTGATGGGCTTTTGGGCTCGTCTCTTCCCTCTCCTTTAGTAATGGGCCTGCAAATAAATTAAATAATAATTAGAAAAAATAGAGTTTATTCTATAATAAGTATGAGAATATGATAATGAATGTGCAATATTAGCGACCGATTAAATCCATTCCCCACACAGAGCAAAGTGCCACATGGAGCAAAGTGTCACACCACACACGCGGTGGGGCCACCTCCTGAATCTGTGAGGGCCACCTCTTGAATCTGTAGGGCTACTTCCTCCTTCCTGCCTGTGCCGCCTGGTATTAGCGTGATAAGCATTCTCAGTGCATATTAACACACACACACACACATGCCTGTATAGTAAAAACGCCTGGAGCATATGTTATTTGGTCTCTCCCCTATTCGAATAATGGTACCCGCGTATCGGAGTTCGGATGAGTTCTACGGGAAGTGCGGGCTTCAGCGTGAACTGCCGGTGCTGTGGGACGCTGGTAGGAAAGGGATAAGAATAACATAAGAACGTAACAAACAAACAGTAATAATATTAGGAACGTGTGATATTTGGTCTCTCCTTTGTTCGGGTCCTGGTACTCACATATCAAACCCGAATAAGTTCTACTAGAGTGCGAATTCTAGTATGGACTACAAGTGATGTGAGGCGCTGGTAGAAAGGCGATTGAAATATCAAACGATACTGATTATTATTATTGAGTAACTTAAAATGCAATACCTTTATATTCTCCAGTTATTGATGAATCATTTAATCAGATATTATGCCCTGAGTTGACACCCTATTTTATGATATATGATTTATGTGGCACAATGATTACTACTGACACATTCTAGTTCTATTACTCTGAGGGCAACTCAAGTTGTATGAACTCAGATGATGGCGACATAGGATATGCGATATATAGATGAGAGTTTCCTTATTTGGATTATCCCCTTGACGTATCGACCCCGTGAATCCATAATCTGAGCTTATACAACTAGTTTTGTCCATACTTGTATTTATTACATGTTTAATGTATTTATCACATGTTTATTTGTACTTAAGCTCTCGACACTGTTTTATATGCATGTTTTCTGATTCAGACTTATCGATATACATGTATTTACTTCATTTCAGATTTACTGTCGTTCTTTCATTTCCTTTATGTTACTTGTCATTACCTGTACCTGCATGCCTGAACCACAACACCTGATCATGTACACGTGTGACTGCCTAATATGCACGCCACTTGGCTTTATCATATGTACTCGCGGGGTTGCATCTGACAATCCTGGATTCTCATGTCCAGATCCTAGAGCCCGAATCATGGTGGCCTTGTTGTAGCTGATCAGAGTGCATAACGGATCCTTCCGTGGCGACCAGAGTGTAGCAGAAGCTTGGACATCGCTGCAGCTCTTCCTCTTAGCTCTGCTCCTGATTGGCTCTCGAGGCTCCTCTTGCTGCTCGTGAGCACCTCTCAGCTTTTGTTATGTATATCTCTCCGTATTGTACTTTTATATTTTCTAGTGATGTAATATTCCTGTAATATTGTATCACTCTTTGTGATAACCATGTACTTGTACTTTTCTGTTGGTATGTATATTATCATTGTGCTTTCGCATTCTGATTCTTACCTGTACTGATGCTTAGTGTATATACGTAAGGGTATTTCTGACATGCGTATATACGTCGCAGTGACGTCTCCGTACCCACAGGATCGGGGCGTCACAAGGTCCAAGTGTATAATTACCTTACACATGTAACTAAAGATCCAGATATTATGAATCTCCATAACAATGAAATTTGCACATTGAGATTTCTTCATAACTACTCGGATTATACTCTTGATTATTGAGAGTGATTTCTGCTGTCATCTACAACTGTCTGCACTGAAGCAGTGGTTATTGCAATGTCTAAAATGTAGAATGATCTGGCGGCGTAACAGACTCCATGAATTAAGAGAGAATTGAAAATGGAAATCAATGTGGTCGGTTGTTGTAGATGTCTTATTCGGAGTGAGAGGAGTGCCCTCGGGCACAGATGGGTGATTCTCGAGAAGTTGCTCGGAGTATGGGAGTTCTCAGGGCGATGGTCTTCCTCAGGTAGAGGAGTTACCTCAACAATGGTTGAGTGGTGCTTAGGAAGGTGATCTGCTGACATATCTTGTCTATTTTAAGTGTTCTTGAAGAGGTTATGATGCGTGTCGCGATCCTGATACAGATCAAAATCTCACCACTACACTATATAAACCAAAAAAAAAATTTTAAAAAGATTAAACCCGTAACTTTTATACTAAAATAAACAAATTACTTTTAAGCACTAAAAAGAATTAATATTGCAACTGAGTTGTTTCTCTCTACTCTTGGTCAAATCAGGCTATAAACGTTCTATTTTCTTAAAGCACACTTTGTTGCTTTAGTTTTAGGTGCCAAGCATAAATTATTAGAATAAATTCGCATATGTTTTCAATTAAAAGATGAATATAAGTTTAGGTTTTGGGTTAAATTTAATATATAGGTTAGGAATTAGTATTTGGCGAAAATATAAATGGACCAGCAAAAGCCTACATCAATGCAAAAATAGACTCATTTTATTCCAAAACACACAACTCTCAAAACCAGCATAATTAGCAACGAGAACAATGAACAACAAATCATAATCTTTGTCGGTTCCTCTCTCATGCTCACCAACCCATGGCCACGGCCGCCACGGCCTCCCCGCCAAGCACCAGCAAATCCTCCACGCCAGCAGCACCTAAAAATTTTTTTTTTGGCGATAATTTTAGTTGTGAATCATGTATGCTAGTAAACTTGATTGATTTTTGATATAATGATATTATAGGGGTGAATTCCCGGTGGGAACTTTTATACACTCAATTTGCAAGGAGATTTAAGAGAGACAGTACTGAAACTTATGTAAAAAAAATTCATATATGTTTTTATAGCACAATTGATTTAATGCTAAGCTTATTTTTATTTCAAATTGGTATCATAAATAAGTATTAATTTTCACTGTTATCATTTTTCCTAAAACTTATGCATTGATTTTGTGTTGGAATTTAGCTTCAACAAGAGATTCATAGTCAAATTTTAAAGCGAACATATGTTGATTCAGGAGCTTAAGCATAAAGATCATTTCAAGTACTCAAGAAGGAGTCTAACTCATCAAGAATCAAGTTTTGATCAAGTTAAGGAGAAAAAGATCAAGAGAGAAGACTTGTTTGTAAAAGAGTCTGTAAATGTTTAGAAGTTTTTTAAAGTTTAGATTAGATTTGATTGCTTAAGTTTATAGGCACACAAAAGATTTTGATATTGGTTTAATTGAGTTTTAACTTTAGATTTCATCAAAAGTGAAATATGTGGGTTAATTTTCAAGAGTTTGATATTTTGAAACAATGAGTTTTATATGGTTTATATCTCAAAGAAATGGATTTTATTGTTTGAAATATGTATTGGAGACTATCCATACATATTAGAGCTAAATTTGAAGAAAGACACTTATTTTGATGTGTTTACATTTTGATCGGATCAAAAGATTGATTTTGTGAAAATATTATATCAAAACCAAGTTTTATTGTTTGAAATGTGATTGCTTCTATCCATTCACATTAGAGTTTCAAAAGTGTTCATAGAAACATATTTTTTGTGTATATGATGTGAATGTTTAGTTTTTAAAAAACATTTCAAAAGTTTAATATTTAGTTTTTGGAAAAACACTTTTAATTACTTTATATTATAAAAAATGAATTGAAATCTTGAAAATAAGTTCAAAAGTTTGAAATATGTGCTCATATATATTTTTACTCATATGTACTTACAGGAACTTATTTTTATGAATTTTATAAAAAAAATTTATTTTAATTTTAAAAAAATTTATAATAATGTAAAAATTGTTTTGACCTCAGGCTGGTCGACCATGCGATCAACCTTTGCGCAAGCTAGGATATACAGAAGCCAGTGGCTCGTGCAGAGAGGTCAACCACGCCTTCAACCGTTCTGTTAAGTATGCTTGACATTTTTTTAGTGTTTTGATCATAACTTTTTACTTTGATATCAATCGATGTGAGTCAAATTTCATTACAAACATAATTTCAAGGTGTTAAATATTGATTTGAAGTCAAATTATGTTCTGCAAAAAGTTTACAGATTTTTTAGTTTGACACCCTTCAGTGTTTTGATCATAACTTATACTCTGATATGGAATTGATTTGATTCAAGTTGCATTAGAAAGATATCTTAGAGATATAAATTCTTTATATGAATTGTAACATTTTGACCTTCAAAAATGATCTTCATGTTGACCTTTTGTGGAGAGACAGTTTTTGGATCAAATTTTTAAGATTCAAGTTTTTGAGAAACTCAAGTTTTTGGATTCAAATTTTTTATAGCTTCAAGGATTTTTTCCAAGTGCTTTCTTAAAAACTTCAATTCAAAACTTTTAGTTTTCTCACAAACTTGAGCTATTATTTCTATCTATCATTATAGGATTTCTTGTTTGTGAGATTTTTACTTCGTGGTCTAAGTGATCGTCAAGTGGTGTTCTTCCTCAAAATTGCTTTATTCTACCCTCTTGTGTAGAGGTATATTTGCTTTGTGAATTGGTTTTGTGCCCACTTCTTATGCAAAAGTTCATTGGCTTTGTGCCCTCTCTTGTGTAAGGGATTGTTTCCTTTGTGAAGTTCATTTGTGGAGATAGCGAAAATTATTCACGCGATGAAAGCGAGGATATAGAGCTAGTGGCTCGAATCTCGAAATATATTATTGGATTTGTGTTTACTATCTCTCAACTCAACTATACTTGCTTATATCTTGCATTGATCTTATTGCTTTATTCATATATGCTTGATATTGTGCCTATACTTATTTTGATCTAAGAGAGCTATTGAAGCACCTCAACTCTTTAAAAGAGAAATCTTGAGGAGAAGTTCTAGAGCCCTTCACTGAAAATTTACTTCACTCTTGGGAATTTATATTTGTCTTAGTTTTTATTAGCCATTATTTTTAGCTTCCACATTTGATTAGCACTTCACATATTCACCCCCTCTAGGTGAACTTTCAGCACATACTAGGTCTTTGTTGGTCCAGAGGCCCTTCACTCTAGTTTTGATGATGATTAACTCATTATTTATAGTTACTAATAATCTTGTGATATTTAGTTTCATATATTTAATCAAGATATTAGTAGGTGATTAGCTTCAACAAAGGTGTTTTGGAGCTTTCACATGGTGATTCATGAGCTCGCGCGTCAAGATCGCATCTAGCACTCGGTTAGAGTCAAGCTCATTTGGATCGCGTTTGGATCGAGTCTTCTTGGAGACGGCGTTCTACAAGAAGACCTCGGTTTGTTTAGTTTAAGATATTATTTAGATCATTGTAAATATTAGACAGTGTTGATATGCTCAAGTTCACAATACACATACAAGTTTCATGTTTTGTTTTTCGGTTTAACCGATCTTAGTTTTCAAGTCAAAAACATAGATATACTATCTTTCATGTATATTAGATTATATCCATATACAACATGCTTCAAAGTTGTTTCAATATCATGTTTTTGTATTTGCATGAGTTTTGAAGAGAACGATTTTCTATTTCAAAAATCCTAGTTTTGGAAAATACGGTTTTGGTTTAAGGCAATATTTCAAAAAACAAAAATGGTTCAAATTGTTTGAAATATGTGTTGAATTTTTGTCACACATATTTGTATCTTAAAGATCTAATAAGAACTGATTTTTGTGAAATTTATGTGATTTTATGAGATTTTATCAAAGGCAAAAAGACAAGTTTTTAATCTCTATACTGTTTGACTAGGCCGTCTGCCGGTCGACCGCACCGGTCGACCGAGGCAGAAGTCGGTCGATCGGTCTGGTCGACCGACGTGCACAGAACGTGCACGCAGCCAAGGCTGGGAGGCCGATCGACCGGGTCGGTCGACCGCCAGAGAGTTCTGCTCTTTGGAAATGGCCTCGGTCGACCGCCCGGTCGACCGGCAGAGAGCAGAGCTCTCTGTTTCCAGTTTTCGGTCGACCAGCCGGTCAACCGGAAGGGCAATTTTGCCCTTTTCCAGACTGCCAACGGGCAGATTTTGAGGGGCTATAAATTTGCCCCCTCTTGAGCTGTTTTCAATAAGTTTTTAAGAGCAAAAATTTTCATCTTCTTAAGTGTTATAACAGCAAGTTTTTAAAAGAGTTTTGGGTTTAAAGATTTAATCTTTATTTATTTTTAAAAGGGTTGGAAAAATCAAGAAAAGGAGAAGTCTTTGGGATTGGTTTTTGATCTTCATTTTCATAACTATTCTAGAAGTTTTCCCAAGAGTTTTTCTTTGTGTTTTTTATTTTCAAACTCTTTGTTTTTCTCACACTTGAGCTATCATCTATCTTATTTATTAGGATCTATTTTTGTGGAAAAATTAGTTTGTGGTTGTTATACCACCAAGAGTTGTAAACCTTCCATACTTTGTGATATCCCTCTAGTGAGAGGTGATTGTGTTGTTGTGCCTTACCTCTAGTGAGAGGTTGTATTTGTTGGAGAGAGAAGTTGTGTACTTCAAGTTGTATTTGCACAAATCCTCAGTGAAGGTTTCCTGTGTGGGAAGTCCTGTGTGGACGAGTTAGTAAAAATCCTTCTGTGTGAAGGCGGGGACGTAGAGCTGGGTGCTCGAACCTCGAAACATATCTTGTTATTTGCATTTGATCCACTCTCTCTCTCTCTCTCTTTCTCTCTCTTACATTGTGCATTGCATCTTATTGTCATATCATATATATGCTTGGGCTTGATTATGTGCCATACTTGTGTTCAACCAAGAGAGCTTTACATAGCACCTCAACTCTTATTTAGAGGAATTTAAAGGAGATAGTTCAAAGCCCTTTACCGGGAAATCGGCTACACTCTTTGGTTACACTAAGTGTGTTGCATTTAGTTTTAATTCCGCATCATTTGTCATTAGAGTAGCCTTACACCTATTCACCCCTCTAAGTGTAATTTCAATTGGTATCAGAGCTTACGCTCGTGATATTAGGTTTTGTAAATCACCTAGAGGGGGGGTGAATAGGTGATGGCTAATCTAATGGTCACTAAATGCGGAATTAAAAACTATTATGACCTAAACAAAACTTCTTACACTAAACACCAAGTTTAACACAAGAGTATAGCCGAATTTTCCGTCAAGGGCTCTAGACTAACTCCTCAAGATTCCCCTAGATATGGGTTGAGGTGCCGCGTTGGCTCTCTTGGTTGAAAACTAGTGTTAGCAAACAATCCCACGCATATACAATATGAGCACAAATGAAAATCAAGCATGTAAAGATGAACACAATAATAGCATGCAAGATATAAACAAATAAGGGAGAGAGAGAAAGAGCAATCGCAAACACAAGGGATTTGTTTCGAGGTTCGAGCACCCTTGCTCTACATCCCCGCCTTCGACACACGAAGGATTTCCACTATAATCGATCCCACCGGATCACTCGGTGCCGCAACACCTACAAGCCGAGTTCACACTTGAACTCCTTGGACTCTCTAGCCCGTACACACCGCAAGCCCACAAGCTCGCCAAGGCCGCACCTCAAACAACAAGTTCGCACCCGAACTCGAAACACCGAGTCCCCACTAGGACCCGAAACAATGCGAACACACACGTCCGCCTCCTCAAAGAACAAGATGAAAACTTGGTGATCTAAACACTTGATCACCAATAAAAACTCTCACAACACAATCCTATGGATAGATAAAGCAATGGATAGCTCAAGTGATTGTGTGAGAAAACTAGGATTGAAATGGTGGAGGAAAACTCAAGAAATTCGCTTTAAACACTCTTGATAAAAACTCTCCTTTAAATTGGAAATATTTGCTCTCAATTTTGTGGAGAAAAACCTCTTGTAAGGGTAGAAAAAACTGGCTTTAAAATCCTCTTCAAATCTTGTAGAAAACAATGCCCAAACCCCCAAATTTATAGGGCTAGAAAAACTAGCCGTTGGGGTCTGGCAGACCTGTCGGTCGACCGGCCGATCGACCGGCCAACGGTCATATTCCAGACCGTTGAGCCATCGGTCGACCGGTCGGTCGACCGAGGCCAGGATATAGAGAGCAAGTCTCTGTCCGGTCGACCGCCCGGTCGACCGAGGCCATTCCAGAGAGCAGAGCTCTCTGACGGTAGACCGGGTCGGTCGACCGGCCCTCCTGCCAGAACTGGCGTGCACGTATGTGCACGACCGGTCGACCGACTTCAGGGTGCGGTCGACCATCCGGTCGACCGGCTGAAGCCAGGAAACAATTGTTAAGGTATTAAAAACTTGGTCTTTTTGGTTGAAATAAAATCCCATAAAATACTGAAAAATCTACAAAAATAGTTTTACCAATATACTTTGATAAACAAACATGCTTGCACAAAATCATGGCATGTTACAAAAGATTTGGACTATTTTTGTAACTTGAAAAAATTGGCTCAAAATAAAAACGGTATTTTTCCAAACTTGATTTTTCCAAAAATTGTTTTTCCAAAACTTCTCCAAATACAAAAACAAGATATTTAAACTCTATTAAAGCATAGTGTGTATGGATATGATCCACTACACAAACATGGTGAAATATCTATGTTTTTGACTTTAAGTTCTAAACATGATTTTGGTTAAAACATATAAACTTAGAATACCAAAAACAAAACATGTATTTTCTAAAATAGAAAATCTTTTGTAAAAACAAAGCTATCAAGAGTGTGTGTGTATATGTACTTGAGCAATCCACCACTATTCTTTCCTTTACATTTTATTCTAAAAATAAATCTTATAAAAACAAACCTAGACACAAGTCTTCATCTTCTTGAAGTCTTCACTTGAAGCCTTCTCATCTTCTTGATTTGGTTCAAACACGATCCAAACTCGATCACTAGCTCGATGGATCAAACCGTGGTAGCTCCAAAACTTGACTTTAAATTCTTTGTTGAAGCTCCACACCTACTAAGATCTTGATCATGAATCTGTCACTAATTAAACACAAGATCATTAGTAAACATAACTACATGAGTTGATCATTATCAAAACTAGAGTGATGGGCCTTCGGGCCAACAATCTCCCCCTTTTTGATGATGACAAAACTCATGAAGTTATATATGCATGGATTAAAGTTAAGCTTCAAAGAAGCTCCCCTTAACTCATGCATACAAATAAACAAATAAATATGCAATGAATGCACATAAACATGTATGCAAATATATGGAGATAAACATGCTAACAAGCATAAAACAAAACAAATTCTTTTTCTCCTATTTGCAAAACAAAACATATATGCATAAACATAAATACTTCTCCTACTTTAATAATAAAGCAAGGAAAACATGCATATACATCTCAAATACTTCTCCCCCTTTTTGTCAATCATCAACAAAGGGGTTAAAGTAAAAAACAAAATTTTCTCTCCCTTTTTGTCATAAACAAAGAGATCAATAAGGGGTTAAAACAAATCAATCAATAAAAGGTTATATGCGATATACATTCATGAAGAGGAAGACGCTAAGTTAGCTTCCCTACATATATGCATTACATGAAAGAGGGATGACAAGCCCTAATTCACATAACACATAATCTGTAATGCATAAGAGGAGATGTGAAGCTCCCCCTATACACGTGTATCACATAAAGAAGAGTTGTCAAGCTCCTCAATACAAGATGCACTCAACATGAATCTATATGTAGAAGAGATGTTAAGCTCTCCTTGCATATAAGAAATACACATCAAAACATTTTTAACTTTTCTTAAACAAAATTTTTAAAGGTATCAGAGCTCTTGTAAAACAATCAAATTTTAAGATACCAAATTGTAAATAATCATTTTTGTAAAACATATTGATACCAATTGAAATTTAACAAATATGAAGTTGAAACATATTGATACCAATGTAAACATAATGATTAAATATTTTTATTTTTCATCATAAACTTTGTGCTTTAAAAATGTGAAGCAATTATAAATCAAGCACATGAAAATCATATATATGTATGAAAAGAGAATACCAATAGCAATTGATATTATGGAAATTATGAAGCATATATATATAAGAAACAAAATATGAGTATACACAAAAATATCAATTGAGATACCAATTGAAAATAACAATGTAAATCATGTATATAGCTCATAACCTACCACCCTTCATATGCACAAGGTAAAAGATTTTCAATAAGGCTTACAAGGCATACTCGACCAGCCATCCGCCTATCGAAGGTAGGGGTTTTCAAAAATAGATGTTAGAAAATAGTATAGCATTGAAAATCACTACCAAATGAAGAATAATTAACTAGTTAAAGATAATTTTTGAAAAACTAGTTAAAGATCCTTCAAAACATGAAACCAAAACATATGTTTTTCATGAGTCATACCAAATACACAAGAATTGACACTCAAAACGATAAAGCTCATAAAAATGTTTATGAAACAAGGTCATGAATAAACAAATAAAGTGTGAGTTTACAAGAATCATGTGTTTAGCATTTTCCATGAAAATAGTCAATGACGCTCGAAACAACTATTTTATCAAAACAAAAGTCATGAAAATTCGTTTTTCAATTTAAAACAAACTTCTAGGTATATGTATGATTTATCCAAAACTAACAATATGCATACATATCCCAAACATAAAAGAGTCTATTAAAGGTATTTGCATGAAGGCAATAGACTCACGGGTATACACGTATATTTATTAGATTTGAATAAAAAATTGCATATACATGAAGTAAAAACATGAAAATAGGCAAAATAAGTATAAATGAGAGAATCATCAAAACTAGCTTATACATGTGCATAAAGTGAGTACAAATGATCATGAAGTGCAAACATATATAAATCAATTTGTTGTTCACTATTTGTACATGTATAAATACAAGTTTTGATAAAAACCACATTTAAACTAGTATTTACCACATGAAGCACGAAACAAATAAAACATGAACATGCTAAATAATCATCAAATGAAAGAAGCATGTAAACTAAAATAGGAGTTTTAGAAATAGTTACCAAACTAGGGAACTATGCTCCAAATCTCCAAACATGGTGGTCGTCCCACCAAAACTCCTTGATAGCGGTGCATCAAAAGTATGTCCATCTAGTCCACGTGCAAACACCACCAAGGCATCAAATCTCTCACGTCTTGTGAGAGCCCTCACCTACATCAAAAAAAAAAGGTGGGGATTTTGGTACCCATTTTCTTTTGGGTCCTTGGGGGTTAGTCTTGTAAGGAACGCAAAAATTTTTGTTAGCAAAATTTACATGATGAGTCCTATCATAACAAAACTTTGCTAAATGGCCTTTGCGGCCACAATGTGTACACTTGTACACCTTAGGATGCTTATGTGTGTGAGTGTGATCATGACGTGCAACATAAGCATATGCATGATGAGGATGATGTGCATGAATGTGTGGAGTTTGTTTCTTTGAAAACAAGGACTCCAATCTAGTATGATTAAAAGCACAAGAGCTCAAAGTTGAGCTCAAACAATCAATTTTATTTTTCAAAAAGTTAATCTCATTTTCATTAATAGTAGCATGTAAAGCATGATGAGAAATAGAATCATTTTATTTTTTCTTAGAAACTTTTTCTTTTTCTTTTTCAACCATTTTTCATTTTAAAGAGGTGTTTTCATGAAAAGTAATTTCTTTTTCTTTCTCCACCAAGATAATTTTATTTTCAAAGAATTATTTTCTTCACATAAAGCATTCAATTTGGACATCAAGGAAATATTCTCATTTTTCAAATCATCTTTTTCTTTTTCTAAACATGCAATATTATTTTTAAAAGAATCATTTTCCTTATGCATGTAATCAAATTTCTTTTTCAAATTCTTGTTATCCTTTTTAATCATGTCATATTTCTCTAAAAGTTGTTGACAAAATGAAGCAAGTTCATCATATGACATGTCATCTTCTTCTACCTCAGATTCGGTAGTTACCTCAAGGGGGTTGTCCCCTTGGACCATGTAACACGCGTTTGAGGTGTTGCTTCCAACATCCGAGTCGCTCCCGGCATAATATAGATCCTTTTCGCCAAGGGAGGTGATGATGTTCCATTCTACAAAAGCCGAATCAATATTAGCAACCCTAGATAAATAATCATCATTTAGGGTAGACTTTAAAGCATGTAGGGATTTTGCATTAGCCTCAATATTATTGCCATTTAAACAATATGAATTTTTAGTGATGGCAAGATAAACATGAATGCCTAGGGCTTTGAGGTACAAAGACATCTTAACCTTCCAAATTTGGATGTTAAGAATGTCAAACAAGGGTGGTGACATGAAATCCATGGTGTGTACAACAATTGTGATTAGCCTAAAAATGAGGATCTTTAACTCTAGGTTGTAAGACCCAAATCAAGAGCACTTGGCTCTGCTACCAATTGTAAATCACCTAGAGGGGAGGTGAATAGGTGATGGCTAATCTAATGGTCACTAAATGCGGAATTAAAAACTATTATGACCTAAACAAAACTTCTTACACTAAACACCAAGTTTAACACAAGAGTGTAGCCGAATTTCCCGTTAAGGGCTCTAGACTAACTCCTCAAGATTCCCCTAGATATGGGTTGAGGTGCCGCGTTGGCTCTCTTGGTTGAAAACTAGTGTTAGCAAACAATCCCACGCATATACAATATGAGCACAAATGAATATCAAGCATGTAAAGATGAACACAATAATAGCATGCAAGATATAAACAAATAAGGGAGAGAGAGAAAGAGCAATCGCAATCACAAGGGATTTGTTTCGAGGTTCGAGCACCCTTGCTCTACATCCCCGCCTTCGACACACGAAGGATTTCCACTATAATCGATCCCACGGATCACTCGGTGCCGCAACACCTACAAGCCGAGTTCACACTTGAACTCCTTGGACTCTCTAGCCCGTACACACCGCAAGCCCACAAGCTCGCCGAGGCCGCACCTCAAACAACAAGTTCGCACCCGAACTCGAAACACCGAGTCCCCACTAGGACCCGAAACAATGCGAACACACACGTCCGCATCCTCAAAGAACAAGATGAAAACTTGGTGATCTAAACACTTGATCACCAATAAAAACTCTCACATCACAATCCTATGGATAGATAAAGCAATGGATAGCTCAAGTGATTGTGTGAGAAAAACTAGGATTGAAATGATAGAGGAAAACTCAAGAAATTCGCTTTAAACACTCTTGATAAAAACTCTCCTTTTAATTGAAAATATTTGCTCTCAATTTTGTGAGAGAAAAACCTCTTGTAAGGGTAGAAAAAACTGGCTCTAAAATCCTCTTCAAATCTTGTAGAAAACAATGCCCAAACCCCAAATTTATAGGGCTAGAAAAAACTAGCCGTTGGGGTCTGGCAGACCTGTCGGTCGACCGGCCAGTCGACCGGCCAACGGTCATATTCCAGACCGTTGAGCCATCGGTCGACCGGTTGGTCGACCGAGGCCAGGATACAAAGAGCAAGTCTCTCTGTCCGGTCGACCGCCCGGTCGACCGGGGCCTTTCCAGAGCAGAGCTCTCTGGACGGTAGACCGGGTCGGTCGACCGGCCCTCCTGCCAGAACTGGCGTGCACGTCTGTGCACGCCCGGTCGACCGACTTCAGGGTGCGGTCGACCGTCCGGTCGACCGGCTGAAGCCAGGAAACAATTGTTAAGGGATTAAAAACTTGGTCTTTTTGGTTGAAATAAAATCCCATAAAATACTGAAAAATCTAAAATAATAGTTTTACCAATATACTTTGATAAACAAACATGCTTGCACAAAATTAAGGCATGTTAAAAAAGATTTGGACTATTTTTGTAACTTGGAAAAATTGGCTCAAAACAAAAACTGTATTTTTTCAAACTTGATTTTTCCAAAAATTGTTTTTCCAAAACTTCTCCAAATACAAAAACAAGATATTTAAACTCTATTAAAGCGTAGTGTGTATGGATATGATCCACTACACAAACATGGTGAAATATCTATGTTTTTGACTTTAAGTTCTAAACATGGTTTTGGTTAAAACATATAAACTTAGAATACCAAAAACAAAACATGTATTTTCTAAAATAGAAAATCTTTTGTAAAAACAAAGCTATCAAGAGTGTGTGTGTATATGTACTTGAGCAATCCACCACTATTCTTTCCTTTACATTTTATTCTAAAAACAAATCTTATAAAAACAAACCTAGACACAAGTTTTCATCTTCTTGAAGTCTTCACTTGAAGCCTTCTCATCTTCTTGACTTGGTCCAAACACGATCCAAACTCGATCACTAGCTCGATGGATCAAACCGTGGTAGCTCCAAAACTTGACTTTAAATCCTTTGTTGAAGCTCCACACCTACTAAGATCTTGATCATGAATTTGTCACTAATTAAACACAAGATCATTAGTAAACATAACTACATGAGTTGATCATCATCAAAACTAGAGTGATGGGCCTTCGGGCCAGCAGGTTTAACCACCTAGGAGTGCGATCTTGCTTTGCTAATCTATTTTTTGCATTTGCGCACATACTTGTTTACACACACTCATAGATTGCTTGACCCCTCCCATGTATGATGTTTCCAACATTGACATGTGAAAATTTAGGATTAGTATGTACTCAAAACCCTAGGTTTGCATGTTTTCCTTCCTGCTACCAAGAACCTATCTTGGTAATAGCAAGCATATAGAGGCCAATGCCCTTGCCCTTGAGGCACTTAGAAGCACATTAAATAAAGAATATCTTATGTTAGTTTCTCATTGTGATTCTGCCTTTGTAGTGTGGAACACTTTATCCTCTCAAAGCTTTAAACGCCAAACAGTGAGGAAAAAGAATCTAGTAAGGATTAATCCGAACAACATTGCTACATGGTCCAAGGGAATGACTCCCTTGAGGTAAATTCAAAAACTCAACTAGATAATTGTGCTAATTCTTCCGACGTTGATTTTGTTGATGCCGATGCTTTAAAAGAAGAACTATCTATTGTTTGTGAAAACCTTTTACAAAACTACCAATTTTTGAAAAAGAAAAGTTTTAGATTAAAAGAAGAAAATAAAAATTTGTCTTCTAGAATTAAGATTGTTTTGCAAGAGAGGGATGAAATTTCAAGTGAACGTGACTCATTGAAATCCTAACTTGATCTTGCCCTAAATGAAAATAAGATTTTGAAAAACAAAAATGATTGCAATGATGTTTTGAAGAATAATGAGATTTTGTCTTCTAAAATTGATTTTGTGTTAAAAGAAAATGAATCTTTGGAAAAGAAAATTGCTTCTATTTCAAATGAATTGGATTTGATTTCTAAGAAAAATATTTCTTTGAAAAATGATATTGACTCACATGTTTGCCATGCTTCACCACCTAGCATACCTATTACATGCTCTACCTCTTCTTCCATGATTGAAAATAATATTTGTAATTTAAAGAAGAGTGTTGATTGTTTGGGCTCCACTTTGAGCCAATGTGCCATGAACCACACACGTTTGGAATCTATGTTTCGAAAGAAACAAGTTCCTCCTATGCATGCACACAAACCACGGCATACACATGCTTCCCACGTTCACACACACAACACCATGTATGCTCATGTGTACACTTGTACACATTGTGGACGTAAGGGCCACCTTGTTAAGTTTTGTTATGATAGAATACATAATGTAAATTTAGCAAATAGATTTGTTTGGGTTAGGAAAGGTGCTAACCCCCCATGGAGGATAGGTGCTAACCCCCCATGGACCCAATAGAGTATGGGTACCAAAAATCACCCCTATTTTATTTGATGTAGGTGTGGGCTCTCGCTTAACGTGAGGGTAATGGTGCCTTAAAGTGGATGCGTTCCGAGCTTAATGGTGACAATTTGGATGCATCACTTTCAAGGGAAGTTTTGGTGGGAGGACCACCTAGGTTTGGAGACGTAGAGATATGCCCTTATGGTTTTGGTAACAATCTCTAAACTCCTATTTAGTTTATGTGCTTTCATATCATTGATTTTTAGCATGTTTTGATGTTTCATAATTAGTATGTTAAATGCCATGTTTATTAGACTAGTGACATACATGTATAGTATTTTAGATACACCCATATTCATATGGACCCATATTTTTTGTTCTCACCTTAGTTTAACTATAGTGTATATCTTAATCTAAATAACATGTGCATTTACATAAGGATCATGTTGATATATGTTTTGTTTTTATGCTTCAATTTTTGATTACATGTTTAAGATGTAGTTTTTATTAAAACATGTGCATATACTTGTACAACTAGTGAGTTACAAATTAATTATTATATGTTTGTACTTGATTGCTCATTTGCACCCATTAGATGTACTAGTATAGCCTAATTTTGATGATTCATGCATTTTGACTTGTATTTCCTATTTTTGTGCATGTTTTCGTATATGTTTAACTTCATGTATATATTATTTTGTCTAAACTAATAGTTATACATATACATCCTTGAGCCACTTGCCTTCATGCATATACTTTTGTAGACTTGTTCATGTTTAAGATATGTATGTATACCTTTAATTTAGACAAAACATACATATGCCTTGAAGTTTGAATTATTGTTTTGATGAAAATTAATTTTTCATGTTTTTCATATTTATAAAGGAATTTCATGTTGAGCCATATTGCCTATTTTCATGACTATGCCTTTCACATAATACTTGTACACTCAAATTTGTTGTTTTCTCATGACTTTATTTTCATGAGTATTATATGTGCTATATAGACTTTGAGTGTTGATGATTATGTGATTTTCTAGTTTCATGAAATATATTCTTATTTTATTCCTTACTTGAAGGATTTCGTACTAGTTTATAAGTTTTTCATAAAACTAGTTGCGTATTCTTCATTTGGTAGAGTTTTCAAACATGATAAAATTATTTTCAACTTATTTTGAAAACCCCTACCCATCAAAGGGTGGTTGGATGGGCGACCATGCCTTATATGCTCAAATTGAAAATCTTTTTAACATGTGCATGTATGGGTGGTAGGTATGAGTTATACACTTGATCCTCATCATATTTTCAATTGGTATCTCAATTGATATTTTCATGGTTGTATACTCATCTTTGGTTTTCTATGTATGTATGTTTCATAACTTCAAATAGTATCAATTTCGATTGGTATTTATATTTTCATACATATATGAGATGTGATTGTGCTTACTATATCTTTATATCTTTAAGCACAAATTATATTTATGCTAAGCTTGATTTATTCCTTCAATCGATTCTATTTCTAATTGGTTTCATACTCCCACTCTTTATGGTATATTATTTTTCAATTAGTTTCCTATGCTTAAAAATGAAAAAATATTTTAATTTGGTACATGCCAACATTTTAAATATTGGTATCAAGGATCTTAAATTGACTTTATTCTAAATTTGGTATCTTTATTGCAAAATGATTTGTTTAACCAAATAGTTGGTATGTTTTTCAATTGGTGTCATATTTCATTTTAAATTGGTATCTATATTGAAATATGTTTTGTTTACATAAAAATATTTCGCTTTCAATTGATATCAAAATTATAAAATATTTTCATTTGGTATCAAAATTACAAGATGTTTACAATTGGTATTGTTTTATGATACTTTCAATTGGTATTATTTGATATATTAAAAATGTTGTTTACTGTCATTGGTATCTTTGGTATCTTGAACATGTGTTTGTTTATAATTGGTATCATGATTTACAATATACATATATATATTTCTATTGGTATCAAAACATACAATGTTCATTTTCCATTGGTATCATATGTTGATTACAAGATAATTTCAATGGTATCTTAAAAATTTGTGTTTATTTTCAATTGGTATCATAAATTGGTATCATATGTTTTGATATGTATTTCTTATATGCAAGGGGAGCTTCACATCTTCCATATATATAGATTCATGTTGAATGTATCTCATATTGAGGAGCTTGACCGCTCTTCTCTATGTCTTACACGTGTGTAGGAGGAGTTTCACATCTTCTTTTATACATTGTATATTATGAGTTATGTGATTAGGGTTTAGTCATCTCGTTTTCATGTAATGCATGTATGCAGGGGGAGTTAACTTCACGTCTTTCCTCTTCATGAATATATATCGCATATATCTATCTTTATTATTTGTTTTATGCAAAAAGGGAGAGAACATTTTTATGTCCCTTTGTTTTTGTTGCTTGACAATAGGGAAGAGAAAATTTTTGGTTTATGCCCCTTTATTGATTTGTTTTTGACGAAAAGGGGGAGTAGTTTGTTTTTGAGTTATGTTTATACCCCTTTATTGATGATTGACAAAAAGGGGGAGAAATATTTATGTTTTATATGCATGTTTATTATGTTATTGTTTTATATGCATGTTTATTATGTTTATTTGTGTTTTTAATTGGTATCTAGTGCATATATGTCAATATATGTCAATTTGTATCAAGAGCATTGTTTTGTTTATGCATATTTATATTGAGCATTCGTTGCATATCTTTATGTTTATTGTTATGCATGAGTTAAGGGGGAGCTTCTATGAAGCTTACCTTTAATCCATGCATATATAACTCCATGAGTTTTATCATCATCAAAAAGGGGGAGATTGTTGGCCCAGAGGCCCTTCACTCTAGTTTTAATGATGATTAACTCATGTAATTATAGTTACTAATAATCTTGTGATATTCAGTTTCAGATATTTAATCAAGATATTAGTAGGTGATTAGCTTCAACAAAGGTGTTTTAGAGCTTTCACATGGTGATTCATGAGCTCGCGCGTCAAGATCGCATCTAGCACTCGGTTGGAGTCAATCTCATTTGGATCGCGTTTGGATCGAGTCTTCTTGGAGACGGCGTTCTACAAGAAGACCTCGATTTATTTAGTTTAAGATATTATTTAGATCATTGTAAAGATTAGATAGTGTTGATATGCTAAAGTTCACAATACACACACAAGTTTCATGTTTGGTTTTTCGGTTTAACCGATCTTGGTTTTCAAGTCAAAAACATAGATATACTATCTTTCATGTCAATTAGATTCTATCCATATACAGCATGCTTCAAAGTTGTTTCAATATCATGTTTTTATATTTGCATGAGTTTTGGACAAAAAGATTTTCCATTTCAAAAAATCCTAGTTTTGGAAAATACGGATTTTGATTTAAGGCAATATTTCAAAAACACAAAAATTGTTCAAATTGTTGAAATATGTGTTGAATTTTATTTGTATTTCAAAGATCTAATAAGAACTGATTTTTGTGGAATTTATGTGATTTTATGGGATTTTATCAAAGGCAAAAAGACAAGTTTTTAATCCCTATACTGTTTGACGAGGCTGTCTGCCGGTCGACCGGACAGGTCAACCGAGGCAGAAGTCGGGTCGACCGGTCCGGTCGACCGACGTGCACAGAACGTGCACTCTGCCGGTCGACCGGGCGGTCGACCGGGGCCATTTCCAGAGAGCAGAACTCTCTGGTGGTCAGCCCCCAGCCTTGGCTGTTCTATTCTCTAGAAATGGCCCCGGTCGACCGGCAGAGAGCTCTGATCTCTGTTTCCAGTTTCGGTCCACCGGTGGCTCAACGGTCATAATTATGACCGTTGGCCGGTCGACCGCTCGGTCGACTGGAAGGGCAATTTTGCCCTTTGCCAGACTGCCAACGGGTAGATTTTGAGGGGCTATAAATTTGCCCCCTTTGAGCTGTTTTTAACAAGTTTTTAAGAGCAAAAATTTTCATCTTCTTAAGTGTTTTAACAGCAAGTTTTTAAAAGAGTTTTGGGCTTAAAGATCTAATCTTTATTTGTTTTAAAAGGATTAGAAAAATCAAGAAAAGGAGAAGTCTTTGGGATTGGTTTTTGATCTTCATTTCCATAGCTATTCTAGAAGTTTTTCAAAGAGTTTTTCTTTGTGTTTTTGATTTTCAAACTCTTTATTTTTCTCACACTTGAGCTATCTATCTATCCTATCTATTAGGATCTATTTTTTTGGGAAAATTAGTTTGTGGTTGTTATACACCAAGAGTTGTAAACCTTCCATACTTTGTGATATCCCTCTAGTGAGAGGTGATTGTGTTATTGTGCCTTGCCTCTAGTGAGAGGTTGTATTTATTGGAGAGAGGAGTTGTGTACTTCAAGTTGTATTTGCCCAAATCCTTAGTGGAGGTTTCCTGTGTGGGAAGTCCTGTGTGGACGAGTTAGTGAAAATCTTCTGTGTGAAGGCGTGGACGTAGAGCTGGGTGCTCGAACCTCGAAACATATCTTGTTGTTTGCGTTTGCTCCCTTTCTCTCACTCTCTCTCTCTCTCTCTCTTACATTGTGCATGCATCTTATTGTCATATCATATATATACTTGGGCTTGATTGTGTGCCATAATTGTATTCAACCAAGAGAGCTTTACATAGCACCTCAACTCTTATTTAAAGGAATTTAGAGGAGATAGTCCAGAGCCCTTCACTGGGAATTCGGCTACACTTTTGATTACACTAAGTGTGTTGTATTTAGTTTTTAATTCCGCATCATTTGTCATTAGATTAGCCTTACACCTATTCACCCCCCCTCTAGATGTAATTCAGTCTTTGCAAAAGTAGATCATTATTTTTTCTCAGAAGTGCCAGATGTGCTGAAAAGAATCTCTTTGGAGTAGCTGTCAATGGTGGGAGTCGAGAATTCCCTGGGAATTCACACTCTGGATATGTTTGGAGAGAGTCATGGATGTGGGTAGTTGAGATTAGGTCCTGCGGCAACTTTGGCTCCATGATTTGTCTCTGGATCAGCTCGTCGAGAGAGATTCGGGGATCCGTTGTTCTCAGGATCGCCCTCTGTTTGCCTAGAGTTGTTCTGGAGGGCTGCAACTTAGTTTGGAGCTGCTAGTTGA
>JAVJIF010002545.1:0-104666 GCA_038442645.1 Agave tequilana | reverse complement strand
AGATGTGATGTATCTTCAAGTGGTTGTTCTAGAAAAGGACTGTAGGAATCTTGGTTTCCAAAACAACAAGCGTCATGGGTCAAATTGATAGAGTTAGAGATATTTGAATTGGTCAAAGGCGGAGAAGAGAGAGGTTCCTTATTCTTATAAATGTTGACCAATTTACTTAATTGTGTTTTCAACCTATCAATAGACTGAGAAGAAGATTTTTGAAATTGTAACGCAGACTCCTACAAGATTTCTATACTTTTTCCTAGACTTGATTTGTCTGCAAGTGGATGCTCTAGAATGAGAGTATAAGAATCTTGGTTTTAAAAATTTTGTGAAGAATGTGAGTCCAAAATGTTTTGAGATTGAAGCTTGGACTTACACAAGAGTTCTTTACTCATTTCCAGGGCAGATGGTTGTTCATTATGAGAAGGTGGAACTGAGTAAAACTCTTGAAAATATTGTAGAATTGGAGAGGCCAATATTTTCTGACGTTGTCGGTCGGCTTCTTGTAGGTTGGCTTCTATACTCTTTTCTAACTCAGATTTTTCTTCAATGGGAGATCCAGAAAAAGGAGTATAGGAAGCGAAATCAGGGGAATGAATATTGTGTAAATTGTGGACAAGGTGGACAAGGAGGTTGAAAATTTAACTCGGGGGAGGTGAATCCCCATTGATTCTGTGAATAGTTGAAATTATTTTGGAAATTATAGTCATAAGATTGTGGGTATGGGTTGTATTGATTCAGATAAGGCCAACCCGGCGTATTTGGTTGGTTCATATTGTGGAAAACCGGGTTGGAATTATCCGAAACAAATGGGGTCGGTGTGAAATATGGATTCATATTCGGATTGAAAGAATTATTATTGTTGAATTCCATTTCACAAATAATCACAAACAAAAAAGAAAAAGCAAACAACAAATAAAAAGAAAGAAAGTCAAAACCAAACCTATATTAAGGTTGACCTAGACCTAGACGACTCCTAACTGGTCGATTACCCGGGGAGGTTGTTGCTCGAATCCGACCATAAGCTAATCGGTCAGGTAGGGGCAAAATACGGTAGGAGGTATCCGTGCGTAAGCAACGGGCCTTAATTACGCCAAACTTGGTATCTTCGAGGCGTAACTGATGAGGAAAAGATAGTGTGAAGTATTTGCACAGATATTATGTAAAGAGAGAAGGTTTAGAATCAACCTTAGTGCTTGATCACTCCACAAATGTATTTCAAATGATTAATGTATCCTTTCCAATCTCCGTTATAGCATGGGCTATACCGAGTCGATTCTCAGGGAGAGCTTGCGATGGAAGCGTTACGGTTCGTAGTGAAGAAAGAAAACGAAGATTCTTCTTTGTCTTAAAAGAATGAATAAAACATGGAAAAAGAAATGAAAGAATCGGTGGATATGTTCATGATGGAAAATGAAAAGAAACCAAAACAAGATTGGCTTTTGGATTAACACTAAAAAGAAAAGAAAACTTGTAAAAGATTTGAAGATGGAGAAAACCATGACTAGCTAACCTTACTACCTTGCTAAAAACTTACTAAACTCCGTGATGGTGAATGCGTGCCTCATGTTGATTTATCGGCAAAGATTTGTCTTGCGTGTTGGTCTAATTACTTTCCCACTTGAATGACGGGTGATCACTCTTGGACTTGTCTTATAGACGCATAGATGTCATTGGCCTACAAGATAGATTTTCAATAATGGAATCAAAAGAGCGACACACAAGGGATGCTAAGGAAGAAGATACAACATTCATTAATTGAAGTAAAGTAGTTGTACAACAAATAGCATATGTTTGGTGATCCATCTCCATGTTCCATCAAGGCACTTGTTTTAAAGACAAGGCTCTAAATGAGGCACACATGAATCATATGGAATTACAACAAGAACTTGCCAAGCAATGAAAGTAACCCATCGGAGAAGAGAAGACCATACAACTTGCAAAATTAAAGATAGCAATCACCCATGAGTTAGTAGTTAGCAAGGTTAGTGGTTAGCTAGTTCATGTTAGAAAAGTTAGCTACTAGCCATAAGAAAAGAAAAGCAAAGCATGAATTAAAGTGCAAGTAAAGTAAAGCTAGAATTAAAGAAAGCAAGTAAACTAGAAAATGCAAGAGAAGAGAGAAGAGAATGGATCAATCATTGCTTCAAGTTGTCACACCTTGGTGAAAAAACCTAGAGGGGGGGTGAATAGGTGTGAATGCTAATCTAATGATCTTTTTAAAACTTTAATTAAATGAGTGATGCAACGATCTCTCAAAACACGACTAAGAGCCGAATACCCCTTGCGAGGTTCTGAACTCCTTCCTCCCAATTCTCCTAGATATGGGTTAGAGGTGCGCAATGCAACCGTGTTGTATGAGATATGATCGAACAAGTAAAGGATGAAATGCTATGATGAAATACACACAAGCAATATAGCAAGTAAAGTGAACAAGACAAGATTGCACAAGTAAAGGGTTAGTTCTCAAGCAAATAATTCAAGACAATATAAAGCAAGAGAAATTGTAAGCAAGAATAACGCAAAGGCAATCGCAAACAAGATGATTTGTTTCGAGGTTCGAGCACACTTGCTCTAGTCCCCGCCTTCACCTCCGTGAAGGGTTTCCACTATCCACCGAGGATGCCTTTACAATTTGGTCTACCGAAGACCGAGCACCGAGCTCCACCGAGTACAAAGGACCTCTACCGAAGAGGTTGCTCCACAAGGAAAGGATTACAAGAACAAAGTGATCATAACAAGATCACTACACTCTTTCTCAAACTCTTTTACAAACACTCTCACTTCAATTACAACTTCACTATAGAATGAGTATTGAATTTTTGGCTCTATGAAGTGTGGTGAGAAAAACTTCAGTTGTAGAGTGATATTAGCAATCAAACTCAACTGAAAAACTAGCTCAAAAAGAATTGAAATGAAGGCTTTAAACTCTTTTCTTTTCTCTTTTGAAAACAATGCAAACTTGAGGATTTTTCTAAGTGAAATGAAAGAGAGACTTCTCCTCTATTTATAGGGTTAGAAAATAGGGTAAAAACAATTTCTTTTTGTCTTATTTTCTCTGAAAAAGCTCCCCAACAACTCTCCAAAAATCTGTTAAAGCTGAAAATAAAAACAGTTTTTTCAGAACTGCCAAAGAGGAAAGAGCCGTTAGGCTTGTTGCAGGCCTGGTGGTCGACCGGTCCGGTCGACCGCCAGCACAGCTGCAAAGAGCCGTTGGCGCCCGGTCGACCGGTCCGGTCGACCGTCCCAAAAGAGGAAACACAGTTTCCTTCTTTCGGTCGACCGGTCCGGTCGACCGAAACAACCTGAGAGCAATTTGCTCTCCGTCGGTCGACCGGTCCGGTCGACCGACAGACATGCACAAACAGTGCATGTCCAGACACATCGCCGGTCGACCGGGCCGGTCGACCGAAGTTGTCTGAAACAGAAAAACTGCAGGTTTTTGGAGTTAGAAAAATTTTGAGAAATATTTTAAAATACATATAGCTAAGTATTATGCAGAAAATAGTTTATACACATGTTATATACAAGATTTTCAGGATATAAAACTTTTGGTACATGTATATATAAACTAAGGCATAAAACTTAGAAATAGCCATTTTTCTATTTTCAAACATAGGAAATATATGAAACAAGTGTGTGTGCAAATCCTAGAACCAAATTTCATATACTCAAACTTTAACATTCTATTTCTTACAATGATTCTAAGTCTTCAAGATCTTCAATAGGCTTCTTCATATGATCTTCAATACTTGTTCCTTGAGCCCAATTGGAGTTGACTTGAGTCCAAATCCTTGTATTTGTGAGAGAAGACTTCTAGAATGAATAGAAATCTGAAACACACTTAAACAACAAATGTTATTAGTACAAATAACTAATATGTTTTGTAATCATCAAATACACTAATCATGGGTGATTGTAACCTTGGGCCAACACTTGGTATACACAAGCTTTCTCTCTCTTACAAACTCTCTCTTTACAGAATTTCTAGGGAGGAAGAAGATCTAGAGCACTACAAAAATCCTAGAGAGAAATCCTACAAAATACAAGCATCTAATCTCTAATCTCTCCTCTCTTCTCCTCCTTTCACTTTTACGAAGGCCCTGGTGGTGTATTTATAGCCTCAGAGAGAAGGATCTGGAACCTAGACAGGTGGCAGAAATCTGGGGCTCAACGGCCCCAGATCTGACGCAGATCTGCGGCAACTTGCGGTCGTTTCAAGGCCGTTGGCCAACAACTTTCTGTTGTGAGTTTGTTATGAGTTTGTTATCCACGTGGACCTTCTGAAAGTGTGAGCTGGCGCGTAGAATTCTCCAGATCCTGGGTTCTAACTTGGGCTCTCTTTTGGGCTTTGAATTAATCTCCTTTAATTCTTGATAATTAAAGAGATTTTTGGGCCTTTTCTCATTTCAGATGTGGACCTGCAAAAATAGAGAGAAGATGATTAAAAATCATATTTTTATTTGCAATATGCATGGGAATGATGTGGTAAAATATGCAAAATTGTATATCAATCACACCCCCACACTTATTCTTTTGCTCGTCCCGAGCAAAAATAAGAAAAGAAAAACTATACTACCAATTTTATTACACCACTTTCGCAGGTGACGCGATTGCACTGAGCACGTGCAACAAGCCGTTAAACCTCTAGGTTACCCTAGAGGAGGAGTGTTGTCTCCTGAGGGTTTTCAGCGGATTACACCCATAAAATCCATAAAGAAAGAAAATAAATGTTAGTGTTTTGAAAATTCATTTTGAAAGAGAGACATATTTTCAAACTATTTTTGCAAAATATAAGTGATCTTAGGTCATAAGTCCGCCTATAATTATTCTTCCTTAAACTTAGTCTCTATGCAAAATCCCGTCTTCAATTAAGGTAAGAATTCAAAATTGGATTGAATATTTTATCTCTCATAAAACCTAGATAATATGCACTTTGTGATAGTGAAGATTTCTGGGATTTCAACTCTAACCATCATGCCATTTATTTATATATTTATTTTCTTTTTCTTTTTCTTTTTTTTTCTTCTTCCCTTAGTTTTCTTAGGCTTTCTAGTTCACCCATGTAGCGAGCCTATAACCGATGACTCCCAAACCAGACGGTCCTAGGGCACCAGATGAGAAAACATCTCTCGGGTTAAAGGACTCGAGTAAACAAGGCCACAAAACTAAAGGGGATTATTTATTTCCTTTACCACCGTTAGGCGTGAATAATCTGCTTCTTGAGGCACAATTATCCAGCTTAATAAGTGATGTTTTATTATATATATTTTTTTCTTTTTTTTTATGGCCTTATTGGTCTTTGTTTCCATCCTAAAAATGTGTAAGTGTGAAGTGCATACGATCTAAGGCAAAAAATTCAAGATAAAAATATCTCCCTAATTTATCTTACTTAGCCTATAATTTTAAACAAGATCCATTATTTCAACTAGGTTTAAGATGTCATAATTAAGGCTTTCTTAATTTCTAAGATCATATTAATTTTCTTAAAAATAGATCAAAACTTTGTCTCTTATTTCAAAAAGTTTTTAAAGAAAGAGAAAATTCCTATACAAAAGAGAAGATTTCTAAAAGTATCCTAAAAGAAGTGTAAAAGAAAGAAAATCTAAAACTCTAAGTTAGTAAACCCTCCCCCACACTTATCTCATGCATTGTCCTCAATGCATCGTGATGTATGTATGCATGAAACAAATAGAGAGGGAAGGAAAAAAATTACCTCAAGGTGGTGGTTCCGGTGGTGGTCTGATTGGTCCACGAAACATGGCCCAATCAACTTTACTTTGGGTTTGGAGGAACCCATCAGAAATATCGTGAATATAACCTACTAAAAAGATAAATCCATGAAGGATTTTTATTAAGTATTTGACCCATCTAATTTCCATTTTCCATAATTAATTTCGGAGTCAAATTTATCAGCCACCTTATCCCAGAATGGTGTATGAAATGATAGAACAGTTGACTTGGACTCAGGAAGAATAGGAACTAATACCGACTCAGGAAGGTGACGCAAGTCAAGTAAAGGTTCAGGAGTCGAAATGAGTTCAGGAATTGGGTCCAAGTCAAGAAGTTGAAACTCCAGTCCACATGTATTGTCCAACAATGGAATGTGACCTAATATGGGTGATATCTCTTTACTTCCAATATTAAGGAATTCTAGCTCATCGCCATACAATTCTTCAAAACTAAGGTCAACATCCGGAAATGTACAATCAGTTAACTGACCCCGAGTTGACATGATCTTGTCAGCGAATAGGTCTTCAGAAGTAAAGAGATTGTGAGAATCTAGGTCACATTCCTCATGTAGTTCAATTCCACAAAAATGAGAACTTGCCAATTTATCAACGGAACTTTCAAAAGTATGGAATTGGTCAAGTTCAATATGATCATCATAAAATATTGGTGATTCAATTTCACAATGAATAGGCACTGGATCCAATACTGACTTGGAAAATGGAGTGAAATCAGGTGAAGACACCGAGTCATAATTGGATCAGGAAGTAGAATTAAATCATCAAGTGGAAGTTCAGGATCATATTCATGTTCAAGTTCAATTTCAGGAAAAGGAAAACTTGCCAAAATGTCAATGGGGTTTGAAGTTTGGACAAGTTCAGGTGGTTGTACTGAAATTGAATCTTGATTTCTAAAATGACAAGAGTCTTGGGTCATATCAATAGAGTTTGGCATAACTAAATTGGTCAAAGGTTGATAAGATAGAGTTTCCTCATTCCTATGAATGTTAACCAATTGACTCAATTGTTCTTCCAACCTATTGACAGACTCGGCACGTGATTTTTGATATTGTAACATAGACTCCTGCAAGATGTCCATACTCTTTTCTAAACTTGATTTTTCTCCAAATGGTTGCTCTAGAATGGGAGTATAAGAATCTTGGTTTTGGAAATTTTGTGAATAATGTGAGTCAAAAATGTTTGGAGATTGAAGCTTGGACTCACACAAGAGTTCTTTACTCATTTCCAAGGCAAATGGTTGTTCATTATGAGGAAGTGGAATTGAGCAAGACTCTTGAAGATATTTTAGAAAGGCTAATGTTTTCTGAACGTGTTGCTTGGCCTTTTGTAAATTGGCTTCTATTCTCTTTTCGAACTCAGATTTTTCTTCAATGGGAGGTTCAGAAAAAGGAGTATAAGAAGCGAAATCGGGGAATGAATATTGTGGATATTGTGGATATGGTGGACAAGGAGGTTGAAAATTTGACTCGGGGTACGTGAATCCCCAATGACTCTGTGACGAGTTGAAATTATTTTGGAATTATAGTCATTAGATGGGGGTATGGGTTATATTGATTCGGATAAGACCAATCCGGCACACTAGGTTGGTCAAAGTTATGGTATGCGGGTTGGTAATATCCGAAAATGAAGTCGGTGTGTAATATGGATTATTATTAGGATGGAAAGAATTGTGATTATAAGCCATATCACACAATGAAATACAAACAAAAAGAAACAAACAAATAAACAAACAAAAAAGAAAAAAATTCTAACCTAAGTTAGGGTAGATTTAGGACCTAGACGACTCCTAACTGATTAGACCGTCCACGGGAGGTTTAGTGTAGACTTTGACTACAAGCTAATCAGCCAGGTAAGGGCAAGGTTGTTGGGAGGTTTTCTGTCAAAGACGTTCCTTAATTAAGTAACCACCAACCTTCGGGCTTTCGGCCCTCAATCCCTTTCCTAGACACTGATTTTACAAGAGTCAATTTCCAACACTTTTCCCCCTTAGGATAATCTCCTAAATGAGTCCGAGATGTCCCTAGGGCAAATGTCTATTTTTTTTTAAATTAGGCTTAGGTTAGTGAGTGCTGGAATGGTGGTTTTTGGGCTAAGGAAAGGGTAATGAAATCCCCACCTTATCTTATTTACTGGGTATGCCCTTAAAGTCAATTTTGTGCAAGTGTACGATATAAACAAACAAGGTTCACTCAAAGCTATAAAAATCAAATAAGGAGTGAGTCCTAGTCAATATGCAATGCGCACGTACCTTGCATCCAGCACTCTTCAACAGTAAAGTAAAAGAATTGAAAAGACACATGCCTAGAAATGCAAATGTCTAATCAATTTTTAACTTTGCAACAAACTTTTTACTGTTGATTATTAGCAGGAGTATGGTGAAGCATACAAGAAATTAAGTATTGCAGCAGCTGTATTTTACAAAGCCAGAGACCCTGCAGAAAAATTGTCAGTAGTCATCTCCTCCTTGCCGCGGATCCGCGGCTTTGGCCGTGGAATCGCGGCAATTCAGAGGGCAACTGGTTTCTGCTTTCGAGAGCAGAAGCCCAGAGCCACTTATATGTTACTGCAATGCAAATTTTCCTGTTCTCTTCACCTGTAACCTGCAACAGAGAAGAAAATTCGTTTAGTTCTTCACTTTAAATCAAAAACCATTGCTCTCCCCGGCAACGGCGCCAAAAATTTGATTGAGGAAAAGATAGTGTGAAGTATTTGCACAGATATTATGTAAAGAGAGAAGGTTTAGAATCAACCTTAGTGCTTGATCACTCCACAAATGTATTTCAAATGATTAATGTATCCTTTCCAATCTCCGTTATAGCATGGGCTATACCGAGTCGATTCTCAGGGAGAGCTTGCGATGGAAGCGTTACGGTTCGTAGTGAAGAAAGAAAACGAAGATTCTTCTTTGTCTTAAAAGAATAAATAAAACATGGAAAAAGAAATGAAAGAATCGGTGGATATGTTCATGATGGAAAATGAAAAGAAATCAAAACAAGATTGGCTTTTGGATTAACACTAAAAAGAAAAGAAAACTTGTAAAAGATTTGAAGATGGAGAAAACCATGACTAGCTAACCTTACTACCTTGCTAAAAACTTACTAAACTCCGTGATGGTGAATGCGTGCCTCATGTTGATTCATCGGCAAAGATTTGTCTTGCGTGTTGGTCTAATTACTTTCCCACTTGAATGACGGGTGATCACTCTTGGACTTGTCTTGTAGACGCATAGATGTCATTGGCCTACAAGATAGACTTTCAATAATGGAATCAAAAGAGCGACACACAAGGGATGCTAATGAAGAAGATACAACATTCATTAATTGAAGTAAAGAAGTTGTACAACAAATAGCATATGTTTGGTGATCCATCTCCATGTTCCATCAAGGCACTTGTTCTAAAGACAAGGCTCTAAATGAGGCACACATGAATCATATGGAATTACAACAAGAACTTGTCAAGCAATGAAAGTAACCCATCGGAGAAGAGAAGACCATACAACTTGCAAAATTAAAGATAGCAATCACCCATGAGTTAGTAGTTAGCAAGGTTAGTGGTTAGCTAGTTCATGTTAGAAAAGTTAGCTACTAGCCATAAGAAAAGAAAAGCAAAGCATGAATTAAAGTGCAAGTAAAGTAAAGCTAGAATTAAAGAAAGCAAGTAAACTAGAAAATGCAAGAGAAGAGAGAAGAGAATGGATCAATCTTACTTCACAAGTTATCACACCTTGGTATACACAAGCTTTCTCTCTCTTACAAACTCTCTCTTTACAGAATTTCTAGGGAGGAAGAAGATCTAGAGCACTACAAAAATCCTAGAGAGAAATCCTACAAAATACAAGCATCTAATCTCTAATCTCTCCTCTCTTCTCCTCCTTTCACTTTTACGAAGGCCCTGGTGGTGTATTTATAGCCTCAGAGAGAAGGATCTGGAACCTAGACAGGTGGCAGAAATCTGGGGCTCAACGGCCCCAGATCTGCCGCAGATCTGCGGCAACTTGCGGCCGTTTCAAGGCCGTTGGCCAACAACTTTCTGTTGTGAGTTTGTTATGAGTTTGTTATCCACGTGGACCTTCTAGAAGTGTGAGCTGGCGCGTAGAATTCTCTAGATCCTGGGTTCTAACTTGGGCTCTCTTTTGGGCTTTGAATTAATCTCCTTTAATTCTAGATAATTAAAGAGATTTTGGGCCTTTTCTCATTTCAGATGTGGACCTGCAAAAATAGAGAGAAGATGATTAAAAATCATATTTTTATTTGCAATATGCATGGGAATGATGTGGTAAAATATGCAAAATTGTATATCAATCAGTAACCTCTTAATCCCTAACCTTAGACACCAATTTCATAAGAGTAAGATTCAAAACAAGTTCCACCCTCAGTCAATCTCTTAATGAGTTCGAGATGTCACTAGGGGCCAACGTCTGTCAATTTTTATTAGGGTTTGGGTTGTGTGAGTGGGTTTTTAGGCTAAGGAAGGGTGATGAAATCCCACCTTATCTTTATGGGTTTTGCCCTTAATTTCAATTCGTGCAAGTGTGCAATATAGATAAGAATATAACACAAAGCGATAAATCACCCACGCATTTGTCCTATGCTATATGCAATGCCATATGTACACCTCAATCCAGATCACAACAATAGAACAAAATATAGTATATTGGAATTGAATTGACACGTGCCTAAATGCAAATGTCTAAGCCGTTTTAAAAGCGTCCAAAATACCATATTTTAGTTCTTTAGTTTATTGCGGTGTTTTGGCAATCAAAGCAGGAAAGTAATAGTACATATCAACTAGCTATTACAATGAACACATTCCAGCACAACAAGATATACAAATATTACAACATGGCCGGTTTTCGCGGCAAAAGTCATGGTTGCGCGACTTTTCTTTAGAAGCTGGGTCCCTGCTTTCTAGAACAGGGAGATGCAAAGCTAGTTTTGTTCTGCAATGTTAAGATCCTGTAAAGAATGTCCTGCACACTAAAACAGAGAAGAAAAATGTTAACAAAAACGTGAAGTCAAAACCATTCCCGTTCCCCGGCAACGGCGCCAAAAATTTGATCGGGGCGGAACCAGCACTCTTAAAACGTGTTGTTTGTGAAATCAATGTAAAAGCTCGTATGTGCTAATGTTCTCTCGATACTTTTCCGTTATAGCATTAGCTCAATGGGTCGAATCCACAGGGACGGGAGGCGATAGAAGCATTAACAGTCTCTATTCACATCTTATGTTAACAATTCTTCTTTGTTATAAGAATTAGAAAAAGAAAAAGAAAAGAAAAAAAAGGAAATCAAGCATGTGGTAGGTGGAGAGACGATGAAAAACGATGTGAAAATAAAAGAGAAGTGGTTTAAGAAATAAAATAAAAGGAAGATGAAACAAAGGTGAACAAAGTGATGGTGAAAACATCGATAGAAAAATGAGAAAACGAGTTTGGAAATAATTTTCAAAACAAAGTAAAATAAAACTCATGGCTACTAACTACCAATTGCTCCACTAATCATGCTAACCTCTTAGTGATAGTTGCCTCACATGGATCCTTGGCCATCATTAATCCTTGGTTTCAAGAGACGATACAGAGCATAGCCCATAAGATTGCTCTTCTACATTCAAACAACACATAAATACCACAACAGGTTATAAGCTACTTATTAAATCATCAAAACCGATTAGAGGTGAGCATGAAATAAAGAAGACGTTATGAGTTAGCAAGTTAGTGGGTTAGATGTTAGAAATGTTAGAATGTTAGAATCCATCATCATGAGCCATCAATGGCTCTTGCAAGAGCAAGGCCTTGTAGAAGTTATTAGATTCATGTGGATTATTAAGTAAGTGGTTAGATGGTTAGTGCTTAGTAGTTAGATTGCCATGAGAAGAAAAGTTAGCAAAGCATCATGTAGAAGATGGAGAAGATTACAATAGAGAAGAAAGGAGGCACCTTTACATAGATTGTCACCATCTATTACATCAAGCCATCTCTATCTCTCTCTGAATCTCTCAGCCCTACTACAAGATCTAAAAATGAAATAATAATACAAAATAAAAGAAATGAAGAACACCTACCTACACTACACTAAAACATAGAAACCCTAACCTAAAATCAAAAACTGCTTCGTTCTAGACCTCTACAAGGGTATTTATAGGCGAAGGAAGCTTCTGGAAGACGAGACAGGGCCACACGTCGAAAATCGACGCGTGGCCCCACCACATTGTCGCGGATCCGCGGCAATATCAGGGACAAAAGTCCCTGGTTTTGGTGAGTCGCTTCCTCTGGCTTCTAGAACTTTCCTGGTATATCCTAATTCTGGTATTTTCGCCCGAATATTCGTCTGACGTGCGCAAGAGTCTAGGTTCGACATATCTTCTAAAAGATCCCTTGCTTGGCCTCCAAGAATTGTGGATTTAATTACCCTAAAGTGGGTTTAATTAAGCTCTTATTACTCCTTTGCCCTCCTTGTCTTGATTAACCTGTAAGAAAGACCAAAACACAATTTAGACCGACATTTTATTCATAAATTGGTGGGAAAATTTGATATAATAATGCAAAATTGTAGACTAATCAGTAACACTATAGGAGTCGATATTGATTCAAGGATTGGACTCGAATCGCTAAATTGAAGTTCAGGTTCACATTCATCTTCAAGCTAAATTTCAGAAATTGGATAACTTGTCAAACTATTAAGAATTTGATGTTGATCAAGTTCAGAATGGTATGATGAAATTGAAGCAGAATTTCTAAAATAACATGATTCTTGAGTCATATGAACATCTGATGGACATAGGAACTCAATCATATTTTGCATTATTTACTCGGTTTCTTACACAAATTTCATAGTTTTTCCCACAATGATTTTTCTTTGAGTGGTGTTAAAAAAGAACTATATGAATTTTGAAAATTTTGAAAATTTTGCAGACATGATGAAGCCATCATGTTTTCAAATTATTTGGTCCTCTATCGCTTCTTCCAAAGTCCTTTGCAATGATGATTTTTCTTCAATTAGTGGTTCAGGAAAAGAAGGATATGAAGCAAAATCGGAGAATGAATATTGTGAAAATTGTAGACAATGTGGTTGAAAATTTGACTCGGGGGAAGTGAATCCTCATGAACTCTATGAAAAGTGAAAGTTATTTTGAAAATTATAGTCATAGAATTGGGGATATAGGTCATATTGAGTCAGATAATCCCAATATAGCATATATAATTGGTTCATGTTGTACATAGTCGGGTTGAAGTTATCCGAGTCAAATGAGGTTAGAGTGAAATATAGATTCATATTAGGATTGAAAAAAATGTTGTTGTTAAAATCTATTTCACAATTTACAAAAAAAAAAAACAAACAAACAAACAAATAAAGAAAAAAGAAAACAAGCCTATGCTAGGGTTGACTTAGACCTAGATGACTCCTAACTGATTAGACTGTCCAGGGGGTATATTGTCAGAATCTGACCACGAGTTAACCGGCCATGTAGGGGTAAGATCAGTGGAGGTATCCGTACCGGAGCAACGGGCCTAGTTATGTCAAACCACTGTTCTTCGAGGTTTCGCCTCTCAAACTTCAACCTTAACACCGATTTGACAAGAGTCAAACTCTAACAACTTTCCCCTGAGGTCAATCACCTAAATGAGTCTGAGATATCCCTAAGGGCCAACGTCTAACGATTTTTATTAAGGCTTGGGTTGTGTGAGTGGGGAGGTGATTTTTTGGGCTAAGGGAGGGTAATGACTTCCCCACCTTATGTTGTATTGGGTTTTGCCCCTAAGTTCAATTCGTGCAAGTATGCAATATAGAAAAGAATGAACACACAAAGAGAGTAAATCACCCACGTGTTTGTCCTAACTATATGCAATTCAATATGTACACCTCCGTCAAGATCAGAACAGAAGAATAAAATACAGTATATTGGAATGAAAATTGACACGTGCCTAGATGCAAATATCTAAACCGTTTTAAGACATCCAATTACAGTATTTTAATTCTTAAAATTATTACAATACACAGGTAATATAAACAATAAGTAGCAGCAAAATATAACAATATACAAGAATTTACCGAATCACACAAAATCAAGTGTGGACTTCTGCAATGCTAAAAGTTTGACCTCCCAACCAATACAATGAAGAAAAGTTAACAAAAACGTGAAATCAAATCGTTCCCATCCCCGGCAACGGCGCCAAAATTTGATCGGGGAAAAATTGTGCACGAAATGCTATGTTTGGAAATCACAAGCTAAAAGTGCGTGCTTTAGCTTCCTCGATACTTTCGTTGTAGCATAGAGGCTAAACGGGTCGAATCCACAGGGACGGGAAGCAATAGACGCTTTACCAGAATGCTCACGTGCGTTTTAAAGTTTCTTCAATGTTTTAAAGAATAAAAAAAGAAAACAAAGAATGAAAACAGAAGAGTACAGTGAAACACGAAGAAGGGGGAAGCATAGAAAAGAATGTATTTGTAATTTTTGGTAAATTTCTAAAATAAAGTAAAAAAAAAGAAAACTCATGGTTACTAACTACTAATGGCTCCACTAACTATGCTAACTTCTTAATAATAGTTGTCTCACATGTGTCTTTGGCCATCACTAGTCCTTGGCTCAAGAGCGTTACAAAGCATGACCCATAAGATAACTTTCACATCCAAACTCAACAAAATAAGTGCAAGATACACTTAAACCATCAAAACTAAATAAGAGTAAGTATGGAATAAAGTAATGTTAGCTTGTTAGAGAGTTAGGATGTTAGAGTGTTGGAATCTATCATCATGAGCCATCAGTGGCTCTTGCAAGAGCAAGGCCAAGTAGAGACTATTAGATTCATATGATTATCAAGTAAGAAGTTAGCAAGTTAGTGGTTAGTAGTTAGTTGCTATGAGAGAAAATTAGCTAACATGTAAAAGGAATTAGAAAGAAGAAAATAAGGAGAGATAAAGAGAGAACTTTTCATAGATTGTCACCTTTCATTACAAGCACTCTTACTTTTCTCCTATGTACTACTATCTTTCCTATTACAAGATCTACAAGAAATGGAAGATATAAAGAGGAAGAAGAAGAATAACTAACCTAGACTACCCTAAGAAGAAGAAACTACTCTAAAATTGTAGTATAACTAAAAAAAAACTCCTCAAAACTTCCCCTTCTTCAGCTCTAAAAATCCCAGGGCTTTTATAGGCGAAAGGGGCACCAGAGGACTGTACGGAGCCGCGCGTCAAATCTTGGCGCATGGCTCCACACAAGAGCTGCGTGCGCGGCACCGTCTGCTGCACGCTCCACTTTTTTTCCCTGTTGGGTGTACCTTCCTGGAATCTGAATTTGGGCACCTAATTTTGACAAAACAGTCCTCCAAAATTAATGGTATTCATGTAGGCTTTTAATCACTAATTAAATGGGATTTTTGGGCTTCTTCATTTCATGCGATGGACCTAGAAACATACAAGTGAGGTATTATTAGTAGAATTTAATATTAAATAAATGTGAAGATATGGTATGAAATATGCAATTTTAGAGACTAATCAGCCGCCCCTGCATTAAACAAATCAAAATTGTAGGAAGTAGAGATAGAGAAAAAGAAATAATATATAAACATATATAGTTATTCTTACAAGGGCAACAATGAATCATATCATACAAAAACTAAACATTTCTAAACTACTATATGAGAAAAATACAGTTTGGTATATGATGTTTAAATTCATGTTGGCAACAGTTTATTGTTTGAATTGATCGAATACATGTTCATCGTTAATAGAATCCACAAATTTCAATTTAACTACTGCTCTACTAATCATGAAAACTTTCACAGAAGATTTGAAATAAAGTTAAAATTCAAAAAGATTTCTCTGAATATTTGAATAAAAGTAAAAAATCAAAAGATAGCCTCAATTAAAACACTTAATCAAAGACAACAACTGTTTACATTTCTTTAAGTTTATAAATAGTAATGAAAAAGCGAAACATAGCACGTCTTTGGTATGATAGAAATGCAATTTAGAGCTTAATTAGAAATCAGGAACTTCAAAATTCCAACACCTCCCAGAATTTAAAAGAAAAAAACAACAAAAACATTCAAAATTCATACATAAAAAAGATACAGTTCATGATGGGTCAGTACGTAGATTAGCTGTGACCGAGCTCGGGGTTGTGGGTGATTTATGGGGGGGAGGGGTGACACTCTAATTATAATTATAGAGTGAGAGAAAGAGAGGAGGGAGGGGGGAGAGAGGGGGGGGGGGAGAGAGAGAGAGAGAGAGAGAGGAAGTTTTAAGGGAAAGTGGAACAGACTCTAATTATAATTAATTAGCTAAATGCAGTGGAAGAAACTCATATCAAGGCTATTTAATTTATTTTATTGGAAAAAATGGATTCAACAATTACATTGGAATCAAAGAGAGTAAAATATTTACTATTTTTTTTAAAAAATAAGAATGAAAATGTCGACCAATTTCTTAAACAGAAGGCGAAAATATCAAATGTTGAAAAAAAATGAAAAAACAGTTATAAAAAAAAAGAGCTTTGTTGACAACATGGCTCAAACCTAAGCGGGTGCGTCCAATAGATTTCAAGTGTCTCCTTAAGCACTCAGATATATCAGCATTTCATAATGTGGTTAATTTATTTAATATTAATTTGGCTAATTTATTTTGGGGCCTCGCTATATTTGGGGACCCTAGGCTACCGCCTCGTTCGCCTGGAGGTTGAGCCGCTCCTGCCATCAGATAATCAACACGTTGATACTTATTAAGTTCCATTTCACATGATCTTGGACGACTAGTAGTCGCAGCCTTGTTTTAGGTTTCCAAGAGGGTCCTATACTCAGTAATCTACTTCCAATCTCCAGAATACTAATAATGGACGACAATGCAAAAGGAAATTGGCAGCAATTAAGGTTTCTTCTCCATGAACGGTGTGAATGAGATAAATAGTTTCTGATGAAAGATTAATTGGATTTCACCTAGAAAAATCGAAATATGAATATATGTTAAAATGTCCAAAGATGGATAATCTTGATTCCGGTTTGTACTCTCAATTGATTTGATCTGTACCATACACCAAACATTTTGTTATTAGAATTTGTTCTCCCTATGAATATTCAATGCATCGTCAAGAAACGTCCAAGATGTTCTATTAATATTTGCCATTTCAGATGTTGTGACAATCTTTATCAGTACAGATTTTCAGCTAATCGCGCAAGTGTTGCTATAACTATGCGACCATCGGTGGCTCGGTCATAAGTTCTGGAGCCCTGACCACCACACTGCTTGTCTGAAGTTTCCTTTCAATTTTGCAGGGGATGCATTGAATTGTTTCCGCTTATGGGTACCATTCCACTCTATTGTGGAAACGGAACATACTAGCAGGAATTAGCTTAACATGGCTTTGTGATATTCCCTTTGTTGTAGGTATGGAGAGCAAGCAGCAGAAGCCACAAGTGAGGGCCTTACTGCTGCAGGGCATGCTGTAGGAACGACGTGGACTGTCTTTAAGATTCGAAAAGCTATCGATCCTAGGTGCGCCATCAAGCCAACAGCACTGGCATTGTCAGCTGCAAACGTTGCTGCTGAAATCTGGGCTAAGCAGGGAAAATAGGGTATCATATCAAGATTTTACATCCCATTTTTTAACCACTATTTTTTTTTTTTTACATTTTCTGTTTGTTATTGTTTTCTAATGCTCAAAGTTATTCATAATGCAGTTCAAGTGTCGGTGAGGATGTTTCTTTCAAGAGGGGCTCAATATATTTTTTCCTTTTCTATGCGTATTCTTAAATTGTATAATATTTTCATTGTGGCATTTGTTCTATAAATCTAGAATGTAATATATCAACATACAGATATAATTTTTTCCTTCTTCCTGTAAATTTTACTTGGTCATCTGGGCTCTACTTTTTATTCTCTTAGCTAAAACAGACCCCAACACATTGCTAAAGAGAAATGTGTAATTCTGGAAAATGGGTTATATTTTTCATTAATTCATTGGATAAAGTTATCTGAGTTTCTATTTTCAATATTGGATTGTGTCATGAAATTTAGTTATTGCATTAGTTTTGCTGATAAGATTTCTTTTCCTTTTGGGACACACTAAAGTCCAGATAAAAAAGCAAACTTTTCAAATGGATGAATGGATACATAGACAAATTTTGTTTAAAAGATGAGATTCAACATATGGTTCATTCAATCTGGATAATAACTGTTTATCATCACATTAATCTTTGCAACCTGTCCTACGAAGAAATTGCAAAGATCTTAGAAGATGGAGTTCATGAACGAATTCTTTTGGGGGTGGTTTTCTCATATAACTCCAATTATTGCTTATTGTGAAATAACCCCCAAAAGTGTGTGTATTCCAAATAGCCTCCAGAAATCTTTAAGCGTTTTTCCAAATAAACCCTATATGCCCTCTTAATAACTAATTGAAAGCAGCAACAAAGAGAATACAAGGAGTAGGGGGATTTAAGCCATTACGATTTTTCTGAAACTCTTAAAGATATTTTGAGCTCGTTTAGGATACAAAAATATTTGGTGTTCACTTGGGAATAAACATGGATTGAGGTTATATGAGAAAACAATTACCTTTTTGGTCAAAAGGTAGAGTATGGCCATCGGGTTTCATTAAAGAGAGATTGGTTTAACAACCAAAAGGAACTAAGACAATGAATTTTTTTTTGGCTCACCGCGAGCGCGGTGAGCCGCCCAATGGGGTGGGCCTCACCGGGTGTGTAACTTAACTTAATTACACCTATGTGTTTTGTAACTCTACTCTCTCTCTCTCTCTCTCTCTCTCTCTCTCTCTCTCTCTCTCTCTCTCTCTCTCTATATATATATATATATATATATATATATATATATATATATATATATATATATATATATATATATATATATATATATATATATATATAGTGAGTTGATCCCCTAAGAACGGTTCTCACGAATTCATGTGAGAACTTTCACGTGGGCTGTCGGATCTGATAGAGATCTAGTTTTATTTGATTTGATCTATCAGATCCGACGACCCACGTGAAAGTTCTCACAGAAATCCGTGAGAACCGTTCATAGAGGAACAGCTCCCTATATATATATATATATATATATATATATATATATATATATATATATATATATATATATATATATATATATATATATATATAGGGAGCTGATCCTCTAAGAACGGTTCTCACAGATTTATGTGAGAACTTTCATGTGGGTCGTCGGTTCTGATAGATCAAATCAAATAAAAACATATATCAATCGGATCCGACGGCCCACATGAAAGTTCTCACAGAAATCCGTGAGAACCGTTCTTAGGGGATCAACTCACTATATATATATTATATATATATATATATATATATATATATATATATATATATATATATATATAAGTAAAGAGTATTCAAAACATTTGATTTTTGGTTTATGATACTTAAAATAATATAGATCAACTTCAGGAGAGTGGATCTTGTATTTGAATGTCGGATGGTTGTATTTGAGTGAAAAGATTTGAGCTCAAATCCTTTTTGAAGGACATAAGTCTCTGTGTGTGTAGGGTAGAGTTACAATAAACGTAAATGTAACTAAGTTAGACACAACTCTTTCCACCACATAAAAAAACATTCTTTAAATACTTTGTGGGGACCACTTACATTAATTTTTTGTTTGTATCTCACCAAGCAAAATTTTTGTGTGATGGAAAGTAGTGTGTATAGCTTAACTTAGTTACACATAGGTGTATTATAACTCTACTCATATATATATATATATATATATATATATATATATATATATAAATATATATATATATATATATATATATATATATATATATATATATATATATATATATATATATACTGTACCTCAGCCGACGGTTGAGAGAGTTTCTCAGCCCGCGGTGACGTGGCTGAATATATGCCACAGATAGGTCGCAGAGTGTAGGCGTCAAAAAAAACAAAAAAATCCCGCCTAAACATTCGTGAATCAAAATGACAAAAATACCCCATAAATCCCGCCTAAACATTCGTGAATCAAAATGACAAAAATACCCCATTTTTACTTCTAAACTGCCATAAACTCATCCACAAACAAAAATTACCTAAAATAATTTTCAGTTGAATATATCTACAGTTATAAAATTCGTAATTCTACTACAGCGAAAATATAATAGAAAAAAATTGGTTGAACATAATGTGAAATAAACAGAAGCATGCCTTCTGTAACAGAATTCTCACTGTTTTACAAATTCCGCGATCATAGTCGCAGTCATAATATAATAAAACTTTCAATCATTGCGACCATGTCGCAGACTTAATACAAAATAACTTTCAATTTTAAATGACGACTGCGACACTAGTCGCAGTCATAGTATAACAAAAACTTTTTTATATCACGCATGACCATAGTCGCATTCCTTATAACATAAAAAATAACAGACGAAAACATGTTATCGTACAGCACTGTGACCTCCTTCAGCACTGCGACTAAAGTCGCAATCTTTTTTCGCATGCCTTATGTAAAAGATTTTTTATAATTTTACAAGATAGTTTAGCCATGCGATCCTGAGATCAGTTCGTGTATATCACATCTTATAAAAATACTATATTAATTACACTAAATTTAATGAAGTAATTAATAATCTATCTACCGTGATACAACAGTCTAGAAAAAAGAGATGCACTAATATTAATCACGATAAAGGAAAGATGTGCACTGTACGTAATCTAAAGATATAGGCAAAACATTCTATAACAAGTTTATTTGTACTTCACGTAGTAAACCTCTGGAAAAAAGGAACTCTTCGGATTCTCCAGCCATAACTCTTCAATTAAATATTTAATTTTTTTTACCACTTCTAACCATACTCAACCGTCACCTATAACAATTATTATTACTATTCATGTTCTTTCACATTATTGACCTTTATATAGTGCTTGTAACTAATATATTATCTCATATCTAAAAACTATATTTTTGCTCCTTTTCAATTTGATTTCAAAAACTTCCAGAAAAACAATTCATTCTTGAATCATGTCTTCCCCATCTTCTTCCTCTGAACACTCAGAATTCAACTTCAATCAATTCCCTACCGGTCCTCTTTCTTCAGGGTATTCTAGTGAATCTGATACCAGTCTGGACTTCACTCCTTTTGACTATCTCACTACATCAAATAATATTTTAACTGATCCTCCTATTTATGATGATGATGAAGTTTTCATGTGGGTTAGTGAGGAGGACATTATTCCTCTGCCACTTGACGGAGGCATGCTTGATGAAAGCATGTCCTCTGATGCTATAGGCTCGCTTTCTCGCAACGGATCGGACGAAGAGCTTGATAGAGACGATCCATTCTGGGAGTTTATCGATGAACCAAAAAAACCTCAAAAACAGGAAGATGAAGAGGAAATAAGTGATGAATAGGAAGACCAGAAGAATAAAGAAGACGAATCTGCTTATGATGGTGATGATGACGAGGATTAGGATTTCCTGATCTTCTGATATTCAACGTTATTTTGTCTTCTCTTAATAGCTTTTAATGCTCTTTTTTTGTAAGGTCTCTTTCTCACCATATTATGTTATAAATAAAATTTACTTCTATCTGTAAAATAATCTTTCACATTTTTAAAAATACATATAAAGTATACCATATAGGTATTAATTATGCATCTTATCTGAGATAATGGTCGCAGTACTCATATTATAATTACATATGAAACTGCGACCACGGTCGCTGTCTAGTCATAAACAGTTTGATCATTTTGCATTCAATAAAGTTATAAACAGTTACCATGGTCGCAGTCCAAAAATAAATTATATGAATAGATAATACTGCGAACATCATCGCAATCCTCTCAAATCAGTATATTTCACTGTATATCACAAATTAAAAAATTGCGACTGTTGTTCTTAAACACTGCGACCATAGTCGCAGTCCTACTTCGCATGCAATAAGTTACAGTGAAGATCAAACATATAAAATCATACGTAAACTGCGACTATAGTATCAGTCATTAGACACCGTTATTACATATAACTTAGCAAAAAAACTTACCCAAAAAATGCTGTCCTGAGTACTGCGACCATAGTCGCAGTACCACGACTTGCTCTCGTTAAGCACTGCGATCATAGTCGCAGTCCTTGTCCGAATTCAATATGTAAAAAAATAATAATTGCGAAAAAAAGTAAACTGCGACTATATTAAAAAATTATTAAATTTCAAATCAGATAACAAAAAAATAATAAAGAAGCATTCAAATTAGTTTCGTGATTTGATAAAAAAATGTTTGCAGTTTGGCCGCAATTATAAAAGATAATTGTGACAAAATTGAGTAACGTCAGAAAATATAAAAATATAATAAACTATACAGATCTACTGTCTTTTACAGTCGGGCTATTTAGTAATTTCAACTATTTCGATAGGCGGGCCGTCCTTTCTAGTGTGGCTAATAATGTGCCACATCACCGCCGGCTGAGAGGGTCTCTTAGCCGTCGGCTGATATACATTTTTCTCATATATATATATATATATATATATATATATATATATATATATATATATATATATATATATATATATATATATATGGTGTGTGTAGCTTAACTTAGTTACACATAGGTGTATTATAACTCTACTCACGCGCGCGCGTGCACGCGCGCGCGTGTGCACGCACACACACACATATGAGGAACCTGTACCTCAGCCGCCAGCTGAGAGAGACTCTGTCAGCAGGCGCAAAGTGGCATAATTTCAACCACTATTTTGGCTGCTGGTACATGGTCACAGTTTTATATGAGGATTGTGATTATGTCGCAGTAGTTTTATAAGGACTACTGCCATGGTCGCAGTCTTTTCTAAGGACTGCGACTGGTCGCAGTCTTTTTCTGAGGGCCGCTATCATGATCGCAGTCCTAATTATACTGAAATTATATGATTTTTTAGGATTGTGACCATATTGCAGTAAGTTTGCGACCATATTAAAGTGATAACTGAGAGAGTCTCTCTCAGCTGGCGGCTGAGGTACATCTCTCTCTCTCTCTCTCTCTCTCTCTCTCTCTCTCTCTCTCTCTCTGCGCGCGTGTATGAAATTAAGAACCCTAACAACATAGGAAAATAGTACGGCATTTACTTGTAGGCATCCCCCAACTTTACACCTAAAATTTTCCTCAATAAAAAATACACCAAAATATTCAAACAAAACAGAAAAAGTGGAAAAACTCAAGTGGGCAGAGTTAAAGGGCCAAAAGAAACAAAAAGAAGCAAAATTAAAAAGAGGTAAAATGTTCAAATAAAACAAAAGATATGAAAATTTTACTTAGGTGGAGTTAGGAGCCAAAAGATAGAAAAAGGCAAAATTAAGAAACAACTAAAATATTTGAATAAAACAGAAATAGTTAGACTCCAAACTTTTTACTTACTCTAAAAAATGAGAATTAACGCATCCCCCACCACTATTTACCTTTGAGATTTGTGCGGGTCAAAATTTCAGGAGGTGAATAGTAACTAAGGAATAAAATAATGGTGTGCTCAAAGACAACGTATGGTGGAAAACTTGTTAACTCTCAAATTTTGGAATAAATGAGAAATGTCCAGTCAAGCTTAAATAGAAAGAGTTACACTTTTCATTCACCTCAACACTATATGTATTTGTGCGGGTCAAAATTTACGTGAACTAAGTTAAGGTGCAAAAGATAGAAAAAAGGTAAAACTAAGAAACACTTAAAATATTCAAACAAAACAGAAATATGGAAAAATTATGTGGGCTGTAAGGCCCAAATGAAAGAAAAGAAACAAAATTTATAAACGGCTAGGGGATCGAACCCGGGTCACCTGCGTGACAGACGGGAATACTCACCACTATACTACAACAACAAGCTTGAAATGCTGGCATTTCATTAAGGGCGTGTTTGTTTCGCCGCAAAACGTCGCAAAACGCAAGTCGTAAAACTTCTTTTCCATTTTCCGTTGTTTGTTTCGCTGAAAAACAAGTTGCAAAATGCAACTCTTCTTTTCCCATTTGCAGTTGTTACAGTTAAATTTGTAGTCATATAAATCTCACTTTTACACTCATATTTTCCCACTTGCAGTTGCTACAGTTAATTTTGTGGTCATGTAACTCTCACTTGTGGTACACTTACAGTTCAAAACAGTTACTTGATAATCAATATATAATTTAATATTATTAAATATTTAATGTTTTAAACAGTGTTCAATTTCTTATTTAATTAATTAATTATTTTATATTTTTAATCTTTAATTTTTTATTGTTTTTAATATTGTTTTAATATTTTATATTTTACTATTTTAATTTAATATTTTATTTAATACTTTATTATTTTATTAATACTTATTTCATTTGTATTATTTTATTTAGAGTTAATATTTTATTAATATAACAATATTATACTTTAATATAAAATTATTATATATTTAATTATTTATTTTTTAATATAAAAAATTACTTTATCAATATCATAATATATTTTATTATTATATTAATATTTTATTATGTTAATATTGTAATAATAATTCAGTATAATAATACTATAATGATAATTTATTATTAAATTATAATTATATTTTACTTTGTTAATTTTATATTTCTATAATATTACAATAATATTATAATAAAATTTATATTATAATAATTTTCAAGTATTTTTAATATTATAATATTATAACTATATTTTATTATTTTTGTAAGATTTTTTAATATTTATATTTTATTAGTATTCTTAAAATTTATTAATGTTCTTTAGATTTTCTTAAAATTTTATATTATTTATTTAGTTAATATTTTAGTAATATTTTACTATTTATACTAATATTTTATTAATATTATTGTTATAAATAAAATATTAAGATTATTAATTTTTTATCTCAAATTTATTAATACAATTTAATTTGCAATAGTAGATTTAATTTAATAGTATTTATAATATTTAAATCACTGCTACAGTTAATTTTGTGGTCAACTTTTCCACTTACACTTTTACATTACCAACCAAACACTGTAAAACACAATATACTTTACCATTTACACTTTCACTTTATCAACCAAACACCGTAAAACACAATATATTTTTCCATTTACACTTCATTTTATCAACCAAACACTGTAAAACACAATATATTTTCTCTGCTACAGTTCACTTTTTCCATTCTCATTTTACGACTTACGACTTGCCACGTTTTGCAACGAAATAAACAGGCCCTCAATAAAAACCCTAGAAAATTCCCGAACCCCAGTTCTCTCCCGCTCCTCGATAAACGAAACAAACTAAGTATTAATCTTATTATAATTTTTATTTTACTCACAACTCCTCCTTCCCGAACCCCAGTTCTCTCCCGCTCCTCGATAAAAACCCTAGAAAATTCTATCTTCTTCACTTGTCATGCGATTGGGAATTTAACCGATGGAGGGAGATGTGAAACAAATCTCGCACTGCGTATTGTTGTTGCGTTCCTTCTTCTCGCAAGACCTCGAAAAGGTACTCAGAATGAAGTTAAATTTTCCATCTCATTTTGTAAAATTTGTGATTTTTGGAAGTTACTACTCGATATCATTGATAGTTGATGCCAAAATCTTGTAAAGATATCTTCTTTTTGCATAGGCGATGTGTAATTGCTAATTTGAGTAAGATTTCCATGGAGTGGAATTTGGTTGAGCGAGCATTAGGTAGGATATTGAAGCTGGTCTGAGTTTAGTTATTTACATTTCTGTGTTAGGGTTTCTTTTGAAGTTAATCTTATTATGTTCGAAATCTTTTCTCACGCTTATTATGTCTCATAACTGAGAGTGAAGAAGGTTGAAAATGGCGCGTAATTGAGATCCCATATGTTTTATTCCCTGAAAAAATGGGAGATTTTAGTTATATTTGTAAGGCTTCGGCAATGGTTTGGATACCGATCTTGTCCCGAAAGCTTTGCACCACTCAGCCATATAAATATGCATCCTATCTTTGTAGTATTTGTCCAGTGTTGGGAATATCTTTGCACATGAATCCTTAACAGCAATAAGGATTATATCTAATTTGGATGACTTTTATATCTAATTTGAATGCAATATATCAATTTTATCAGGTGAGGGCAGATGCCATTGTTCAATTTTCTTCTGAGTTTGCAGGTTATTTTAGGACGTGGGTCCTTAACATAAATGAGTTGCCTGTACAAGTGGGAAACAAGAAGTGGAGCCCACAATGTTAAGATAGAAGGCCTTGTTATTCTTGTTGCTCTAAGTTCGTGCATGATTTTTTTTGTGAGCAACCATCCTAACAAATATGTCTTGGGTTTCTAAGTAGAGAAAATGCTTGGATCAGCCATCAACCGCAGCTACTATTATCCATCTGCAAAGTATAGCTTTTATGACTTTATCATCTTAGTTATCATAATGACTATTGTGATTAATTACTTTCATGATTTGTGTCCATAACCATGGTTCAATGCACGAGATCTTGTCGCACTTATCAATGAGGCCCTAGTATGACACAGAAGAAACCAATTATAAAAACAAGTACAATTAGATTGTCTCTTCATAGACAAACTTGGGATTTGCGATACCAGGTAAGATCAGTCCAGGATCATGGTATCCTTTTCTATTAGATAGGAAGGGTTGTAGCACAAAATGTATTTAGAGTGACCATACATGCAAAAACTGTGCATCTCCATAGGCATATTTGAGTATTCATTCATTCTCTTTATCTTATGATTTGAATAAGATGGCAGGAAGTATGCTTATTAGTTAGTGTTCCTGAATGGTAAAGGGGTGAGCTAGTGGAAATTTGTGAACTTGATGTACATCTTCTACATTCTCCTAAAATGTTGGATATGAAGGACTCGGGGCTCTATCCCAAAAGACTAGCCTTTTAGGTGGAGTTGCCCAAATCTCTATAAACCCAAGACCATCCCCACGTCTAGCCGATGTGAGACTATTTATTCGACCCAAATTCCAACAATCTCCCCCTCGAACAAAGAGTCTCCCTGTAAGCTCAACTATCTTCACACTGGAAGAGATCAAATGCTCTATCGAGATCCAACTCTTCACTGCGTGAGGCTACGGCACGCCTTATGTGAAGTAGTACCAACTGCAGTCGGTCACTCCTCTGCACCGCGTGATAGACCGCGTAATAGGCGCGCGCCCATTACAAAGGAGCACCACTGCCAAATTTCTCAAGAGTCCAACATTAGCTTCATATAGCATAGGGGCTTATTGCGCCTTTTTGCGCCCAACATTAGCTTCATATAGCATAGGGGTTGGGCAGGCCCATTGTGCCTTTGCGCCATTGGGGGATCTACATCGCCGAACATCACCCACACACACGACTAAGTTCAGGGCATGGCTCTGATACCAATTGAAGGACTTGGGGCTCCATCCCAAAAGACTAGCCTTTTAGGTGGAGTTGCCCAAATCCTTATAAACCCAAGACCATCCCCACGTCTAGCCGATGTGAGACTATTTATTCGACCCAAATTCCAACAGGATACCATTATACATTTCTTTTCTGAGTTCCATTCCCTTTGTACTTTCCGTCTCTTCTGGTTTCTGAAATGGTAACTGTGGACATCTTCTTTCGTTTCTGTTTTGAAGTTTGAAGGTGGATTCAGCTGTACTGATCTCTTCAGAGGAAAGGTGTGAGCACTAAGCAATGATACTTCTAAAAGCCTAAAATCATGGTTGCTGTTCTTTTGGGGTTTTAAAACAGGTCTCTAACTTGTTCAAGTCCTCTAACTAACACCATGTCACTTAATACACGCTTAACAACCATCACACTGAAGTTTTATAGCTCAATATAAGAATCACATTTTTTTTGTCAATTCTAGTAATATGAAGGCATGTGAAGTGTCTTTACTTTCACATAAAATATGGACTCATAAGGGTCCATATTGCTTTTACTAACGTTTTTCTCTTTGAGGCCCTTAATTTTTGGTTAATGTTGCTTTAAGGTACAACTCTTATTTTGACAGAGGTAGGCAGCTTGTTTTATGTTTAGGACCTGGATCACATGTTTAGGACCTGGTTAATGTTAATGTAAACCGCAATCCTTACTTTAGAAGCAGGCAACTCAGTTTATTTCTGGCATCTGGGGCACATAATTCAGTTTCAGCATTTAGACTGAAAAATCTTAGGCCATTTGTACCATTTATGTAAACTGTTTCCATCCATCAAATCAAGAAAAGCTTCTGCTAGACTGCTTCAATTCTTTCCGTTCTCCCTTCTCACATTCTTGTTCATATTCTTGGAGGTGCCATCCATGATCAGAGCAATCCTAATTCAATGCAAATTTCCAAGCTGCTTGGAAGTTTTGGAACATGTTTAATGAAAGTGTTCCTGCTTACTGGATTCATATTCATCCTAATCCACAGCCTATCTGACCTTCGTTATTTCAAATCATCCTTGTTGTTCTTCAAGCATCAATACCATGAAAAAGGCCCCGTATTTGGATCATCCTCACCTGCTGCTGATCTAGCGGCTGCTACTAATATCAACCACGTAGTATTTGTGCTATCTGGCTCTGCTAAAGGATGGCAAGATCCTGGGGCCTTATGTTGATCTTTGGTGGTGTCCAAACCAATCTCGTGGGCTTGTTTGGCTAGAGAGGAGCCCAACTGAGTACTCACGGCCTTCCACTTTACCTCCTTTCCGAGTTTCTGACATAGCCAGATTCAAAGAGTATGATAGGCATAATAATCCCTATACTGTCAGGACAGCAAGGATGATCCTCGGACCTTCAAAGAAGGCTTTGAAGGTGTCAGATGGTTTGTGAAGGCTGATGATGACACAGTCCTATTTGTGAATAATTTGGTTGATGTCTTATCAAAGTATGATCATAATGATTATTATTACATTGGAGGGAATTCAGAGTGCATCACACAGAACGATCAGCATGCATTTAACATGGCTTTTGGTGGAGCTGGAATTGCTGTGAGCTATCCGCTTGCGAAGGCATTGGCAAAGATTTTAGATGGTTGTATTAAGATTTAAGAGGTACCCAACTTTATATGGAGAAGACCATGTCATCCAGTCCTGCATGGCTGAGCTTGGGGTTTGATTTACAATAGGGTTTCATTTACAAGAGAACCAGGGTTTCATCAGGTTTGTTTTATCGCATTCTACATTTCTACTGTTCTTTCCTTAGTAGATATCTGATAAATATAACAACTCAACCCACAAAACTTTTGCATTCTAGATTCGATGAGGTTCGCCTATTAGTATCAATGCAAATTGGTTGAATTGGACACATTTGAGCTCTGCTTCGAGCTTACTGCTGAGCTTAACTGGCTTGAATTTGAGTTGAGCATAATTAGGCATGTTAGGACATGAGTTTGTGACTATTCAAGTAACTTGAGCTTGATTGTTTAAGCTTTTATGAGAAGGTACAAAACTTCGGGTCAAATATTGTTGGAGATATAGTAAAAGACTTAATTTTTTTGGATTAGAACTCAATATATGATTTATTATCTAATATTATCATTTTCATTTTATGAAATATGTATGTGCAAATGATTATATTACATACATGTGTGTCTTGTGTTTTACATTGTAAATGACCTGGTGTGTAGAACTCGACTTACACATAAAAGATCAGATCATCGGATCCTTATAGAACATAAGTTAAGTCCACAATCTTAGATGGAGTTGGGCATACCATCGATAGGATTGTAATGCAATCTTCTGAAATAGTTTATCTTAACTATAGGAGATTGTTTAATGTCTCAGACTATTGCATTAGTGCACTTTATGTGTATTGGACAATACCAAGTTGAGGTAATTTTCTATATACTGACTATATTAGAAAATTAACACCTTATGATTATTATAAGTGCTTAAACTCTTAATCCCAAAATGTTTAATGGATATGTGCATATTATACTTGTCACTTTGATTCATTAATAAGTGAGATTTTTTTATGAGTCAATAGCTTCATTGAGTTGAGTGATAATACAATGTGTACGATAGACTTTATTCATTGACGAAATGAGGAGGGAATGATGATGTCCTCTTGAGAAGCTTATAAGTTTTGTGCATGTCAAACCCTGCAGGGGAATTTAATTATCTGATGTGACAAATAAGTTAAGCAGTAGGTATCAAGGACAAGATGTTGATTAAATAAAATTGTCAGTGATTTAATTAATCGACGGACATCGAAAATCTTAACGTGAGGAGATTTTAGGCACATAATAATAAAGATCTCAAAAGTAATTTTGAGATAAGAACATATGTACAATTAAAATTCTTTAGTGGACTGAATTGTAATTTATGAAATTAAGGATTCTAGTTCGGATTGAACTAGGGTTTCCTAATTTCTTTAGAAGTCCGATCCTTATTTGATTCCTAGTGGTCTCTTTCGTAACTTATATAAAGCCTCCTAAAGCTCTTGGCTGGAGGATGAATCATACAGAAGAAACAAAAGGAGAAAAACCCTAGTTTCTAAAAGGCGGCACAAAAGAGCTGAGGGAGAGATCGGAAGTTCGGAGCCCACCCTCCATCTGATCTAGCACTTTGAGAATACGATAGAAGATCGCGAGATGTTCGAGACGTCTTCCAGTTCGTCGTTGAAGATTGTTAACGAGATCAATCTAGCGAAATCTCGAAGGTGTGATCTTAGTCTTCGTTAAATCTATAGGATTGTTTGTGCACAATTTTTGTTGTTTAGCCTGTATTCGCTCAAGGCGATCTTAGGAATTTTCCGCACTTTCAAATATAAGATAGTAGCAAAGACTATGAATTAACTTCAAATGGTGTAAAGGAAATGATATACCATAATATGACATCCCATAATATCTGTTTGAATTAATTGAGTCTAAACATGAGCCAAAGTCAAACTAGCTAGTTCTTATTGAACAGTTCCTTCAATTTAGCTCCTACCAGAGCATTCCCTAATGCGTTGTATATTACAGATACACCTATGTGGAGACATATCAGGTTTCTTGTGAGCACACCCACAAGCTCCATTTATCTCCTTGCACCATCTTCAAATGGTTGATCCCATCTTCCCTTCCATGTCACGGTATGATGCAATCCACCACCTCATGAGAGCAGCAACAGTTGATTTGTCCCGCCTTCTTCAGCAGATCATCTGTTACGATCACCAAAACAGATGGTCTGTGTCTATCTCCTGGGGCTATTCAGTTCATATCTATGAGGAATTACATCCACCTGGATTTCTACAGATACCACTTCAGACTTTTCTCGGATTGGAGGAAAAGGGCTCGGACATCTTTCATGTTCACTGTCATCCCCCGATCTCCTGACCCTTGTGCAATGCCACATGTTTACTACTTGGAATCTGTGGAGGTGACAGACTCAAATCAGATTGTTACCAATTATGTCAGGACTACACCACGACACCTATCATCATGTGGTAATCATTCAGCGGAATCCATTTTAAGATTAGAGTTTCCACACCTGCCAAGAGGCTCCAATGGGGGTAAGCATAGATGACTAATTTTTTCAATATGTTAGCCTAACACTTGAAATCAAGTTGTTCGTTCAAACTTTGAAATGAAACTAGAGGCTAGGGAAAACTTGACTTGTGACTACTAATAAGTCTGGATAGAATTAAAAGGTATAAAGTTTTTTGATTTGTTTGATTATCATACTTCCACAATGTTATGGTTGAACATCAAAATCAATTCGTAAATATTAATTTGACTATAACTATATGTTGGTGAATTTGATTATATTTCCTCAGTAAGCTTGTATTTATATATGAAACACATAAAATATTATTTTCTCTGTTTTATTAGCTGTATATTTGAGCTGTATTATTGTTCAAAAATTATTACATTGGATTTACTGCCCAGAACATTTTATGGATATTATTGTTTTTGTGATAATAATAATAATGTAATCCTATGTGATAATAGCATTAATGAAATGTTTTGTCTTCATTTTATTCTCTTATCAATGAGTCTTGGTGGAAACACCCTTCCTTTTTAATTAACAAGTCACTCTTTCTCATGGTTTATGGATATTGATTCTTTCCGTATCAGGGAGGCGTGAGAAGAGAATGCTGTGAAATTAATCCTGTGCGAAGCATGAATGTAGTGGAGATCACTGTCACAGAGCATGCGGGGAGAATGAAGCCCTGATCTGGTCTGATCTTTCTTAATCCTGGTTATTACTACCAAAATCACCATTGCTTTATAAGTGGATATGCTTTTCCTTATGATGAATTCACTAAAATTTTGAACAAAATACAACAATCATGCATCATGTTGCAGATTAGGATCTCTTGATTGAGGTATTGATGCAGACATCCAATCGCACCTCTGTCGCGTATATTAGCGTAAGAGGAGATACATTGCATCCATATGGTTCAACTAGTTGATTAGGATTTAGTCGTGATGTAATGTTTTATTTTATTTGAGTTGACCATTTTTTCTTTTGGTTAGTAGTTTTTTAGTCTCATATTTGTTGTGGGAACATTTTTTATTTTTGTAAAGCTTATTTAAAGGCCAAATTTCTAGTTAATAAAGTAATAAATATAAAATTATTTTGATTAACAATTGTGAGTGATTTTCTTCTGTCTAAAAAAAGAATTCTATTCAGACGTGTGAAACTCTAAGAAACCCTAGTTTAAGAGGGTGAACTTTTAACTATCCTATTTCACCACCACCCACCATCTCTCATCATCATCATCTCCTACTCCACCCTTCAAGCCGACGCCTCCTAGATCTAGATCTTGCTCTCCTTTTTCTTTTCCAAATTTGAGATTTCTTCGATTTTGAAAATAAAAAAAAATATTGTTGTAGCAAAATTCTCCAAAACATCCCCACAAAATTTCCCAAAAATCAGCAAGACATTGAGATTAAATGTGATCCTCAGTGAGTTTTTTTGATCACATTCATTTATTTATAAGGTCTTGATAATTATACTCTAAGTTTTTTTCTGTCTTAGTGCTGTCCACATATTGGTGAGATTGTCTAGGTCTATGACTTGTGATTCATTATTCTCGATATTTATTGTGAAAACTTTGTCTGTATAACGTCACTACTATTATTAATTTGTTTAAATTGAAATTGCTTTACCTGCACATGCTTCTTCTTGTTAATCCCATTCACTAGTGTAATTAGTTTCTTCTTTTTTACATGAAGATCGTAGCTTATTGGTGATGCGTAGTTTTGATAGTTTTATCACTGATTTTCTATCACAGGGACACGTTTCACATGAGGTATTTGCCTTATAGTACTCATCTGGTGATCCTGCTGCATTTTGCTTATTGTAATGCATCTAGGTTTTAAGTTTGTATTGCTTATTGTTCTTAGTGTATTCTTTTATTTCATAAGATGATCTATTTGTTTTACCTCTTCTTTTCTTTCTCTCGTCCTTCAGGGTCTTTGTTTACTTAGTTTCTAAAATAAACTTATTAGTTCTCAGAGGTGTGTTATTCTTTCCTTGTGGAAGTACATGCGATTGATCTAATTCCTTACTCGATATAATATTAGGGGCGGATTTCTATTGGGTAATCATAATAGTTTAAACTCTGAGCACTTTGCAATCTTACTTATGTTAGCAAATTGGGTTTCTTCACAAGATTCCCTAAGATTCTTTTTCTTTTCGAGAAAAGTTGAGTACAACCACCTAATTCATTTAGGGCCTGTTTGGCTCGGAACAGGGCCTTTTGAAACCTGACAAACTCTCAATCTCTCTCCTCTTTCCCACTGAAAAGGTGCAGGTGAGGTTCATGAACAGTAAATTTTCGGGCGTTTTCACAGCCCGAGCGCGAGAACCAGTAGTCTGGCCACGTTAGTTTTTGCTGGCCCCACCGAAATGATTGTGTTTTTTGTATACAACTAAACACAAGAGATTGGGAAACTGACGTGGCCCGCAACTGTTTAAATTTCGGCAGATATACTGGTATATCGGCCTATATACAGAAAGTTCACCTAGACGGGGGTGAATAGGTGAAGTGCTAATTAAATACGAAGTTTAAAATTTTTACACTAACACAAATGATTTACAAAGTGATGTTAAATTCCTGGTGAAGGGCTCTAAAATTTCTCCCTAAGATTCCTCTTTTATAAAAGTTGAGGTGTTTAATAACTCTCTTGGATTGAAACAAGTGTAAGCATAATATCAAATATATATGTATAAGCAATAAGAGCAACGCAAGATATAACAAGAGTAGAGTTGAGAGAGATAGTCAAACACAAATACTAGGATATGTTTCGAGGCTTGAGCACCAAGCTCTACGTCCACGCTTTCACTGGAAGGATTTCCCTTAACTCCACTTAGGAAATCCACAATAGAAATAAAACTCTACACAAGAGGTGGGCACAAAGTTAATAAATCTCTGCACAAGAGGTGGGCATAAAGTCAAGGCACAAAACCAAGGCACAAAATCAAATTCACCTATACATAAAAGGGTAGCACAAAGAAATTTGAGGAATACAACACTTGGTGATCACTAACATCATAAATTAGAAATCTCACAAAATACAAAAAATCCTATAAGAATAGAAATGATAGCTCAAGTTTATGTGAAAAGTAGAAGTTTTGAAATGAAGTTCTTAAGAAAACACTCGGGAAAATTTCCTTGAAGAAATAGAGATTTGAAGCTTGAAACTTGAATTTCTCAAAAACTAATTTTTCTGATTTTTTTAAAACTTTAAACACAAATTTTTTCAATAAAAAATCTTTTCAAAAATTTCAAAATTCTTGCACAAAACTCTCTCCAATAATCCCTATTTATAGGAAGAGAGATACTATCATTAAAGAGCTAAACCAGTCACTAAAACACTGGTAAAGTCCTAATAAAGTGAAATATATCTGTTTGGAATAAAACAAAACAGTCTGAAGAGAGAGAAACTTGTTTTATTTGAAATATAGCCTAAACGGCATAATAGGGCTGTCAACAGCTCAGTGAGCAACGATCATATTTTTAGCCGTTGCGGAGCTTACCTATCGACAACTCAATAGGCCTGTTGACAGCTAACTGATACAACACTGTATCAGTTTCGATAGCTGATGAGAGCTGTTGACTGCCAGCTTCGAAATACTAAAAACTTGACTCTTTATAAAACCCTATCGACAGTATTCTCTGGGCTGTCGACAACCCATTCATATAGAGCTGTCGACAACTCTATTTAGCTATCTGCAGGCAGAGTTAAAACATTAATATATATTGTTTGCATTTTAAGATGCATTTGAAATTCAAATAAATTTCTTTAAATTCTACAAAAATAAGTTCATATAAATACATTAGAGCACAAGTATGTGAGATCAAGAATCAACACATGTTACAGACATGTGAACTTCTTTTTGAGATATATAAATTCAATCTTGAAACAAAAATCGTATTTTCTAAAAACTTTTTAACTGGAAATCTAGTTTTTCAAAAAGTAGTATAAATATAAAAACAGGTTATTGAAACTCAATTAAAGTACAATATGTATGGATTGAATCCAATACACATATAAACCTATATAAACTTATTTTTAACAATATATACCAATAAACATTATAAAAATAATTTTTGATAAATACAAAACTTAAACTCATGAATTCAACTCATCAAAGAAAGTTTTTTAAACACATTTGAAGCATCAATGTATATGGATGAAATCCAATACATATATAAACCAATGAAAACTTATTTTTGATGAAATCTATTCATGAAATAAAAAACGGGTTAAACTGAAAACTAAATCTTTTGTTCTTGAAAAACCAACATCAAACTTTTGTTTGTGTGTGAGCTTGAGCAATCTAAATTAATCTAAACTTTACATAAGATTTAGACTCATAAACTCTAGACTCAAGTCTTCTTGAAGATTTTTTTCTCCATGTAGACTGTAGAGTTAGACTTTTCTTGAGTGTTTGATGTGATCTTTACGCTTGAGCTCTTGAATCGGCACGTGTTAGCTTGAAGAAGTTAAACACCAATTAAGATCTTGATTGAATATCTGAAATTTAATAAACACAAGGTTATTAGTATTATAACTATATGAGTTAATCATCATCAAAATTAGAGTGGCAGGCCTTTAGGCCAACAATCTCCCCCCTTTTGATGACAACAAAACTCATAAAGTTATATATGCATGGAGTAAAAATAAGCTTTGTAAAAGCTCCCCTTAACTCATGCATAGCATAAAACATACATATATATATATATATATATTCATTGTAAGCTCATAGATACCAAACAATACCAAACAAATCATGAATATAAAACACATATATGCAAAAACATATAATCACATACATATATAAATTCTAAATTTCTCTCTCCATTTTGTCAATTCATCAATAAAGGGTAAAGAAAACATAATAAATGTATATGAGATATAAATCTATGAGGATGAGAGATGTCAAGTTAACTCTCTTTGCATACATGCATTACATGGAGAATAAATGACTAAATTCTATCCCACATAAGTATAATATGCAATATATAGACGAAGATGTTAAGCTCTTACACGTGTACGATATAGAGAAGAGAGGTCAATCTATTCTTTATGTAATACACTCATCATAAAGGAGATATACTTGTGTCCTTCGAAAAGGATTTGAGCCCGAATCTTTCGAACTCAAATACAACTCTCTGATATTCGAGTACAAGATCGACTTCGTTGAAGTTGATCTATATTATTTCAAGTATCTATAAACAAAATTAAGTGTTTTGAATACTTTTTCCCATTCATCAAACAGCGCAAAATGGATGGTCGAAAGTAGTGAGTTGGTTAGATCTATGTCTTTAGACATACAAATTCTCGATTTGGCCATTTGATTATGATCTAAACATTTAAAAATCTCTACAAGTCAATTTTTGTTAGGCTTCAAATTTTCTACACCGTTAAACTAACCAACTCACTATTTAGGCTGTTCGTTTTCTCCTACTTAATGCATGGGTCAAAAGTATTCAAAACAGTTGATTTTTGGTTTATAGATACTTGAAATAATATAGATCAAATTAAACGGAGTGGATCTTGTATTCAAATGTCAGATATTGGTATTTGAGAGGGAAGGATTCAACCTCGAATCTTTTTGGAAGGACACAAGTCTATCTTCATCATAAATTACATATAAAGGAGACGTTAAGTTTACTCCCTTTCATATAAGCAATACAAACTGATTGAAAACAAAGATACATCAATTTGAATATACGAATACCAATGAGAGTTAATTGAAAATCATGTAAAGATGTTAATTGAAAATTTAGCATGATACAAAAAAAATCAATTGAAATCAAATGGATAAACGTGGATACCAATTAGTTAAGCAACTTGAAATGTAGATACCAATTATAATAATTGATAACAATTGAAAATTTGAATATTTGCTAAAAAATATTTTTCTCAAAAAAGATAAGAATAAGATACCAATTTAATTTAAATCAAGAAATTTCTCTTGAAACAATCACAAAACTAATGCATAAGCTAAAAAAATGATACCAATTGAAATTAATACTAATATATGATACCGATTTAAAATGAACACAAGCTTAGTATGAAACAAATTGTACTATAACAACATGTATGGACATTGTTAAACATACACAATCAATCATATATATTTTTGTATACCAATGGAGATATCATTCACAATTTAGAGCATACATATATAAATAACCAAGAATGAGTATACAAAAATCAAATATCATGAGAATTATGTGTATAACTCATTGAATCACCAACCTACATGCACATGTCAATGAATAGTCATTTAAGTATATACAAAGTATGATCACCCACCCAACCTCCCAGTAAGGGTGGATATTTTTAAAAATAATGATTTGAAAATAATTGAGTATAGATTAAAAATACTACCAAGTGAAGAATAAAAGAACTTAATTTAAAATAGTTTTTTTAAATTGGTTCATGATTCTTCAAATATCATATATATCATGAAACATGCTAATTACACAAGAATTATCACTCATAAATTATATATCATGAACATGCTTATGAATGAAATGTAAGGAACAAAATCCATTTGCAATCACACGATTAAACAAGCTATAGAGTGTATAAGAATCATGTAAAAATCATATTCATGAAGACAAATCAATAGAGCTTTAAAGACTCATCAGAACTTATATGAAATTCTTTTAAACTTTGACACATAGAAAACTTGATTTGTAAAAACATGAGAATATAAATCAAGAAAATTTTTCAGTAAATTGCAAAACATATACTCATAATCAAGATTAGTGGAAGTAATAAACTCTAATTATCAAATATTTTCACCAACAATATTTACAAGTACATGAAGCAAAACCCAATGAAAACTAATCTCATAAATATCATACAAACATGTGTACAAGCACTAATAAAAAATGTATTTTAAAATGATTCCAAAAAAAAAAGAATTACATGTGCAAAATGCAAGAATCATCAAAATCAGGTTATACATATATAGCTAAATAAAAATTGAGTATACAAAAAATATGAATCAATTTGGTACAAAATCAAGAGTGTATCTCAAAAGGTATACAAGTATATCACAAATTCTAACAAGATTTGCATTAAACATATAATCTAAATGTGTAAAATATGATATGCTAATGATGCAATTCAAAGCATACATACACATAAAAATGGAGGATAGAGATAGTTACTAATAGATAAAACTAATCTCCATTTTTCCAAAATAAGGTGGTCCTCTCACCTAAACTCCTTGATAGTTATGCATCCATTGACATGTCCATCAAGCTCCGATTGCATCCACCACCAAGGCACTAAATTTTCTCACGTCTTGTGAGAGCTCACGCCTACATTAAACATAATAGGTGTGGATTTTGGTACCCAAACTTTCTAGGATCCTTGATTGTTAGTATTTCGAACCCAAATATTTACATTTGAAAATTTTAATCTATCAAAACAAAACTTAGCTAGATGACCTTTGTGGTCACAATGTGAACAATGATATATATTGGCATACTTGTGAGTATGATGTGTATGTGCATGCTGTAGGGTATGTGCATGAATATATGAAACTTGTTTCTTTTGAAATAAGGGTTTTAATCTTTTATGGTCAAAAGCACATTGGTTCAAGGTTGAGCCTAAACAATCAATTTTGCTCTTCAAAATACAAATCTCATTTTTGTCAATGTTTGAAGAAGTAACATTACCTGAGAAACAAAAATCTTTTCCTTTGTAATCAACTCAAATTTGTTTTTCAAAGAATTATTTTCTTTCAAAATTATCTCCTTTTCTTTTTAAAACAATGTCAAATTTTGAAAACAAAACACCATTTTCTTTCTTTGATTTCAAATCTCTCTTTTTCATCTAAATCATATTTTTCAAGCAATTCTTTACAGTACAAAGCAAGATCATCATATAATAATTGTTCATGCTCTTCCATATTGGATTCCAAATTTCCTTCAAGGGGGTCATCCCCTTGGATCATGAAATACATATTCGCGGAATCAACTTTGGATTCACAATCCGAATCCCAAGAGGAGGTTTTCAATGCTTTCTTCTTAATTTCCTTTTTTGATCATTTCTCCTTCCATTCTTGAGGTACATATTAATGTTCTCACTATGAGAGAGAGTTCTTCATTTTCGGAGGTAGTTTGGGGGTTGCAACACTTTTTTTGTAATCTCTTGGGGAGGCCTTGAGTGCAACACCATTCTCCTTTTGTGGCTCATGATCTTTCCTTACCTTCATTTTCATTTTCGTCTCATGAGTCTTCAAGTTTCTCATGAAAGCGGTGAAGTCCATCTCTTTTCTATCATTGAGCTCTTTCAAAGTAGTTGCTTTGACTTCTCAAACTAGAGGAAGTGTTCTATGATTTTTAGCACCTTTTGATCATTATCGATAGGCTTACCTAAAGAAATGAGTCTATTAGTAATTGTAGTGAAACGTGTAAGCATATCATCAATGGATTCATCATCAAACATATGAAAAACTATCATATTGAGAATTTAGCAAATCAATCTTAGCTTTCTTGACTTGTGATGTGCCTTCATGTGTAGTGATCAAAACTTACCAAATATCATATGCACATGTATAATTTATAACTCATGAAATATCATCATTCAAAGATTGTAACAATGTATAATGAGCTTTAGAATTGGCATTATATTCCTTAACGATAATTTCGGACCATCAGTCCTTATTACCCTTGGGACAAACAAATGGTTTTGAAATATCTTTGGCTACTCTAGTACCCAATGTATTCAAGAAAACGATCTTAACCTTCCATATGAGAAAGTTAAGTCCATCAAACTTGGGTGGACAATAAATGCTAGATTTATCACTATATGTCGTGAGTGTGCAAAAAACAAATATGATGATTAGCAAATATAAGATCACTCCTCGGTGGTTAAATCGAATATCAGGAGCACTAGCTCTGATACTAATTGAAAGTTCACCTAGAGGGGATTGAATAGGCGAAGTGCTAATTAAATATCGAATTTAAAACTTTTACACTAACACAAATGATTTCCAATGAGTGAAGCCGAATTCCCGGTGAAAGAATCTAGAATTTCTCCTCAAGATTCATTTTTTATAAGAGTTGAGGTGCTTCAATAACTCTCTTGGATTGAAACAAGTATTAGCACAATATCACGCATATATGTATAAGCAATAAGAGCAATGCAAAATATAACGAGTAGAGTTGAGAGAGATAGCTAAACACAAATATAAACACAAAGATATATTTCGAGGTTCGAGCACCAACCTCTACGTCCCCGCTTTCAACTAGAAGGATTTTTACTATCTTCACTTAAGAACTCCACAAAGGAAACAAACATCTGCACAATAGGTAGGCACAACACCAATGAACCTCTACACAAGAGGTGGGCACAAAGCCAAATGCATCTCTACATAAGAGGGTAGTACAAAGAAATTTGAGGAATACAACACTTGGTGATCACTAAGACCACAAAGATAGAAATCTCGCAAAATACATGAAATCCTATAAAGATAGATAGAAATGATAGCTCAACTTTGTGAGAAAACTAGAAGTTTTGAAATGAAGCTCTTAAAAAAATACTTGGGAAAATTTCCTTGAAGAAATAGAGGTTTGAAATTTGAAACTTGAATTTCCTAAAAACTTGTTTTCTTGATTTTTTTTCAAAACTTAAAAACACAAACTTTCTCAATGAAAAATCTTTTCAAAATCTTCAAAATTTTTGTATGAAACTCTCTCCAATGACCCCTATTTATAGGGAGAGATATAATATTATTAAAGAGCTAAATCGTCACTAAAACACTGATGAAGTCCTAATACAGTGAAATATACCCATTTGAAAATAAGACGAAGCAGTTTGAAAAGAGAAAAACTCGTTTATTTGAAATATAGCCTAAACAACATAATAGGGCTGTGACAGTCCTATTGGGTTGACAGCTCAGTGAACAACGGTCATATTTTTAGCGGTTGCGGAGCTCACCTGTCGACTGCCTAATAGGTCTGTCGACAGCTGACTGATACAATACTGTATGAGCTTTCGACAGCTGATGAGAGCTGTCGACAGCGAGCTCCGAAACACTGAAACTTGACTCTCTGTAAAACCTTGTCGACAGCCTTCTCTAGGTCTGTCGACAACCCAGCCATATGAAGTTGTCGACAACTCTATTAAGCTGTCTGCAGACAGAGTTAAAAACATAATATATATTGTCTTGTATTTTAAGATGCATTTGAAATTAAAATAAATTTCTATAAATTCTACAAAAACAAGTTCATATAAATACATTAGAGCATAAATATGTGAGATCAATAATCAACACATTTTACAAACATGTGACTTCTTTTTGACATATAAAAATTCAATCTTAAAACAAAAATTGTATTTTCTAAAAGCTAAAATTTTATCTGGAAATCTAGTTTTTTCAAAACTAGTATAAATACAAAAACAAGTTATTGAAACTCAATTGAAGTACAATGTGTATGGATTGAATCCAATACACATATAAACTAATATAAACTTGTTTTTAAAAATATATACCAATAAACGTTATAAAAATAATTTTTGATAAATACAAAATTTAAACTCATGAATTCAACTCATTAAAGAAAGTTTCTTAAACACATTTGAAGCATCAATGTATATGGATGAAATCTAATACATATATAAACCAATGTAAACTTATTTTTGATGAAATCTATTCATGAAACAAAAAACATGTTAAACCGAAAACCAAATCTTTTGTTCTTGAAAAACCAACATCAAACTTTTGTTTGTGTCTGAGCAATCAAAACTAATCTAAATTTTACAGAAGATCTAGACTCACAAATTCTAGACTTCTTGAATATCTTCTTCTCAATGTAGACTTGTAGAGCTAGACTTTTCTTAAGTGCTTGATGTGATATTTGCGCTTGAGCTCTTGATTCGACATGTATTGGTTTGAAGAAGCTAAATACCAACTAAGATCTTAATTGAATATCTGAAACTTAATAAACACAAGATCATTAGTATTATAACTACACAAGTTAATCATCATTAAATTAGAGTGATAGACTTTGGGCCAACATATATCAGTATTTTATCCAAAACGATACGATAAGTGCAAAATTTTATCGGATATCGTTTTGGACCGATATATGTTGAATATCGGTATCTGAGATAAAAATATCCGATATATTGTCACGTGATGCATTTGAGGAGCTTCTATAAATGCATTTGATGAGCTTCTACAGAAGGTAAGTATCCCTTGTGAATCTAACCCTAAACTTGCTTTAAGTAATTTAATATGATTTATGTAGGCAATCACATGTATATTCTTCATTCAGTATGACGTCCGATATGACGTCCGGTATTTAGTATCATATCGCGATATATCACACAATATCGGTATCCGGTATATAATTTTGCTGACTGATATATCACCGATATCCGATATTTATAACACTAGGCCCGCGTGTGGAGCCCATGAACAATGAGTTTTCAGCCTTAAATCCGAGAAACAAAAACCCCCTTAAATAATAGCAATGGGAACTTGACATTAAATAATAGCAATGGGAACTTGACATTTGAGTAGAGTACATCAATGTCTCTTTATATAAGGGGTGGAATAATTCAAAGAGTTCTAATGCCATAATTGGATACAGCCACAGGACGCAAGATAATACGTGGTGCCCAAACAACCCTCCCCCAAACACAATGTGCTTATCAATTTCATGTAAATCCTTCTTGTTTCATTTTTGATATTTGATCTTAAGTCTGAATCATTTGGTTGTGTGATCCTTGTCCCTATTAGCATATGTCATGGAAAATAGTGACCTGTATGAGTTTCTGCATACAATGTTTATTTTCATTTTTATTTCACTTGTACTTATCTGTTTATCTACTTGCTGATAGTTGAAAACATTTTAGAAATTTTAACTTCTGTGAGTTTTAAGCGTTGTAGTGGTCAAAATTTGACCCACACCATGATGATGACACGTGTCCAAACTATCAAAGGGTTCCCCAGATATCCACGATTCTCGGAGTTCATTCCGGAGCCTCCGCTACATCCGGCCTTCCTAAAGCTATCCTTCATCCAGAGGCATTTCTGACCTAGAACCGCATTCCGTCACTTCGAGGCCTTGACCACTCTGAAGTCCTAACCTCCTTAGGAGGGTCTTCTTCACTCCGAAGCCCTCTCTGTTCCTAAGGCTTCAGCTCCGAACTTGAAGCTCCAATAGCAGATCATCCTGGATCTCCGCTGACAGTTATGCAGCTCCATCCTTCCCCACATTCATAACGTATAACGACTCTATTAACGCATGCATTTATGAATAGTGGAAGATATTCCTGCATGCAAGCTCAACCTTCACGCCAGTGATCAAGACCATTACAATAAATCCAGCACATGCATATCGTGCAATTAGAACAATCCATCAATTCCGCCTCCGCGCCAGCATTCATGTCAGATATTTACTATCCTTCTCTTCTTCAAGGAGATGAGACTGTAACGCCCCTAAATTTTTACACACCAGCTGCGTCGATTAGACTGCAGTCAAGGCAAGATCATTAGAGTCGTTATAAGATGATGTATAACTCAGACAGTTCAAATATGAATATCTGGCAGGAAAACTAATCAATAATAATAGAAGACCAACATAGGAGAGAAATATATGACATAGACACAGTCTCATCAAAAGGAACTAAATTCAAGTCTGAATCATATACAACGCTGCACAAGCTCTTGGCCTCAAGATAAAGTACTACATAATACAATAATAAAATGGACACATGATATACAAAAAGCAGAGACTCTAAGGAGCACTCTAGCTATAGAATGTAATGACAACTACTCCGAGCCCCTGTCACTCAGTGACTCTCCGGATGACCTGCAAACAACCCAAATAGGTGCCCCAACTATGATCCTGAGACTGACTTAATACTAGGTCGAGGAAGTAAAATAACAGATGTGGTCTAACATAAATGAAACAAGTAATATGGCAGTGTGCATAGCATAATATAAACATGATGAATGACAATAGTGATATACACGTGCACAATACTTGATACACGGTTAGATGCTAATGATATCATGGTACAACAAATATAGAATCTCATTCTGACAAATTACAAACTAAACATAACTTTCTAACTGTGACTCCATCCACACTCCTCTTTCTCTGCGTGATGGTCACTATCTAAATATATCAAATCTCAAATATTCATCTCCATCCACACTGACCTTCCTCTGCATGATGGTCACACCTTCGCCAATTACTTTTCCATATAACAAATACATAAATCAATAACTCAAACACATAAAAATGAGACATCCTAGATTAGTACATGGAATGTCCCATATGCAAGTTGACTCAATATCATGTGAATGCAAAACATCTGAATCAAAGAATGAACATGTCTACTACTTGCTTGAATTTATGCATGCCAATATTATAAAAAAATCACGTTTTTAACAATCACATATCCTAGATCTCATAAAAATCATATTTTTATATATCCAATCCTCCCCATATTTATATGGATACAGTTCACTAATCAAGCGATGAACATATATTAAAATCACTTAGATCGAATCATGCTAAAATCATAAAAATCATATTTTTTTTAATCTTCGCAATCCTAAATCTCATAAAAATCATATTTTTATAGATCCAAACAACTTGATATTCATGTGGATGTAAACTAGTAAGCAAAAGATTAACATATATTAAACCTAATTGAATCTAAGCATGTTAACAAATTAAAAACCATATTTTTATCTTGGTGGAAATTCTAAATATTAAGAACATAGGGAGCAACCAAGAGAGAAAACTTGCCTTCCTATTGATGAAAAAGACGGGTTTTGAAATGATGAATACTTGAAAAAATGAACTCCTTTCTTGCTAATCTTCACACCAAAGGGAGATCCACAAGCTCATCCTTCTCTCTCTCTCTCTCTAGGTGGTGGCCGACCATGGCAAGGGGTAGGAGAGAGAAGAAAGAAAAAAAAGAAAGAAATGAATGACATCTGGAAATGAAAATGAAACAATCTTATATATTATTCTGAATGGGTTAATGGGTTGCAAATCCACTCTTATTGGGTCCAACCCAAGCCCAAATGGATTCAAGATCCAACAAGCCAAAAGATATTTACATGGGAGAGGAAAAGTCAAACTTGGTCTCCTTCTCATTCATGCATGTTCTAATTTTGTTTTAATTAGTGTTAACCCTAATAAATCACTAATTAAATCATCATACTAACACACCTCATCAACGAGGGGTCTATAAAATAATAATTTATAATTAATTAGTTATTTAATTAAATCCAAAAATAATGAAATATTATTTTTAATCCAAAAAAATAACATAAACACTAATTAGATTAGGATTTCCACCAAAAATTAATTAAGTAAATAATGATAATATATGATTTAAACAATAATTTTAACAAATAAATCATGAATTTAAATAAATTTATAATTTAAATCATATAAATATATTCAAAAATGTCTGGGTGTTACCGTGAAGTCACTTCTCTAAATCTTGGAGCACATACACACTATATTGGCAGTTTCAATCCACTACCAAAACACACTAGCAGTTTTTCTTTGTCCGGTCAGCTCATGTTTTCACCTATTGATTCTCATGCTGGAGGGTCTTAGGCCGTCCAACACATGGTGCTCCTAATCTAAAAAGTGTTTCTTCTCTGTGTGTTCTGACAGGTCTGATCGGGAGCGTCCATTCGCTTGCGATAGAGATTTATCCATCACAAACTGGTAAGATTTATCCATAATAGTCGTAAATAGTAATATATTACAAGATTCAATACATTTAGAGGAGTAAAGCAAAATTATATCGCAAGATTCAAGCTTCAGATATTTACCTTCCAAGAGCGGAGCCAGTGGCAAGGGGGCACATGCTTAAGAAATGCTGCTGGCACTTAATTTATGCCCCCTATCTCCCTTTCCTATCTCCCCACAGGCGAGCTATCTCTAATCTCTAAGCCGTTGCTTTTTTTATCTGGATAGATGAAGTAGAAATCTCTCATCTCACCGATCGACTTGGCCGACTGCGGGTCTTCGAAGTGTATTGCAGAAGAGGTGAGATTTTGATCACGCATATAACCTGTTTGACGAAATTTCCGACAGGCTCTGTGCCTTGCTTACATTGCTTTCTGTTGATCTTCTAAGCTATATTATTGTTTGTTTGGTTATTTGGTTTTGTTGGGCCTGCAGGTGATCTGCCCTCGCCGGAATTATAGCGTCTGCGATGTTTTCCGACTCCTTGCGTGTTACAAGCGTTTGTGGTAGATTACCCGGGTCTGGCTCTTCAGCATGTGAGCATAATTTCATCTCTGTGCGTGCCACCATGTTGTCAAAATGCACTGATGCTTTCTTTCTTTTTGTGATATATAACCGGGGGAACACATAAGTTATGTTTGTTAAATTCCTGAATGGACCAGGCTCCTCTCATATCAAATTTTCTTTTACAATTTATTGGGTACAATCCTATCTCAAGTAGAATAATTTATCAATTTTGTTCTTTAATACAAATTTTAGGATTTTGTTTTTCCTTTCAAGTTGATTCTCAGCTCCTAACTGTTCCAAGTCAATTGTTAGGTTTATCAAACCCAAGATTAACCAATCCAACTGGTCAGGTCAGTGAAAATTAGGTGGGAGATTTTCTATATTGCAACGGTTCTTAATTATTTAACCACCTTTCAGAACACCTTCCTAGGTACCAATTAAACTGGTATTTCAAAGGAATGACTCACCTTCCAAATTTCTTGTCCTATTTAGCTCGAGATCCTAAGGTGCCAATGTCTATTTTAGTTACATCTAGTGTATACATATAAGGTGTATTTGTTACAATTTAGGATTGCCATTATGAAATCTATTGAGCTTTTGTCACCTTGGGGAATTAATTATTTAGCGATTTATAGATGTTTGGTTTTGAGAGGAGTACTCATTTATATCTCCATTCATGGTTATGATACTAGCTATCATGTAATTATTCATCAACTATCTTGCCAAACAGGCATTACTGATGTTGACAGATATTTAGGCTACAGAACAAGGTATGAGATTATATTAACATTCCACATAGGTGGTATATGCTAAATATGTGACCAAATCTTCATGCATTTATATCAACATAATATAATGTAGTGCTAACGAATTAGAGTAGCACCATGATATCCATGCACTATAACATGACATTCACACAATAATAAAATCTCATAATCCATAACAATTTTAGATTTTTCACATATTCATATTAGTAGAGTGCATCTAGCTACTGAAACAAAAGTATAAATCAAATTGCTTGTTTCATAACGTTGCACAGATGGAAAAATGTTATCTGCTTTTAAAATGCTATGCCAACATTGAAATGATTTTTAAATCTAACAAGAGAAATGTCCACAAAGATGGAAAAGATATAAAATACAGTGCATGAGATTGGACAACTATCGAATGAGATTTTAATATTGTAAAGAGATTTTATTAATGTGTACTATAACAAAACTTGTATAAAGGGTTAGATTAAAACTAGATTACTCAAAAGGTAAGTTATGTGGTCCGGAAAAATCGAAGGAAGAGTCTAAAAATTTAGCTTAACTAGGGATGCACAATATAATACATGCAAATCGTATGTTGCAGATCAGTTCCGACTGCCTATTTAATTCCTAATCAGTTTGATCTCCTCTCTCTAGAAGAAATACATCAAGAAACATTAGCAAAAAACAAAAAATGGGATCAAAGCTTTTTGGCTATGGTTTTGACCAGAAACGCTATATACAACCCAGACAAAATGAAAGTAACAAATTTTCTTTTAGAGCCGAAGCAAAGCTGCCAAACACATTACATTAAAAAAAAAATTACAAATGTATGTTTGCGGATTTCCCCAAAAAAAAAAAAAAAAATGCAGCCTACTTTTTTTTGGGAAGAAATAACCTTCCAGTTTTGAGCATATAGAATATGAACAAAAACAAGTAACAATCAATAAAGTTTTGAGCATATATGATGTCTCAGTCTGTTTTTTGTATTTTCACCGATATATGACAAGCAATAAAGTTTGTTGGATTTAATATCATAGGAAAATGGACAAAAAATTATGATTGCAGAAAATTATTTTGCAGGAAAATGGAAAAATTCAAAAATACAAAGAAAATATAAAATTTATAGTATTTTTGTCTTCTAGATTGTTGTTCTTAAACCGTGTTTTCATATATTTTTTAGATATTTTTTGCTTACGAAAATTTAAAGCTTAAACATGCAATAACAAGAAACAATTATACTGCAATAAAAACCAATACGAATAAATAAACAAAAGGAGAAAAGAATCTGTCCTGTGAAGGGAGCAGTCGTGCTAGTCACTGCCCTAGAAGTCAAAGACCTACACTATCGCTAGGGCGTTGAAGTGATCGCGTCAACGAGTGATAAAAGTCACCCAGAACGTACGAGCACCCGACTTGAGCGTGAGCCTGGATCTCCTGCTCAGATGAGGAAGGGTCGCCCGCTAAAGTGAAATAAAATTTTAATTTAAAAGAAGAATGGAGCTCTTCATGTTGCAAAGTAATTGCAGCAAAAAAGTTCAAAAAAGAGAGAAGAGAGGAAACTTCTTGTTGTGTCTGCCTGCTGAAGGAAGTAGCTCTATTTATAGCCTTTAGCGCCCTCACGATGGTTATAACAGCAAGAGAATCACGAGTACACAATCAGGTTGTTAAGAGATATTCTCACCAAACGTGAGGATCTCGTGAGACTAGGTTAAGAGGAATAAGTCAAAGTTGAATCAGTCAAAATAAAAAGAAAAATAAATAAAAATAAAACGGATTCGGGCTTGTCGGGTCGTGCGCCACCGACGGTGGCGAAGCAAGTGACATCGCACGCGTGCACGTGGTTTACCCGACTCAATGCATATAAATCATTAACAAATAGGATGAGGCAGGATTGTTATTTAAACCACTTTCCTTCCCATATCTCATTCTATGTGATATGGCAACTCTTTAGACTTTAATGAAATATCAGCTCCCCAATGATGAAGACAAACCTCCAGTATACATGTACTCATTTGGTTTCGAGCACAGCTTGCATCTGAGAAGGCTTTAATCCAAGTTGGATATCTAGTGTAGAGCAGGCCCAGATCCATGGTTCTCTTCAAGTATTTCATCAATTTTTGAACAACATAGCAGTGAGGCTTTCCAATATTGCTTGTAAATCTGCTAAGTATTCTAACAAAGTATGCTATTGAAAATCACCTAGAGGGTGGGTGAATAGGTGATAAAATAAAAACAATGCAGAAATAAAAATAATCACAATAAAAAATCTCAATTATCAAGAATGAAGCCGTATACCCGGAGAAGGGCTCTGAACTTCTCATGATTCCTCTTAAATAAGAGTTAAGGTGCACAATTATTTTTTGATGTTTTATATAATTGAAATAATAATAGAGAGTTCAACAAGTATAATTTGCAATAAATAATAAACAAGAAATATAATTGCAATAAATAGAGAAATAAGAGTTTAGAAAGATCAAATGAGATGTCAATCGCAAACACAGAGTTGTTATCGAGGTTTGAGCCACTTGCTTTACGTCCCCGCCTTCATCGCAATGAAGGATTCCACTATAATCAACTTTGATTACAACTCTAACACGATCCCGCAAGATTTAGAGCCGTAACTCCACTTCACTACCCTCCTAAGAGGAACTTCTAAAGAACAATGAATTACAAGACTTGGTAATCTTCACAAGACCACTAACGCTCTCTATTGCACTTTTCCTATAGCTTACTATAGAGGATGATGGCTCAAGAAAAAGTGTGAGAAAAATGGAAAGAATAAGAGTGAATAACACTGAAAACTTTGAAGACTTTTTGCAAAAACTAGATTTTCTTTGATAGCTTGTGTATTGTTGTGTTTTTTATACTCTATAATCAGTCCTATTTATAGGAGAGGTTAGAGACTTATTCTCAGCAAATTCCAGCAATAAAAACATGATAAAAATCATTAAACTATAAAATAGCGGATGGAAATGAATCTGGACTGGTTTGTATAGAAAAATAGTCATTAAAAGGCAAAACATGCATGTTTGACTACTGGCGGTCAACCGGCTAAGGCAAATATGAAGTTGCTGTAGCCATCGGTCAACCGGGCGGTCAACCGACCAGAGTGGTACTCTAAGCTCAGAGTTGAGCTCAGTACTGGCGGTTGACAGGTCGACCGGCCAGAGTAGCATTCTGAGCTTAGTATTGAGCTCAGTGCTATCATTTGACCGTGCGGTCGACCGACCAATGCCAGCTAAAATTGGGCTAAGCCAGCAGTCGACCAGGCTCTGAGCCAAAGGCTAGTGCACAAATTTGTGCACGTCCGGTCGATCGAGTGGTTGACCGACTGCCTAGCGGTCAACTGAATGGTCGACCGACAATAGCCCAAAAGCAGAAAAACTTTTGATTTTGAATATTTTTTTGATAAACTTTTAAAACTATGCTTAAAAGTCTTTTGAAAAACATAACTTTAAAATCATTTTGTATATATTTTCAAAATTTTTGTGTGTGTGATATCTTGAGCATCAATCTACTATGCTAAACTTTCACTAACTAAGAAATCTTACACTAGAAAAATAAACGAGTAGACTCAGACTTCAAAAACTTCAAGTAGGCGTCTTCAAATATTTTTCTTTAAGTTAGTCTAATTACTTGAATTACCTTTTGAAGCTGAAACTTCCACTCTTGAAACCTGTGTGCGAAAAACACTTTTAAGATAATTAGTATCACAAGCTACATGAGTTTTAGAACCATCAAAATAAAGAGATTGTATCATTGGCCAGCAATCTCCCCCCTATTTTATGATGAAAAAAACTCATGAGTTATATAAACAAAATATGAATGAAAGAGCTTCAGGAGAAGCTCTCCCCCTGAAATTGTGCATCATAAAACTCATCCAAATTATAAGTCATAAAACTCATCCTTTCAAAACTCATATATTCTTCTCCCCCTTTTGTTATACATTAAAAGGAGAAAAAAATATAGTAAAACTTTGAAAATTTTGAACACTTTTAAAAACATAGAAATTAGTTATCCATCATGCAAACATTTAATTCTTCATAAATAAAAGTAAAATGATAATAATCAAGAGGTTTTGTGAAAATATCGGCTAATTGAAAATCAATAGAAAATAATTAATCTTAATATCACTTTTCCCATAGCGATCTGTAAGAAAGTGATTTCGAATCTCCATATGCTTAGTCTTACTATTTTGATTTGCATTCTTTATCACATGAATAGTACTAGTATTATCACAAAATATCTTGATTTGATCATAATACAAATCATAGTCAAGGAGAGTGTTTCATCCAATGAACTTGTGCACAACAAGCCCCCCTAACAACATACTCTGTCTCGGGCAATAGAATTTTTCTTCTTGGAAGACCATGAAACAAAATAATTTTTTGAAAATTGACAAGCTCCACTAATACTCTTCGTATCCACTCTAAACCGGTATAGTCGGCATTCGAATAACTTATTATGTTAAATTGTCCAGTCTTTGGATACCACAAGCCCATACTTATAGTGCCCTTAGGATATTTAATAATCTTTTTTATCACACTTAGATGCTTAGGACATGATTTGTGCAAACACATACACTAAACATGATATCCGACCTACTTGCCTTCAAATAGAGCAAACTACCAATCATGCTAGGGTATAATTTGATATTAATATTTTTACCTTATTCATCCTTGTCAAGCTTGATTGTCGTAGCCATCGGAGTCTTACTAATCTTCACATTCTCTAGCTAAATTTCTTGATTAGTTCTTTGATGTACTTAGCTTGGCTCATGAAGATTCCATCGCTCCTTTGCTTAATTTAAAGTCCAAGAAAATAGTTGAGCTCACCCATCATACTCAATTTCAAACTCATCCTTCATACATGATTCAAAATCTTTGCATAATTTTTCATTAGCAGATTTAAAAATAATATCATCAATATAAATTTGAATAATTAAAATATCACTACAACATGTTTTTAAATAAAGTAGTATCTACTTTACCTTTAATACATCCTTGTTTTCAAGAAAATTAATAAGCCTTTCATGTCAAGCTCTTAGAGCTTGTTTTAAACCATAAAGGGCTTTATTCAACTTGAACACATAGTCGGGATGTGTAGGATCAACAAACCCAGAGGGTTGTTCAACATATACTTCTTTTATAAATTTACTTAGAAAGCACTCTTTACATCCATCTGATAAAGTTTAAAATCTTTTTATGAGGCATATGCAAGAGTCATTCTAATGCCTTTGAGTCGCGCAACCGGTGTAAAGGTTTCCTCAAAATCGATTCCCGCGATTTGATTGTAACCTCGGGCCACTAGCCTAGCCTTGTTTCTAATAATATTACCTGACTCATCTAGCTTGTTTCAAAACACCCATTTAGCACCAATAGTTGGTCTATCTTGGGGGTCTAGGAACAAGTCTCCATACTTTGTTACACTCAAATTGATTGAGATCCTCTTGCATAGCAAGTAACCAATAGGAGTCTACTTGACCTCATGAATATTTTTAAGCTTAATGTGCTAGAAATGATCAGCAACAATATTTTCTACGCCCTTTTTGCTTTGAATCTCGAGATTAAATTCTTGAAGGAGGATCCAACAAATGAGTCCGACCTTGGCATCCTTCTTAAGAGTGAGGTATCTAAGCGCAGAATGATCGATGAAAATGGTGATTTTCGACCCAAGTTGGTATGGTTAGAATTTCTCTAAAGCAACCACTATCGTCTAGAATTCTTTCTCGGTTGTAGTGTAGTTCAATTAAGCATCATTTAGAGTCCTACTTGAGTCGTAGATCATGTGCTGCTTGTTATCAATGCGTTATCCTAAGTCAACACCAATGGTAAAATTAGAAGTGTCGTATAATCTCAAACGGCTTTCACCAATCCGGGACAGAAATGATTGGTGCAGAAATAAGTCTATCTTAAGCTTCTCCCAAGCAATAATACATCAGGTATGGAAAGTGAAAGGCACATCTTTAGTTAAGAGGTTGGTCAAGGGTCTAGCAATCTCAATCTTACTAAAATCCTTAATAAACCTACGATAGAAACTGGCGTGTCCTAAAAAGATCAGATATCTTTCACACATTTAGGCACAAGAAGCTTAGTTATGACATCTATCTTCGGTTAATGCACTTCAATCCCTTTACTTGAGATTTCATGCCCCAAGACAATTCTACACTTACCGTGAAGTGACATTTTCTCAATTTAGCGTCAAGCTCTTTTCAGCACATCGTTGGAGGATGAGTTCTAGATGGTGAATACATTGATCGAATGAATCTCCATGGATGGAGAAATCATCCATAAAGATTTCAAGGAACCATTCACCATGTCATAGAATAGACTCAACATGCAACGTTGAAACGTTGCGGGGGCATTGCACAAGCCGATAGGCATTCGGGGATAAGCAAAGGTCCCAAATGTACATGTAAACGTTGTCTTTTCTTAGTCCTCCGGAGCTATGGAAATCTAATTGTATCTCGAGTAATCGTCTAAGAAACAGTAATACTCGTGGCCCGCTAATCATTCAAGTATTTGATCGATAAATGGAAGAGAAAAGTGGTCCTTACTAGTGGTAGCATTTAACTTTTGGTAGTCAATGCAAACCCGAATCTTGGTGGGGAGTCGTGTTTGTACTCTTTGTTCTTGTTCTTTACCACGGTGAAATCAGACTTCTTTGGAACCGCGTGGACTGGGCTGACCCATTGACTATCAGAAATGGAATAAATTATCCCATTATCTAAGAGTTTCAAGATTTTGACATGAACAATCTCTTGCATTATAGGATTTAAGCTACGCTGTGGGTCCCTTTTTGGTGTCGCCTCTTCATCTAGATGAATGCGATCTTGAATTATAGCTGGACTCAATCTCTTGATGTCAGTCATGATCCAACCAATGGCTTTCCTATGTTTCCTAAGAACAACATAAGGCTCTCCTCTTTCCCTGAAGTCAGATGGGACGCGATGATAATTGGAAGGGTCGCTCTCTGCCTACATAGGCATACTTAAGATGTTTGGGCTAGGCTTTCGATTCTAGAGGGGAAGACTCCATGGAGGGTGGAGTCAAGTTTGTTGGCTCCGCACTCGGTGAAATCGGGCTTGATGCCCAAGTCATAGCAGACTCAACAATCTGATCAAAGTTGAAATTCTCAGATTCCAACTCGTGCTTACACCCAGCTTCTAGTTCTAGTTCCTCTCTGTGCTCACTAGTTAGGTTCTCAAGGAAGTTCACCTCAGAGGTTTGATCGTACATGTCATGGGGTTGTTTTCTTAAATTGAAAACATTGATTTTTTTAGTCATATTTTCAAAGGTTAATCTCATGAATTCGTTCCTCTAATTGATGATTGCATTGACAGTGGCAAGGAACGGAGACCTTAGGATGACGGGAGTTTGAAACCTAGGATTTGACACTGTTGGGTTTCAAGAACAATGAAATTTACGGAGCAGATAAACTCCTCAACTCGGATAAGGACATTAGTTATTTCCCCTTGGGAACTTTCACTGATCGGTCAGCCAATTGAATGGTGACTCGAGTCAGACTAATCTCGCCTAACCCGAGTTGTTGGTATACTGAGAAGGTGAGCAAGTTGATACTTGCTCCCAAATCAAGAAGTGGACGACTAATTTTAGTTTGTCTTTTATTGTGCAAGCAATGGTAGGACAACCAGGAACCTTGTACTTGACAGGGATTAGACCAGACAGTAGCTCACTAATGTTAGTGGGTAAGAAGACTTTCTTGAGCACATTAGTCTACCTCTTCTTGTTGCACATGTCCTTAAGAAATTTTGCATAAGATGAGACTTGTTAGATAATATCAAGAAAGGACACATTAATGTTCACTTGATTAAACATCTCAAGTATTTTCTCTGTGTGCAGTTTATTTATTGTTGTTCTTAAGCCTATTTGAAAATGGAACTATAGGGTTGTGCACTTGATCGGCTGACTTGCCACTTGTTAGAATTGGAGGGAATGGGACTAGAAGAAGTGGATCTTGTATTGGATTGTGCTGGATAAGAGTTGATGGCATCGACACTTGGTTATCAACTTGTTTACCCGATTTCAATGTATGAACCACATTATATTGATTTAACTACTGTGTTGAATCACATGGGCTTGACTAGAGTTTCTAGGATTTGTCAACGACTGACTGGGCAAAATCTTTTTGGGCCTTTAACTTAGTGAACTAGCTAGCTGACTTATCTGAACCTCTAATCTAGATATGGTTTGATTATGGTTACTCAACAATTATTCCGTATTTTGCATGAAGGATGCTTGAGACTTAATCAGGTTTTTCATACTCTTCTACAAATAGGTCAATTTTTTTCAGCTGGAGGATTTTGGAATGAAGAGTGAAATTTGGTTGGGAAAATTCTGTTGATAGTTGGGAGATTGGAAATGATTGGGAAAGTTTGACCTTGAGTGGTCATGATTATTTTGACTCCATGAGAAATTTGAGTGATTTTTCCAGCCGGGATTGTACGTTTGAGAGTAGAGATTGTTGTGGGACCTTGAGTAGGCCGCATTCATGTGCTCATGAAATATTTGGTGGGCGTGGAAAACAGGATACTCTTTGAACATGTGGTTCATGGCTTGATAGTATGTGCAGCCCAAAGTTGGGATTTGGGTTAGGCTGACTTGGTTCACTGGAGCCGGCTCCTTGGTTTATAGAGCTTCCAGTCTTCTCATTAAGCTAGCAATTTTAGCCTCTGCAACTATGAATGACTCAATGGAATGAAGACCTCTTTTTGAAGAGATGGGGTTGCTGTTCCTAGATTTGTCGGGAGTGGGCTCCCATTGGATGGTTTTCTCTGCTAAATCCTCAAATAAATCTCACCCTTGATTTTATCTTTTTGAAGGAATCCTACTTGGCACACGGTTTCTAAAAGAGTTTTTGCGGATAATTAAACCATCCTAGAGAATTTGGCACTGCTGTCATTTCTTTACACCGTGATAAGGGCATTGGGTAAGGAGATCTTTGAAACGTTCAAAATACCTTCAAAAAGGTTCACTCGAGTCTTGAACTCAATTATGTTCTTCCTAATGAGGGCGATTTTTGGATATGGTAGAATTTCTTCAATAAGACCTTGATGAAATCATCCCCCATGTGACATAGTCTACCGCCAAACTGTTAAGCCATTTCTTGATTAGGTCCTTAGGGGAAAGGAAATGAAACATAGCCTAACAACATCATCTCCGAGCTGGGGTATTCTCATCATAAGACATACTTTCTCAAATTCTCTTATGAAGTATGCATCCTCGGATTTTAAATCATAAAATTTGGGAAGTGTTGATGTATTGAAGCTTGAGCTCAAAGTTATTGCCACCAGCTTCGGGAAACCGAATGCAAGATGGAAGGAAAGTTCTAATAGGGTAGAACATATCCTGCAGAGATGTTGTCTGGTCTATAACCATATCTGATTTAGTTAACCTAGATGTAACTGAGTCTCTTGACCACACTGCATGCATAATCAATATCACAAGCAAGATTACCAATAAGTCAAAAAGAAAAAGAAAATCAACCAAGCCTATTCTAAAGTAGATTTAGACCTAGACGACTCCTAATTGGTTAACTGTCCAGGAGAGATATATACAGTAGCTTGACCATAAGTTAATCGGTCAGGTAAGGGCAAAACACAGTGGGAGGTATCCCTGCAGAGCAATGAGCCTTAATTATCACCCAAGAGTGTTTCCTAAGCTAGATGCGATGCATACGTATCTTATCTCCAGTACTCTTCAACAGTAATTGAATGTAAACAGAATTAGACAAATGCCTAGGATGCAAGTCTAATCGTTTTTTTTGGACAATTCAGACAATTAGATACTGTTGAAATTAAACAATGTTTAGAAATATTCAAATCGAAAAACTTAACAATTGCAGAAGCCTTAAATTGCAATTTTGCATGACCTGCAACAAAGTGGTGTCAGTAGTCCAAGGAGCTTGCCACGTTTCTACGGCAAATGCATAGAAAACACGGTTAGTTTTTGGGCTTCTGTTCTCTGCTTTCTTGAGCAGAGGTAAAGAGCAGTCAATAGCTTTCCAAGATGTCTTCCTGAACACTGAAACAGAAAACAAACTAGTTGAATCACAAAAAATACCGTTCCCTCCCCGACAACGGCGCCAAAAATTTGATCTGTTCGCATCGAGCAATTCCAAATGCACCAAGTAAAGATGTAAGAGCAAAAAGTCATGTGCTGATTGGATTAAATGGACCGTGTAGCCTAGAGCTAGCGGGTCGTGTCTATGAGGAGAGATGCGATCGAAGCTTTTCGGTATTTTTGTTTCAAGAATAAGTAATGTTTCCCTTTTTTTTAAAAAAAAGAAAGAATTGGTTTGATTGAAGAGTGGTTTTGAAAATTTAGAAAATGAAAAAGGAAGTTTTAAGAAAAGATGAATTAGGGTTTAAAAAATGAATACTCGAGAGAAGAAAAATGAATCTTTTAGGAGGAGAAATCCGGGTTCACTAATATTTACTCAACTACGTACTCTTGAAAGTTTTAGTGCCTCTAATTGATGATAGAAAATTAAGACTTGAAGTTAGAAGATATATCAAGCAAAGCATTTGAGATAGATTTTGGAAAATTTAGCTTCATTTTAAAATGTTCTTAAATTGAATGTTAAACCATCAAGCGGAACGCGCAAGTATGGAATAAAATCAAGTTTAAAAATTGTTTTTGAAATGAAAGTTAAAAATCAACACCCATCCACATGTGCCTTCAAGAACACTCACAAAATGCAAGGCTTGAACTTAGGCATTCATATGATTCAATTGGGTTTCTTTCATAAAAATCGATCAAGAGGAAGGAGGATAGAAGAGATCAGTTAGTTAGCCCAGAAAAAAAGTGTTTTAACCACTCATGATGAAATTTGAACAAAAAATGTAATAATAGAAAACAAACATCAACATACCAGTAAGATCGAGACAATGAATTTGCAAGAGAACTCTCGTTTCCTCTCTCACTTTTCTGGACTAAACTAGAATAAAAGAATAATAAATAAAAGAAGATTACAATGAGCAACTAACAACAAATAAGATCCTATCTTGAAAATGAAAAGCCTAAAACCTAGTTCTCTTCTTTGTCCCTTCTCTGCTCTGTATGGTGTTGTATTTATAGAAGAGAAGTGGGGAGAGCACATTAGAGGATAAGAACGAATCGCTGGCCCAACGATCGTATCCTGGCCGCGAAAACGTGCAAAAGTCGTGTTCTCGTGGCTAAGATCTGGCCGTTGGGCCAGATCTTTGAGCACGACATTTTCCTAGTTCTGTTGCCTCTGTTTCTTCGGATAAGATTGCATCTAAACCTCTAGATTCACATGTATCCCCGTTGATTGCTTAGGCTAGAAAATTTTAGCTCTAATTAATCCCAATTAATTAAGATAAATTGGACTATTTCTTCTCTTTCTCTATTAATTACACCTGCATACCATTAAATATTGAACCAATTAAATAGCAGTGTATAATATTAAATGTGAAAATGTGACATAAAATATGCAATGCTCGTGAATAATCACTTTGCTACATCTGCCTCTACAGTTTGCCTTTTTTCTTCAATCACTCTTGTCGTTACTTGCAGTCCTTCATCCAATGATCTTCCTGGTGATACAAGTGACATTCCTTCGACGAACCTTGACCTTTTTCTTCCTCTTCCTTTCCTCCATTTGACCACCAAACCTAAGCCTTCCTGCTCATCTTGATTTATCCTTTTCTATTCTTGTTTGATAACAGAATTGCTGTGACCTTTTTCAAGATGAGAGTTTTTTTTCCGTAGAGTATGATGGTTATGATATGATCATATGACTCTGGAAGCGAATTGAGAAGTATTAACTTCTTGTCCTCGTTGATCTTCACATCAACAGTCAGTAAATCGCTGATGATCTTATTAAAGAAGTTCAGATGCTCCAACACCACTGTTCTTTCCTTCACACGTAGCCCATATAGGTGTTTCTTCAAGTACATCTTGTTGGAGAGGCTCTTTGTCATATACGATATTTCTAACTTTGATCACAAACCCGTAGCTGTTTTTTCAAGTACATGACCTCGTTAATGAGACATAATTGGATCGTGCTTGCCGCTTTCAGATCTAACTCCTTCCTATCCTCATCTGACATGCCTGTAGGTTTTGTTAACTTTTCTTGCAAGGTTTTGTGAAGACTGTTGCACCATCTTCACCCTCTTTTGCCAAAAATAGACTGAAGTTTTCTTTGCCATTAAATTTCTCGACTTCGAACTTGCTCGCAGAAATTTCAATCTTTAACATATCGTCTTATCATCAACCTTAAGCTCTGATACAAATTGTTGAGACTATACAGACAATCAGGCTATGACACCAACTATTGTGCGCCCAAGACCATGATCTATGCAGCAGAACCGTGGCAATACATAATACTTGTAAAAGAAAACTAGTAAAACAAAGTAGCAATACCAAAACAAAAGAGAAATAACATGAGGACTTAACATGGTTCGGCCAAATCTGACCTACGTCAACGAGGAGAGAACTTGAGAGAGTTTTATTAATAAACTTGGTACGTGAGATCTAACATTCCCTTTGATTTTCACAAGAATATTCACCTCTCCTTGAATCCCTCAAAGTTACAAGAGTATTCCTTCTCTTTTTGCACCGTCACCTACCTCTCTCTTTGTATTGGCTTTCTATATTTTCCTTTTGTTATAATATACTAGGTTACAATCTTTATTTATATAGTTTTACAATACAAACTCTATTTAAACTATGAGATCTTAATCATTGGATTCTTGAAGAACTTAATCAATCCTTACAGGAATATATTTCCTTAATCTAGAATAATTCTAGGCCTTCAATCTTTAGAAATAAATTCTTCAATTAATAGAATTTGAGTTCTATTTAGAATCCACCAGAAAGAAAATCTGAACGGGTCTGAAAAGAAAACCTAAATTCGATGCTGGGCCTCTCGTTGTCGATAGGCCCGAGCACCTATCAACAGGTGTGCCAGACTGTTGACAGTGCTTGCTGCCTATCGGCAGATTGAGCCACGCTTTTTCTCTGTTGTGTGCGATTGACAGGCCTGTCGACCATCCATTATGTGCGGTTGACAGGCCTATCGACCGTCATACTGTTTTCTTTGATCTGCTTCTTTTTCAAGTTTTTTTTTTTCAACTTGATTGGATCTTCTTTGACCATCATCTCCTCTTGAAAACAAGGTAATTTTACAACATCAACTTTCTCGCTTTGCCGTTGAGCTTTTAACTTGATTTCGGCATTCTTCAAAATTCTCATGAACTATTGAAATTTTAGAGTGTTGATGCCATGCATCCTCTCAACAGGATGGATGATTGTATTCTATTCCTTGTTGTTCATCTTAGTGTCGTCACGTCCTTCCCAATTGCTTGAAATTCATTTGTGATTCCCTTGAACCTAATAAAAAATTCATCAATATTCTCATTAGATTTATGGAAAACATCTCAAAATCTTTAACAAGTATATTAATTTTACTCTTCTTCACTTGACTTGTACCCTCATGGGTAACTTCAAGGTTAGTCTCATAAATCTTTTCACGAGTTATATTCATAACTTTACAGAACTCAGTTTGAGTCAAACCATTGATTAGAGTGCCAAGGGATTTAGAATTAAGATTGGCAAACTCCAACTCCTTCTCATTCCATTCAAAATTGGTTTGACTTTCTTGGCATCGTCAACCTCTCTGGATGGAGCCTCATACCCTTCTTAATCATGCCCCATATTTTCTAATATATGGATTGAATATGGATTCTCATATAAACCTTTCAATAAGCATAATTTATTCTATTGAACAAGAGTGGCCCATTACTTGAGTGTCCATCCGGGAGCTCATCACTCTTATAGATTGCTATGGATCACTTTAGAATGTTAATCCTATAAATTAAGTAACCAATGCTCTGATACTAATTGAAAATCAATAAGGTAAACCCTAGATGGGGGTGAATAGGGTTTGCAATCAATTTAAATAATTAATACCCAATTTTTATTAGATGAAACAATATATCTGTAATAAGAAGTAAAATAATATCAATGCAGAGAGATAAAACAAGAGAAAGAGGGGGAGTAAGAGAGAGACCAATGGAGAGTCGACATACGATTTATAGTGGTTCGTCTACCAACCGGCCTATTTCACTACCTAAAAGCGTCTTCTTTTGGATTTCAACCCAATCTTCAAGTGGTTACTTCTTTTTTAGGTAGAAGCATAAACTTTTTTCCTTTACAGGTATAAGCTTAGATCTTGCCGACTTTCTTTCTGAGTATAAAGTGGTTTGATTTTCTTACAACAAGCTTTCACAATATGAATTTGTTCTCTAACAAGATGAGAATCAATTTAGCACAAATATCAAAGAAAGATTATAACTTTGAAGCTCTAACAGCCAAAAAAAAAAAATCAAGATAAAGTTTAACTTGGTAAAATAGATCTAGGTGAATGAACAATCAAGAAAAGCTTGAGATCTAGAATTTTTGAGAACTTTGAAGATGATTAAGAGAGAAGTATAGAAGGTATGAAACAATTTCTCAATCAAAAGAATTGAAAGAATAAGAATATCACTTTTTTTGAATTTTTTTGAATATAATAGGAAAAATAAGCTCTTAAAAAGTTATTGGTTCAAGATCTCTTTGAATGATATTTTTGAATGCATAAGTTTGTAAAAGTTATTAAGAGAATAGAGCAAACTAGTGTATAGAGCAAACTAGTGTTTTATAGGTAGGAGAAGTTAAGGTTAGGTGAAAGCAAGTTCAACTCAAAAAATAAGGCTCAAATCTTCTCACAATTTCAAAACTGTGCAGAACCGGTTGACCGCCAAAAAGCTTGGGTCGATCTGTTTTCCCAAAGTGCAACATCCAATTTCAAAAGTGAAAGCCAACGAATGACTAAATGGTCGATCCGTTTGCAAGGTGAAACTTTCAACAATTAAAAAAATATTGTACCGCTGGTTTAACTTGTACTTTATTCCAAATTAAAAATAGAAAAATATTTTCAAAAGTTTCCTCATTTTTTCAAAATTTGAGAAAAACTAGATCAACTTGCAAAAGTCCAAAACTGGACTTATATGCTGCGCGGTCAAACCGAGCGCAACAGAGAGTTGGGGTGCAACTCTGGCATCAGTGGACGATCCAACGGACACAATGGCGATCGATTCAACCCCTTCCCAGAGCATTAGGCTCTAGCGAATGAAGCAGCAGATTAAGTGACGATCGATCCGTATGGATGTCCAACAACTCAGCCTAATTTTGGTTGACCGCAAGGTGTTGGCGGTCAATAAGTCTGCTGTCATTCATTTCAAACAACTCAAGATTCATAAAATTTGATTAAAATGCCTTTGAAAAGATATGAATAATTTGTATAAATGTCAAGGCATAAAATCAATATGTATGGCCCAAATAAATATTTTAAATACAATTTAAAAGATTTTGGTAACTCAATAAAACTTTTGAGGGAAATCATACTTGAAATCAAATTGAAACATAGATGCACAAGTTTGAATATGAAATCTAGTGCCAAATTAAATTATTGCCTTAGTTCTTCTTACCTTTCATAATATCCTTGAATATATATAATAATCTTTTCTAGCTCAAATTGATTTGACTTGATAAATTGAGTAGCTTGAGCTAGATCTTTACCGCCACCTCCTTTGCGGTTTTGCACTATGAGCTATGATCCATCCAACACCATCTTAAATGCTTCGACCTAAATCAAAACACAAGAAAATTAGGATATGAATTTTTAGTGCATAAGTAACTTAAATAAGTGGTCATCATCAAACTAAGAACACAATAAGACTAACAACTAAGAACACAAAAAGGCTAACAGATATGACAAATGAACATCGTCTTTGCCAGTTTAATGAAGCTAAAGCCAGTGTGATTGTTCCACCAGTTGAGGCAGAGAAAATTGTTGCTGACACGAAGAAGGTCCCTTGTATATAAAGCTGGGGCATGGATGTTCCTTGGCACATCCCGGTAAACACTGTACAGGTTCTGTAAGTAACTACTTGCTATTTCTGATCATAGAGCATCATTTTGATCTCAATTATTGTTTGCTTGCTAAAATGGATCCAGGATACTAAACTTGAGATGGTAAACAACATAGTTTCTTTTTTATGGCGAAGCTGGTTCGCTGGTTCAAATATTTGTTCACCTAGCAGGCATCATCTCTTTCTAAGTATTACAGTATTCACAACTCAGAAATTTGGTTGCTGATACCATTCGGTACTGCCATTTTTGTTATGCTAGGCTGCTGAGTATCTTGTTAATCTGTTTCCCTTTCCGCTACAAACAAACTGCACGCAACTGTCTAAATGAATCACAAATTTTCTATCTTTTTATGAACTTCTGTATCTGCTATATTTTTTCGCTTAATCTTTCATAATCTGGCATTGTCTCAATGATGACACGAGTAGTTTTCCCCTATTTGAATGTTCGTTGATTTAGACATGTCACATGTGTCTTCTTATGTTGGGCCGAGCACAAATATCTACAATGCAGGTATCTGTCAAGCCATGGGGGAAAGCAGAAAGTTACAGAAAAGAAGAGGGGGGCAGTGGTTCTACCATTATTGCGTGATTCTTTCTGCTATTAGTTCTTCGAAGAGGAGTCGACTTCAACCGCAGTTGGGAAATGGCAAGAGCATCTTAGTTTCTCTGTTGTATGTCTACAGTTTGATGTTTACTTTAGATTGGGACAATTTACTGATTTGAATGTGTTTTTAAACTGAGATAGATGGTAATCATCAATGGGTGAATAATCTTGGTCGTTTATTTTGGTTTAATATTTTTTTTTAGTCAGGTGTGTTTGGAAAGATCTTACATTTTGTTTGTGTTACAAATTGCAATCAATCTTTTATACATGTAGCTTTGATGAGTTACAGAGACACTAGAATTATGGGCACGTGCAAATGCACATGATATTTAAATATGTATTTGTATAACAAAAAAGAATGGGGTTAAAAGCAAGTTAATCAGTTTTTTGTAAGCTCTTTATGCTATTCATGTAACATTAACTTATTACACTACAGCAGAAATGGACTTTCACGTCGCCCATTTAACAACGGTTTGAGTCACAACGGATGTGCATCAAAAATAGTGACAATTTTGAATTTTGATGAAAAATACACAATTTTGCCTTTGAATATTTCACGGCGGTTATTAAAATAATTACCGCAATATATTATTTTTATGACGGTGCATTGAAGAACTGTCGTTAAAGCTCAAAAGGCGGTGGCATTTTTGAAATTTATTGAAAAATACACAATTTTACCTTTCAACTTTTTATGACGGTTATTAAAATAACTGCTACAATATGTTAGTTTTACGGCGATGGTTCTTTGTATGTGTTTTAAAAGCTTGTATGTGTGTCGAGGACTTGATATGCGCCAATATTTTTCTAATAACGTAACCATACAAACATAAATAACGATTGTTTGAAATAGATGAGTTTAGACTCATGCCTCAAAAATCTTATTAGCTCGGCTAACGTAATATTAGCTCGGCTAACGTAATTTTTGTGACTAGGTCACGTTTTAGCATGAATTGAAAATTATAATTGAGATGTAGACTTCTGTCATTTCGGAAAGATTTGAGGCTTGCATCCTTCTCACTCAAATACAACCCTACGACATCCGAATGCAATAACCACTCCATTGAAGTTGATCTACATTATTTTAAGTAACTAAAAATAAATAATCATGTATTTTGAATACTTTTTGCCATCCATCAAGTAGGAGCAAAATGGATGGTCGAAATAGTGAGTTGGTTAATTTAATAATGTAGAATATTTTAAATCTAACAAAAAATCTTGTGTGAGGGATTTTTAATGTTTAGATCATGATGAAATGGTCGGATCAAGAATTTGTATGTCTAAAGATATAGATTTAAGCAATATGCTATTTTTGCCCATCAATTTTGCGCCTACTTGATGGATGAGTAAAAAATATTCAAAATACATGATTTTTTATTTTTAGTTACTTGATAATGTAGATCAATTTCAATGAAATGGATCTTATATTCGGATGTTGTAAGGTTATATTTGAGTGGGAAGGATTTGGCTTCGAATCCTCCGAATCCTTTCGGAATAACACAAGTCCATCTTATTATAATTTAATAATTATAATAAGGGGGATTTCATTTCATCTACTTAAGTCAAACTGTAATTAAAAAAAACTCACTCGTATAATTTTATTCGCTTCAATCACCTCCAATTTTAAAATAAGGATGTGCTCCCATGGGTCAAGTGCTTCAGCGCTAAGCAGCGAAAGGCGAAAATGTCCCTAAGTAATCGTTTTAAAAAAGCAGATCACTTCGAAAGTGTCTTATTTCTGAGAATTGTGACTATGATCATAATCCTCACAAAATGATCGTAGTATAGAAGACTGCGATTATGATCACAGTCTTCACAAAAATGTCTTTTTTTTAAGATTGCAGCTATAATCGCAATCCTCACAAAATGATCGTAGTATAGAGGACTGCGATTATGATCATAGTCTTCACAAAAATGTCTTTTTTTTTTAAGATTGCAACTATAATCGCAATCCTCACAAAATGATCGCAGCCCTATTTCTGAGGACTACGATCATGATTGTAGTCCTCACAAAATGCACTATTTATGAGGATTGTGACTATGATTGCAGTTCTAAATATATGTCATGTTTCTGAGTCTTTATAGGATTGCGATCATGATCATACTTCTCTTTATTAAGACAACGACCATGACACAATATTCACAAAAATGTCCTATATTTAAGTCTTTATGAGAATTGAGACCAGTCCTCTTAGTCGCATTCCTCACAAAATGTCCTTTATTGAGTTTTTGTGAAGACTGTGACATGGTCACAGACTGCGACCATGGTCATAGTCACCAATAGAAAACATCCTATTTGCGGTAGAAAAAATTGTGTCAAAAATGATTTTGACGCAATATTTGCGTCGAATTATCGCGAATTCGACGCAATATTTGCGTCGAATTATCGCGAATTCGACGCAATGTAAAAAAGACCTTATAAGCTGATAATAATTAAAAGAAATTATGCAATTTGCATTGAAAACTCGAGCAACCTAAATAATTCCCGTAAAAAAATTTTGTCAAAATTTTCACGGGAATTTTGCGTCGAATTTTTGACGCAATATATACATAACTAAAATTCAATGCAATACAAATTACGCTAAATTTTCGACGCAACATGTATGTGAATTTAGGGCAGAAATTCCCCAATTCCCCTTTCTTTCCTCTCTTCTCTCTCAAACCACCGCCCCTCCCTCCCCCTCCCCTTGGTCACCCCCTCACCCCTGGCCCGCCCCCTCCCCCCCGCGCGGCCGGCTCTCTCCACCAAGTCCACCCCCTCCCTGCCCCTGCCCCTCCCTCCCCCGGCCTCCCCCCCAGCCTCCCCTACCCTTCCCCGGCCTCCCCTCCCTCGGGCCCACTCCATCCTCCGGCCTCTCCTCCCCCAGCCTCCTACCACCGGCCTCCTCTCTCTCAAATTGGGTATTTTCTCTCTCCCCTTTTATTATTTTTTTAATAGATGTTAATATGATACTATTGATTAGGGTTTCCACTTGATTTGTTATTAGGGTTTCTGTTGGATTTGTTATTAATCATTGAAATCATATGCTACTTGTTAATACGATACTATTGATTAGGTTAAAACTTGTTTATATGATAATATACGATACATGGTACACGGAACACGGACACAGACGTGTTTATGAAGCACGGACACGGATACGAACATTGGACACTACACGAAAATGGAAATGGACACGGGACACGAGACACGAACACAGATATGGACAAGGGACACGTGAAACACGAATATGTATATGAACCCTAGATTCCTGTTCTAAATCACTTACCTGACCCAATAAACCCTAGATTCCCGTTCAACAAACAACGTACATTACATGTCTTATAACCTCTCTCTGATATAAACAACTTATGGGTCTTGAACTTGTAGTCTTCATAGACATTTTGTTTAAATCAACAGTTAATTTGTCTTGTTAGTAGTTATTACAAGTAATGTACTGTGGTTGTTGGATTGTCCGTTTGGACAAGTTTGGGATTGCATTGTAAAGTTGGACACTGTATATGTGTTGTGTGTATTTTAACTAATATTTTGCTAGTACCTTCCTTTGTTCTCTGAGCCATAACTGCCCAACGTGGACCTGGAGAACATAGGGGAGGTGCTGCCGAAATTTAGTCAAAATACACAAAACACGTATATATCTCCAACTATGCAATGTAATTCTGAAAAAGATAGGATCTATCAACCTTAATTGAACCCTTATTGTTGTATTCCATAAATCTTAAACTCTAATCGAAACTCTAAACAATAATCCTAACCTAAAACTAACCTTAATCACAATATACAACTAATTAACACATCTACTGCTTGTTGTGTAACAGTGTCTATCCTGCAGTAAATAATGAAGTGGGATAAGAGTTGAGTACACTTGGAGAAAACAAATGTGAAATACAGACAAGGATGTTAAGAGTTTGTAGAATTGGCTTTTGATTATTCCGCCATTTATAATAAAATAAGTTGTCCATGTAGGGATTTTAAGAACAAAACATGCTTGATAAGGACAACTTGACGTTCTATTTACTAACTAAGGGGTAGTATCAAGATTACGCTCGTCTTGAGCAGTGACATTTGCATAACAAATCAAGACAACATCCCCCACTAAATAGAAATGGCAGTGATGACCAGGGCCCTGGTGATGATGTCGATTATGGTGGTGTCAACTATGACGGTCTTTTAAGTTCACTTTTATATAATCCAGTCGACAAGGGCGGCAGTGACCCGAACGACAATGACCCAACTGATGCTCCTCCCTCAGAGACGAATGACTTTCGCGATAAAGTTAAAGAAATACGGACTTTATTATACCCAAGCTGTAAGAACTATTTCAGACTGTCGTTCATAATAGAGTTATACCTCATCAAATCAAGTGATAAGATGAGCGATATCATATTTAGAGAGACGGTACATTTACTGAAAAATGCACTCCCTGATATAAACATATTGGACTCGTTCTACGAGACGAAGAAACTTTTTAGAGAATTGGGGTGTAATTACAAGAAAATTAATGCGTGCCAAAATAATTGCATGTTGTTCTGGAAGCAAGACGAAAACTTGGATGCATGCAAGGTATGCAATGAGCATAGATGGAAACCTAGCAAGGTTTCTGTGGCGCCCCGATCCCACGGGTACGAGGATGCCACTGCGACGTATATACGCAGGTCGGGAATACCCTCACGTATATACGCTAAGCTTCAGTACAGGCAAGAATCAGAGGCGAAAGCACAGTGGTAATATACATTCTAACAGAATAGTACAAGTACATGGTTATCACAGAAAGTGATACAATATTACAGGAATATTACATCACTAGAAAATACAAGAGTACAATACATGAAGGGATATACATAATAAAAACTGAGAGATGCTCACGATACAGCAAGAGGGACCTCGAGAGCCAAACAGGAGAAAATCTGGGAGGAAGAACTATGGCGATGTCCGAGCTTCTGCTACACTCCGATCACCACGGGAGGATCCGCTGCGCACTCTGATCAGCTACAACAAGATCAACACGGTCTATACTCCAGGATCTGGACATGAGAATCCAGGTTTGTTAGCAACCCCAGCGAGTACATATTATAAAGCCAAATGGCGTGCATAACAGGCACACATGTACATGATCAAGTGATGTGGTCCAGGCATGCAGGTACAGGAAATGACAAGTAATATAAGAAAAATGACAGTAAATCTAAGATCAAGTAAATACATGTATATCAATAAGTCTAATCATGGAAAACAGTATAGAGAGCATAGGTACACATAATCATGCAACAAAATATGGCAAACATGTGATAAATACACTAAACACGCGATAAATATAAGTATGAACAAAACTAGTTGTAGAAGCTCAAATTATGGATTCATGGGGTTGATACATCGAGGGGATAATCCAAACAAGGAAACCTTCATCTATATACCACATATCCGATGTCACCATCATCTGAATTCATACAACTTGAGTTGCCCTCAGGGTGACAGAACTAGAGTGTGTCTAGAGTAATCATTGTGCCACATAAATCATATATCATAAGGCAGGGTGTCAACTCAGAGCATAATACTGTAACTGGAGAATATAAAGGTGTTACATTTTAATTGATCCAATAATAATAATCAGTACCGTTTGATATTTTAATCGCCTCTCTACCAGCGCCTCACATCACCGATAGTCCATACTAGAGTTCGCACTCTGTAGAACTTACCTGGGTCTGATATGTGAGTATCAGGACCCGAACAAAGGAGAGACCAAATATCACACGTTCCTAATATTATTATTGTTTCTTATATTCTTATGTTATTCTTGTCCCTTTCCCACCGGCGTCCCACAACACCGACAGTTCACACTGGAGCCCGCACTTCTAGTAGAACTCATCCGAACTCCGATATGCAGGTACCATTATTCGAATAGGGGAGAGACCAAATAACACATGCTCCAGGCGTTATCATTGTACAGGTATGTGTGTGTGTTAATAGGCACTGAGGATGCTTATCACGCTAACACCAGGCGGTACAGGTAGGAGGGAGAAAGTAGCCCTTCAGATTCAAGAGGTAGCCCCCACAGATTCAAGAGGTGGCCCCCACCACGTGTGTGGTGTGATACTTTGCCCCATGTGGCACTTTGCTCTGAGGGTTGATACATGAGGTAGCCCCACAGATTCAAGAGGTGGCCCCCACCACGTGTGTGGTGTGGCAGTTTGCTCTGTGTGGCACTTTGCTCTGTGTGGGGAATGGATTCTAGAGGTGGCCCCCACGGATTCAAGTGGTGGCCCCCACCACGTGTGTGATGTGGTACTTTGCTCCGTGTGGCACTTAGTTCCATTCAGGAACCGCCGAACTCTAGCACGATTGTGGGATACATCCTCGTCATCCCGACACCAGGCATGCTCTGCCGGACGCCGGAATGACTGTGCTATTAATATGAGTATGAGTACAGGAGATACAGGAGTACAGGAGTTCAGGAGTACAGGAGATACAGGATTACCAGATGTCTGATAATAATATAATAATCATGCATATGCCAGGTAATACACGTGTCAGGTGTAATAGTATCCAGTCAAGGGTCATAATATCAGGTCAAGTGTGCTAGGACCAGGTGATAGCATATGTCAAGTACCAGTGTCATATATCAGGTGGCAAGTATAGCATGTCAAATACCGGTGTCATATATCAGGTGGCAAGTATAGCATGTCATATATCAGGTGGAAGTATAGTTTGTCAAATACCGGTGTAATATATCAGGTGGCAAGTATAGCATGTCAAATACCGGTGTAATATATCAAGTGTCAAATATAGCATGGCAAGTACCGGTGTCCTGTATCATGTGTCAAATATAGCATGGCAAGTACCGGTGTCGAGTATCATGTGTCAAATATAACATGGCAAGTACCGATGTCGGGTATCATGTGTCAAATATAGCATGACAAGTACCGATGTCGGGTATCATGTGTCAAATATAGCATGGCAAGTACCGGTGTCATATATCAGGGTCAGGTATAACGTGGCAAGTATCGGGGTCAGATACCAAGTGTCAAGTATAGCATGGCAAGTACTGGTGTCGGGTATCATGTGTCAAATATAGCATGGCAAGTACCGGTGTCGGGTATCATGTGTCAAATATAGCATGGCAAGTACCGATGTCGGGTGTCATGTGTCAAATATAGCATGGCAAGTACCGGTGTCATATATCAGGGTCAGGTATAGCATGGCAAATATCGGGGTCAGATACCAAGTGTCAAGTATAGCATGGCAAGTACCGGTGTCGAGTTTCATGTGTCAAATATAGCATGGCAAGTACCAGTGTAAATACCGTGTGCCAGTGTAAATACCGAGTGCCAGTGTCATAAATCATATATCAAGTATAACATGTCTGGGGTCGGTGTCAGATGTCACGTGTCAAGTATAACATGTCCAGGGTCGGGTAAATACCGAGTACAACATCATATATTAACTCGCATAGCATGATATCATGTATTAAAACTACAATATAAGTGCTAGGCATGCTAAAATTATCCACATATCAATTCCATGTTATAAATACAAGGGTGTTTATTTTTAAGTGTATTAAGAAGCACTCGCCTGAACCGGGGTGAAATACCGGTTAAAAGTCTGAAAAATCGGCGATCCGCACGAGCAATCCACTAGCCCATAGTTGTATATTAAAATATATAATTATAAATATTTATATAAATATTAGAAAGGGAATGAGAGAGGAGAGAGAAAGTTGTAGGAAGGAGAGAGAGAGAGAAAGAGAGAAAATATGGTGTATTTAGAAAAGAATTAGGATTTAAAAGGAGAGGGGTATTGGGTGTAAATATAGGTAGGTAATTTGACGGAATGGTGGATGGTATTTTAGGAAAGGTGAGAAAAGTTAGTTTTATTTAGAGAAGAAAGAGAAAGAAATGAAAAGAAAGAAGGAAAGAAAGAAATGAAGAAAGAAAGAAAGAAAGGAAAAAGAAGAAGGAGGGGAGGGGGTGCCCACCGCCGGCGGCCGGGCGGCGGCGGCGGCGCCATCGGGGAGCGCGCGCGTGGCCCTAGGCCCGGGGAGGAGGTGGAGAGGTGGTTTTGGTGTTGATGTTGGTGTTTGTGTTGGAGGAGGTGGTGGTGGTGGTTGGTGAGGGTGGTGGTTGTGGTGGTGATTGGTGGTGTTGGAGAGTTGGAGGAGGAGGAGGAGATGATGATGAGGTGGTGGAAGTGGAGAATTTGGGGGAGATGAGGGTGAATTTTGGAGGAGAAAGGGTGGTGTTGGTGATGGGTTATGGTGAAATTGGAGGTGGTGTGAGGTTGTTGGAGGTTGAAGGAGGTGGTGGAGTAGAGAGGAGGTGTTGGGGAGTTGGTTGGCCGACCTAGGAGTGGTCAGCGGTGGTGGTGGTGAAGGTGGAGACGGCGGTGAGGAGGAGATGAAGGGAGTGGGTTTAGTTTTGTTGAAGTGGTTAAGAGTTAAAATTAAATTGGAACTGGGGAGAGAAGGTGATTAAATGGAGGAGGAATGGAGTGGTGATGATGAAAGGGGATGGGGGGGGAGATGGGCTGCTCAGCCCTGTTCTCCTGCTGCAGCTGCGGTTGCGTTGGCGTGGGGGTGGAGGTGGAGTGAAGGAGAAGAAAAGAAAAGAAGAAAAAGAAAGAAAAAGAAAGGAAAAAGGGAAAAATTTAAAAGAAAAGAAAGGAAATAGTAAAAAATAATAAATAAATATTTTATTAAATAATAAAATTTATAAAATATTCTGCGAGTAATAAGTAGAGGAGTGGAGAAGGAAACGTAAGAAAAGAAAAGAACGGTAATTTATATTATAATTTTAATAAGGCGAAAATTTGACTATTTCAGAATCGTTCCGAAAAATTCTCAAAAATAGAAAATATTATTCTAAGATTCTTAGTGAAATCGGATTCAAGAAATTCAATATAGTTTTCAAATTAAAAATCTTGAAATCTTCCGGCGATACCGGCCGACACCAGAATCAGTCAAATTTTGATAAATTTAGAAAAATCCCAAAAAATATTTTTATATAGAAAATGAAATTCTAAGATGTACTGTGAAATCCGTTTTTGAAAATTCAATCTCAGTTGAAAACTAAAAATCCGGGAATCAGTCAGCGATGCCGACTGACACCAGTTTTGGAGATTTCGCAGAAAACTTTCAGAAAATCATGAAAAATCTAAAATATTAGAAAATAGTCTCTGAAATTGAAATTGGTCAAATTGGACTACCAGAAAGTCAAATCGGGCTACTGGCTGGTACCGGGTTCTCGGTCCGGGTCAGGGCTGGCTCTAGGTCTGAGATTCCAGATCCGATACTCAATAATATAAGCAATCACATCCCATGAACACATACAGGAAGAAAATTAAACAATACGGTCAAAAAAAATTTGGGACACGTATCTGGGTACGTATCCCGGGAACGGGGTGCTACAATCTACCCACCTAACAAAAATTTCATCCTCGAAATTTGTATAAGGAGGGAGATGAACATGGAAGAGATTACAGTCAATATGATAATATGATAAATTGACAAGGATAAGGGAGATTACAATCTCAGGACACAAAAAGTTGGGGAAAAGCGGTCACAGTGAGATCATCTGGGCTCCTGATCTGGGTACTGAGCTCCTTGTCCTTCTGTTACCACAACTGATGCCTTGGCTTCTCCTGCTAACAAATAGTAAGCCTGGCCTCTCTCACGGTTAGCTCCAACTCCTGCCCCTCGCTGCTGGGGAGGGAGTGGAGCTTTCCTGCCAACGGGCTCGGGGTTCCTTCCCGGCGGTGGTGCTGGAAGTGCTAACCGAATTGGTGTGGTGTTCCTTAGCTTCTTAAATGGACACTTAACCATCAAATGATCCTTAGATCCGCATTTAAAACAAGATCCACTTGCTATACGGCAGTTTCGCTGTAAATATCCGGGCCTCCGGCAGTACCCGCATACTATGGTTAGCGGGGCACCAATGAGTCTGACTGAGTCTTCCCTGTCCATCTGTTGGAATGTTCGCTTTGCTGACTCAATCTGCTTCTGACTCCTACTCTTCTTCTCCAAGACCCGTTCTACTTCACGGGCAATAAAGAGAACCTGAGAGTACGTCTTAAACTGCTGAGGAATAAGAAACAATTGGATATCCATCTTCAACCCCTGTTGAAATCTGCTGGCCCGCTTCTCCTCATCGTTCACCATGTAGGGTGCAAATCGATTGAGTCTCAAAAATTCAGCAGCGTACTCATCCACAGATCGGTTCAACTGCTGCAACCTGATGAACTGCTCTTCCATCTCTTTCTGAACCGTTGCAGGGAAGAACCTCTCATAAAAACTCCTCGAGAACTGATCCCAAGAGACGGGCTTCCCAATCTCGCCTCTTCGGCTAGCCACCAGGTCTTCGCCACATCCTTCAGCTCGATCTTGGCCACTTCCACCTGGTTCTCACCAGGAATTCTGGCCGCCTTCAGAGGATTGGTCATGTCGATCAACCACTGCTCAGCATCCAGGAGCTTCTCCGTGCCCGAAAATTCTGCCGGCTCAACCTCCTAAAATCCGATATAGTGCCCGGCCTCTGCTCCCGGGGTGCAGTCAGCAATCCTTATCGTAAGAGCTCTGTTTGCTGATGTTGACTCTCCATCATGCCATGCAGTACCCTCATCATGTTGTCGCCATCTCCATTAGAACTGTTGCGAGAAGTGCCAGGACCTTACGGGTTCTCCGTCCTTCCATATCTGAGTTGGTTGAAGGGATGATAGGAAGAAGCTGAAAGGAAAAGATAGAAGGGTCTGATCTAAGAAAAAGATTGTAAGGAAGGAATAGATAACACTGTACTTGCGATTGGAATGTATATTCAAGACTCATGCTCTCCAGCTGAAGATTAATACACCATTAATCTGTCAACTGGTTGAACTGAGGACGTCAAAACCTAGGCTCTGATACCATCCTGTGGCGCCCCGATCCCACGGGTACGGGGATGCCACTGCGACGTATATACGCAGGTCGGGAATACCCTCACATATATACGCTAAGCTTCAGTACAGGCAAGAATCAGAGGCGGAAGTACAGTGGTAATATACATTCCAACAGAATAGTACAAGTACATGGTTATCACAGAAAGTGATACAATATTACAGGAATATTACATCACTAGAAAATACAAGAGTACAATACATGAAGGGATATACATAATAAAAACTAGAGATGCTTACGATACGGCAAGAGGGACCTCGAGAACCAAACAAGAGAAAATCTGTGAGGAAGAATTATGGTGATGTCCGAGCTTCTGCTACACTCCGATCACCACGGGAGGATCCGCTGCGCACTCTGATCAGCTACATCAAGATCAACACGGTCTAGACTCCAGGATCTGGACATGAGAATCCAGGGTTGTTAGCAACCCCAGCGAGTACATATTATAAAGCCAAATGGCGTGCATAACAGGCACACGTGTACATGATCAAGTGATGTGGTACAGGCATGCAGGTACAGGAAATGACAAGTAATATAAGAAAAATGACAGTAAATTCGAGATCAAGTAAATACATGTATATCAATAAGTCTAATCATGGAAAACGGTATAGAGAGCATAGGTACACATAATCATGCGACAAAATATGGCAAACATGTGATAAATACACTAAACACGCGATAAATATAAGTAAGAACAAAACTAGTTGTATAAGCTCAAATTATGGATTCATGGGGTTGATACATCGAGGGGATAATCCAAATAAGAAAACCCTCATCTATATACCACATATCCGATGTCACCATCATCTGAATTCATACAACTTGAGTTGCCCTTAGAGTGACAGAACTAGAGTGTGTCTAGAGTAATCATTGTACCACATAAATCAAATATCATAAGGCAGGGTGTCAACTCAGAGCATAATACTGTAACTGGAGAATATAAAGGTGTTGCATTTTAATTGATCCAATAATAATAATCAGTATCGTTTGATATTTTAATCGCCTCCCTACCAGCGTCTCATATCACCGATAGTCCATACTAGAGTTCGCACTCTGTAGAACTTACCTGGGTCTGATATGTGAGTATCAGGACCCGAACAAAGGAGAGACCAAATATCACACGTTCCTAATATTATTACTGTTTCTTATATTCTTGTGTTATTCTTGTCCCTTTCCCACCGGCGTCTCACAACACCGACAGTTCACACTGGAGCCCGCACTTCCAGTAGAACTCATCCAAACTCCGATATGCAGGTACCATTATTCGAATAGGGGAGAGACCAAATAACACATGCTCCAGGCGTTATCATTGTACAGGTATGTGTGTGTGTTAATAGGCACTGAGGATGCTTATCACGCTAACACTAGGCGGTACAGGCAGGAGGGAGAAAGTAGCCCTTTGGATTCAAGAGGTGGCCCCCACAGATTCAAGAGGTGGCCCCCACCACGTGTGTGGTGTGGCACTTTGCTCTATGTGGCACTTTGCTCTGAGGGTTGATACAAGAGGTAGCCCCACAGATTAAAGAGGTGGCCCCCACAGATTCAAGAGGTGGCCCCCACCACGTGTGTGGTGTGGCACTTTGCTCTGTGTGGGGAATGGATTCTAGAGGTGGCCCCACGGATTCAAGAGGTGGCCCCCACCACGTGTGTGATGTGGCACTTTGCTCCATGTGGCGCTTAGTTCCATTCAGGAACCGCCGGACGCTAGCACGATTGTGGGATACATCCTCGTCATCCCGACACCAAGCATGCTCTGTCGGACACCGAAATACTGTGCTATTAATATGAGAATGAGTACAGGAGTACAGGAGTTCAAGAGTACAAGAGATACAGGATTACCAGATGTCTGGTAATAATATAATAATCACGCATATGCCAGGTAATACAGGTGTCAGGTGTAATAGTATCCGGTCAAGGGTCACAATATCAGGTCAAGTGTGCTAGGACCAGGTGATAGCATATGTCAAGTACCAGTGTCATATATCAGGTGGCAAGTATAGCATGTCAAATACCGGTGTCATATATCAGGTGACAAGTATAGCATGTCATATATCAGGTGGCAAGTATAGTATGTCAAACACTGGTGTAATATATCATGTGGCAAGTATAGCATGTCAAATACCGGTGTAATATATCAAGTGTCAAATATAGCATGGCAAGTACCAGTGTCCGGTATCATGTTTCAAATATAGCATGGCAAGTACCGGTGTCGGGTATCTGTGTCAAATATAGCATGGCAAGTACCGATGTCGGGTATCATGTGTCAAATATAGCATGGCAAGTACCGGTGTCATATATCAGGGTCAGGTATAGCGTGGCAAGTATCGGGGTCAGATACCAAGTGTCAAGTATAGCATGGCAAGTACCGGTGTCGGGTATCATGTGTCAAATTTAGCATGGCAAGTACCGGTGTCGGGTATCATGTGTCAAATATAGCATGGCAAGTACCGATGTCGGGTGTCATGTGTCAAATATAGCATGGCAAGTACCGGTGTCATATATCAGGGTCAGGTATAGCATGGCAAGTATCGGGGTCAGATACCAAGTGGCAAGTATAGCATGGTAAGTACCAGTGTCGGGTTTCATGTGTCAAATATAGCATGGCAAGTACCAGTGTAAATACCGCGTGCCAGTGTAAATACCGAGTGCTAGTGTCCTAAATCATATATCAAGTATAACATGTCTGGGGTCGGTGTCAGATGTCACGTGTCAAGTATAACATGTCCAGGGTCGGGTAAATACCGAGTACAACATCATATATTAACTCGCATAGCATGATATCATGTATTAAAACTACGGTATAAGTGCTAGGCATGCTAAAATTATCCACATATCAATTCCATGTTATAAATACAAGGGCGTTTATTTTTAAGTGTATTAAGAAGCACTCGCCTGAACCGGGGTGAAATACCGGTTAAAAGTCTGGAAAATTGGCGATCCGCACGAGCAATCCACTAGCCCATGGTTGTATATTAAAATATATAATTATAAATATTTATATAAATATTAGAGAGGGAATGAGAGAGGAGAGAGAAAGTTGTAGGAAGGAGAGAGAGAGAAAGAGAGAGAAAATATGGTGTATTTAGAAAAGAATTAGGATTTAAAAGGAGGGGGTATTGGGTGTAAATATAGGGAGGTAATTTGAGGGAATGGTGGGGGGTATTTTAGGAAAGGTGAGAAAAGTTAGTTTTATTTAGGGAAAAAGAGAAAGAAATGAAAAGAAAGAAGGAAAGAAAGAAAAGAAGAAAGAAAGAAAGAAAGGAAAAACAAGGAGGGGAGGGGTTGCCCAACGCCGGCGGCCCGGCGGCGGCGGCGCCGCCGCTAGGGAGCGCGCGCGCGGCCCTAGGCCCGGGGAGGAGGTGGAGAGGTGGTTTTGGTGTTGATGTTGGTGTTTGTGTTGGAGGAGGTGGTGGTGGTTGTTGGTGAGGGTGGTGGTTATGGTGGTTGTGGTGGTGATTGGTGGTGTTGGAGAGTTGGAGGAGGAGGAGATGATGATGAGGTGGTGGAAGTGGAGAATTTGGTGGAGATGAGGGTGAATTTTGGAGGAGAAAGGGTGGTGGTGGTGATGGGTTATGGTGAAATTGGAGGTGGTGTGAGGTTGTTGGAGGTTGAAGGAGGTGGTGGAGTGGAGAGGAGGTGATAGGGAGTTGGTTGGCCGGCCTAGGAGTGGCCGGCGGCGGCGGTGGTGAAGGTGGAGGCGGCGGTGAGGAGGAGATGAAGGGAGTGAGTCTAGTTTTGTTGAAGTGGTTAAGAGTTAAAATTAAATTGGAACTGGGGAGAGAAGGAAGGGGATTAAATGGAGTGGTGATGATGAAAGGGGATGGGGGGAGATGGGCTGCTCAGCCCTGTTCTCCTGCTGCAGCTGCGGTTGCGTTGGCATGGGGGGGGGGTGGAGTGAAGGAGAAGAAAAGAAAAGAAGAAAAAGAAAGAAAAAGAAAGGAAAAAGGGAAAATTTTAAAAGAAAAGAAAGGAAATAGTAAAAAAATAATAAATAAATATTTTATTAAATAATAAAATTAATAAAATATTCTGGGAGTAATAAGTAGAGGAGTAGAGAAGGAAAAGTAAGAAAAGAAAAGAACGGTAATTTATATTATTATTTTAATAAGGCGAAAATTTGACTATTTCAGAATCGTTCCGAAAAATTCTCAAAAATAGAAAATATTATTCAAAGATGCTTGGTGAAATCGTATTTAAGAAATTCAATGTAGTTTTCAAATTAAAAATCCTGAAATCTTCCGACGATACCGGCCGACACCAGAATCAGTCAAATTTGATAAATTTAAAAAAATATCAAAAATATTTTTAAATAGAAAATGAAATTCTAAGATGAACTATGAAAGCTGTTTTTGAAAATTCAATCTCAGTTGAAAACTAAAAATCCGGGAATCAGTCAGCGATGCCAACTAACACCGGTTTTGGAGATTTTGCAGAAAAATTTCAAAAAATTTCAGAAAATCATGAAAAATCTAAAATATTAGAAAACAGTCTCTGAAACTGAAATTGGTCAAATCGGACTACCAAAAAGTCAAATCAGGCTACTGGCTGGTACCGGGTTCTCGGTCCGGGTCAGGGCTGGCTCTAGGTCTGAGATTCCAGATCCGATACTCAATAATATAAGCAATCACATCCCATGGACACATACAGGAAGAAAATTGAACAATACGGTCGAAAAAAATTTGGGACACGTATCTGGGTACGTATCCCGGGAACAGGGTGCTACAGTTTCTTTGTTAGAGAAACAAAGAAAAAATATCTAAAAAAGTTCTAAGGCATTTTCTATTGGTTCCAAGGCTCCAAAAACTCTATGTAGTGGAGATCACCACAAAGGCATAAGATGGCATGTGGAGGAGCATCGTGATCATGAGATCCTAAGGCACCCTACCGATTCAGATGCATGAAAAGATTTTGACAAGAAGCATGTAGAATACTCGTTGGAGCAGTGTAATGTCAGGCTAGGGTTGGTTACTGAACGGTTAAATCCATTTGGAAACATGAATATCAATTACAGTGCATGGCCCATCATTTTAATGATTTACAACCCGCCTCCAGGATTTTGCATGCAACAGTCTTATATGATGATGTCACTACTTATTGAGGGTCCTACAGGTTCAAAACACAGTATCGACGTCTACTTGCAATCATTAATAGAGGAGTTGAATATATTGTAGGATCCAGAGATATCAACTTGGGATGCATCCACGAAATAATACTTTCGGATACGAGCAAACCTTATGTGGACGATCAATGACTTTCCTGCTTACCTATCATGTCCGGTTGGAGCAGTCCATCTATCTTTCTTGTCTTAGTTGTGTAGAGAACACTGTATCTGAGTGGCTGTACAAATCAAAGAAAATATGTTATATGGGGCATGAACATTTCAAGGAGGATCATCCTCCACCCCCGCCCACAGGGCAGAATGTCTTGTCAAGTATAGGTAATCTAAATGTCATATTCAGGCTGAATTTCAAGAACCCGACATATACATGGTGGAAGAAGAGAAGTATCTTTTTTGAATTGTTGTATTGAAAAGATAATTTAATTCTCTATAATTTGAATTTAATGCACATCGAAAAGAATGTTGGCGAGGTATTGCTTAAGTAGCTAGACGCTCTAAAGTAAGAAGTTTATGACAATGCAAAGGATGACATTAAAAAAAATAAAGTGCTCTCCCAAAATACCAAGCGCATCGACATCCAGAGGTCTGTGACATCCCTTATGTGTTCTGAAATTGCATAAGTTTCATCATATATCCTTTGTATAGAGGAATGCAATGTGTGCTGTTCTACATGGCGTGAAGGTTCCGGGTGGCTATTCTTCTAATATTCCACGTTTCGTTAAATCAGATAAGATTGGAGGACTAAAGAGCCATGACTATCACGTACTAATGCAACAGTTGCTTCAGTACCTGTTCGCAATGTGGTATTACTAAAGCAGATGGTTGATGCAATAATAGAGTTGTGTGATTTTTTCTGAAGATTGTACTCCAAAACCAATAAGGCGAAAGATTTTGAGAAATTGCATACTGACATTGGCCCAATTCTATGCAAGCTTGAGAAGAAATTTTCACCTGCGTTCTTCGTGGTGATGATTCACCTGACAGTTCATTTAGCTCAAGAGGCGAGGGTTGGTGGATGTGTGCACTATCGATATATGTATCTTATCGATAGGTGTGTACACATGACATATTCATTTGCATTAATTGATCACTGTAATTAATTTCACTCCTATATAATTAACATGTCATTTATTCTTCTATTAACTTTAGGTACTTGAGTTATTTAAAATTTTATGTATGAAACAAGAGGTGACCAGAGGGTTCAATAGTTGAATGGTACATTATGGAGGAATGCTTAAGGTACTGCTCGTCGTATATGGAGAGCAATGCGGAGTCTAAGAACAAACATGACGTCAAGGAAGAAAGTTGGTGTAAGTATTAAAAGTTTATTTATATATCCTTACATTTTACAAAAATGATAGAAATCTAATTATACTTTTAATGCATTTGTTAATTTTTAGTTCCATCTCGAGAGGAATTATGATGCGGCGATAAAAGATGCCAGTGACGAAAGCACCGCCAGTACACGATCGACCTTCGAAACATTTGGATGTGTGATGAGGCTCGGGCTGCAGGTGAATGTTCCTAGAGTTTGGAGGCCCGCTAGGAGGGATGCCTGAGCAGTAGGTTCATGTCATGAGGTAGAAGTCTGAGGCCCTGAGAAAGCAGTCGGAGGCCAACCGACAGATAATCGCCAGTTTAGAGGCTGCTCAGAGAGAAATGCAACTGTTCATGGCCTGATTTACGACGAGTCAATAAAACGTAGGGCAACCTAGCAGTGGGGGCGATGACAATGCTGACGGGACAACGACGAGACTTAGGTGAAATATTGTGATATAATTGTGGTTTATATTACTTGTATTTTGTGAGATTTGTGAGATTACAGTGATTTGTGAGAATTATAAATATTGGTGTTGTTTGGTGAGATTACTTGGATATTATGAGATTGGTGTCATTTTGTGAGATTATTATGATAGTTATTTATGTATAAATTCACTATTGAAATGTATGTATGTGTGTAATAAGTGTGCTGAGTTTTAAAAAAAATATCAACAAATTGTGTCGAATTTAATTTTGACGCAATCTGCAACCTATAATTGCATTGAAAATAACAAATTCGACGCAATTTATTAGCACAGATTGTATTTTTACACTAACATTTTTCAAAATCTTCGTAACTCTAGAACCAGACCAAAAATTGCATCGAAAACATAACTTTTTGACGCAATTACAAGACATCAGTGTATTTTTAAACCAAAATTTTAAAATTTTACGCAGTTCTGGAAACTGACAGATTGTGTCGAAACCAATATTTTGACGCAACCTTTAATTTTAAAATTTATTTTATTTTACAAATTGTGGCAAAAATTGACGCATATTGTAAAATTTTAATTTTTTAAATTAATTTTTTTTACAAATTGTGGCAAAAATTTGCTGCAATTTCTAAATATTACGTCGAATTTTTGATGCAATATTAATTTCACATAATTTTCAGAAATCGGGGAAAGAAATATTGCGTCAAAAATTCGTCGCTTGATGTGAATTTTTGACGCAACCTTTGCATCGAGAACTTTTCGCCGAAAAAAGTTGACGTAACTTATAAATATTCGATGCAAAATGTCTATTTTCGATGCAAATTTTCAACACAATTTGACAAACTTTCTAGAATGAGTCTTCACAAATGCCTTATTTCTGAGTCAGCCCTTACAAAGGACTGCGATCATGAGTCATAATTCTCATATCAGTATCGCCATCATTAGCAGAACTCTATTCACTGATATTGAATGATCCTTAATGTTTTTCAGATCTAAACATAAATAAAACTCATCGTGAGTATTAACAAATGAGATTTGCAAATTGTTGATCCAAAATAAAAATTTACAGGGGCTCCACTCTTGACCCCAGGAGGGGATCCCCGCCCCTTCCAACCCCCATGGCGACCTGACCGTGTAGGTCAACCCGCGAATAACTCTGCGTCAAGGTCGAGGCTGAGGGAGAGCAACGTTAGGGGTGATAAGGAAGGGAAATGTGACACCCCGTCCCCAAAATACGTACCCAGATACATGTCCCTATATTTCAATCATATTTTCCTATTTCTCTCCGTATTTCTATTTATTTTGTGATTATTTATATTATTTTTTGGTATCGGATCTGAATTTTTAGAATCAGAGTCAACCCGAGACTGAACTCGGGACCCGATCTTAGTGTACTACTTGATTTGACCTTTTTGGTACTTAGATTTGATCAATTTTAGTTTCTAAAATTATTTTTCAATATTTTGGATTTTTCACGATTTTTTTGGAATTTTTCTGAATTATTTTGCAAAATCTTCAAAACGGGTATCGACTGGAATTGTCGATCGATTCTAAGATTTTTAATTTACAAATGGGATTAAATTTCTTAAGTCTATTTTTACTATGTTCTTCAGTGTAATATTTTCTATTTTAGAGAATTTTTGAGAATTTTTCTGAATTTATCAAAATTTGGCCAAATAAAATAATATCGGCGTTTTTCCTGAATCTGAGTTTTGAACCGGATATTTTCCTTTTCTTTTCTCTTTTCATTTATTTTCCTTTTCCTTTTCCTTTTCCTTCTTTTCTTTTTTTTTTTCCTTTTCTTTTCTTCGTTTTTCTTCCACCACCTTCCACAAACTTCTACTCTCTTCCACCACCTTCTCTCCTCTTCTTTTCTTTTCCTTCTTCTTTGTTTTTTTTTCTTTTTCCTTCTCCTTCATCCAGCGGAGAGAGAAAGAGAGAGAGAGCCTCCCCCTCCAAATTCTCTCTCCCTCCACTATTTCTCTCCCACTTTCTCTTTAAATCTCTCTCCATCACTCTAGTTTCTCTCTCCCACTCTCTCATCTCACACTCCCTCTGACCTTTTCTCTCTTCTCTCTGCATCAAGGCCGGCGGATCGTCCACCACTAGACTCGATTGTCGGTGACGCCTCTAACCTCAGACGAGCCACCCCACGGCCGAGCCACCTCCACAACGCCCCGATCTCCTCTACTCTCCTCCATCTTCACCACCTCTTCTAATTTCATCAAAAATCTCCATCACCACCTCCCCCACCCATCACCACCACAAACCCCCATCTCCCCCACCAACTCCCACCACTCAATTGTTCGACGGTGAAAAGAGTAGAAGTTTAGAGCAAACCATGCGATCCATATGTCAATGTTCAAGCTCTGAATATGTATGTAATGTTAATGTACTCCTTCAAACTATCATTTTGTAGCAAAACTTATAACGGGTCGTATCCGCAGGGAGGGTATGCGATGGAAGATTTCTTGGTTTTTGTTGTTCTTGTTTTTGGAAAGAAAATGAAAGTTCTTCTTTGTTTTAGAATTTAAAAAGAAAAGAAAGTAAAAAGAAGATAATGAATTTGTGGATTGTTTTTGTGTTAAAAGAACATGAATATGATAACAAGGTAGAATGAAAACAGTGAATGAAATGGCGTTTGGAAAAGTAGACAAGAGAATAGACTTTGCTTTAGAAAGAAAGATTTAGAAATGAGAAAAGTTTTTATCAGATAGATCATAACTATCTAACAACTCTACACTACTAACTTACTAATATCTTGAATGAATTGTGCCTCATGTAGATTCATTGGCATATTGTCCATCTTGATTCATTAAGTCTAAAAGTTAGCCTAATTTGTTGAAGTGTTCCTCTCTTAGCTTTGTTATGTGGCCTCCTTGAATCATAGGCTCCCAATAGGTTCACAAGAATGGAATATAAGAATTTGAGATTCACAATTTAGATATGCATAACAAGAATGTTAAGTTCATTATATCATCAAAGCCATGGTTTAGCTAGCATGAAATAAGAAATTAATGCATTTATTTGTTAGCATATGAAGGTGAACCCATCATCATGTTCCATCAAGGCTCTTGTTAAAGAAACAAGGCTCTAAATAAGGCACACATGAATTATATGGAAGGAATCACCAAAACTTCATTAAGATCAAAACAACACTCATCTTCAATGGGAATCAAAGAGACTTGTCAAGCACAAGACTAGAAATTATAATCATCTAATGAATCATATGAGTTAGCATCATCCAAGAGTTAGTAGTTAGTAGTGTTACAGGTTAGTTAGTCATGTTAGAAAGTTAGTTAGCCATGGAAAAGTAAAGCAAAGAAGAAAGCATGGTAAACTAAAGTGCAAGGAATTAAAAACTTGAAATTAAAAGAGTAAGAATTAAAAGAGCAAGAAATTAGAGGAGGAAGATCATGAACTTTGTATTTGATTGTCACTCTCAATTACAGAGATTTCACTCTCATCCTCTCTCTCTCTTTTCTAAAATCTAAAAGGAGAAAATGAAATTACAAAAGATTACTAAAGAAGAACCTAAAGAAATCCTAATCTTTCTCCTAAAATTTATGGCTATCCCAACATTCATCAACAGAGACCCTGGGGGTTTTTATATAGTCATCGGGAGACTCATCACTTTCAATCACAGCCGTAAGATCGGACGCTTCATCAATTGTCAGAGCATTACCGCGGATCCGCGGCCAAAGTCGCGTTTCCATGGCAGCATCTTGGTCGTTATGCCAGCGATTGCGCTGACAGGCTGTCTTTATCCAGGTGTACTGTAGGAGTTTCTAGAACCTAGAGAATATTCTCTGGTTCATTGCAGATGTGGACTTCTTTGACTTGGGCTCTTTTTAATCTCCTTTAAATCTCTTAATTGGCTTGGATTTGGGTCTTCTTCTCCATTAAAGTGTGAACCTGAAATTTAAAAGAAAAAATCATTAAAAACCTCATTTTTATTGATAATATGCATGAAAATGTGATGAAAAAGGATACAAAATTGAACACTAATCACACCCCCAAATCTAGCTTTTGCTCGTCCTCGAGCAAAAAAAGCAAACAAAGAAGAAAAAAATCCTAACTAAAATTATTACACCACTTTTGTAGGTGGCACAATTTCACTGAGTATGTGCAACAAGCCGTTAAACCACTAGGTGAACGTAGAGGAGGAGTGTTGTCTCCTGAGGGTTTTCAGTGTATTGCACCCACAAAATCCATAAAAAAGAAAAGAAATGTTAGTAGTTTTTCACAAAGATAAATGAAAGAAATTTTATGATCCATTTTTGCAAAAATGTAAGTGATCTTATGGTTTAGGTTAACCTAAACTATTCCTTCTTATTATAAGTCTCCACTTAAATCTTTGTCGTTCAATTAAGTTAAGTTAAGTTTAAAGTAGAGAGATCATTGGATTTGCATTAAGCCTAGAGATATACACTTATATATATTAGGAATTTCTCTTAGACTATGATACCGTTACTTATATTTTCATATATATACATTATTATTTTTATATTATTTTTATATATATATTTTTTATAGACATATATGGACGCATATTATTTTCCTTAGCTTCATTATTAGGCTTTCTATTTTACCCATTTAGCGAGCCTTAAACCGATAACTCCCATACCAGTTAATCTTAGGGCATCAGATGAGAATATATCCCTAGAGTTCAAGGACTCGAGTAAATAAGGCCACGATGCTAAGGACTTAACCACTTTTAGGCGTGACTGATCATGCTTCTTAAGGCACAACTAACCAGCTTAATTGGTGATCAAGTATTTATTTATATTTATAATTTTTTATTGTTTATATATTTTTTATAAATAAAGGTATTTAGGCCTTTGTTTTAATCCCTCAACATCTAAATGTATATAATGCTTAGGAAAAAATTCAAAATCTAATTATCTTTCTACTCTTTCCTTCTTAACCTAAAAATCCAACAATTCTTCTTATTTTAACTTATATTAAGAAATCTTAATTTAGAGTTTCCCTAATTTCTAAGATCAAGTTAATTTTCTAAAAAATGGATCAAAAAATTTTATTATATATATATATATTATAAATTTTTAAAAGAAATCTACAAAGGAAAAATCTACAGAAAACTAAAAGAAAAAAAATCCTAAAAGAAAAAAAATCTAACAAGAAAGGGGAAATAAAATCTAAAAGAAACTAAAAATACTATAAAAAAAATCAAAATCTAATTTAGTACCCACCCCCCATACCTATCTCATGTATTGTCCCCAATGATGCAAATAAAACATATGCATGAAATAAGGTAGTGAAAGGATATTACCCTTCCTACGGCTCGGACCGGCCAACCGTGATCTCCTCAAACCCTCCTCAATACGATCCAAACGAGTGATATGCTCCTCCATTTGCTTTCTCAACCTAATCTGGCCCTTGAAAATTTTCTTCATGTCTTTCCAAATGGAAGACTGAATGCTCAAGAGTCAGTGGGCGGCGGCAACTGCCAAAAAGCAGGCTCATCATCTTCCTCTAACAGTTCCTCAGAATAAGACTCAGCTGGGACGTCCTCAGGTTGGACACTAGGGGTCCAAACGGCGTGTAAACAACTTTTGTACGCACCAGTTATCCATTCTGGGGCGACAAATACTCGGTCATATGAAAAGAAGACTTCGTTCAGTAGGAAATTCCTACACAAACGACTCACTAAGATAGGATGCGAGTACTTTGCACCCTTAGTGCACGTAGAGTTGGTGATGAGACAGTGGAGTATGACCGTGTTAAGGTAGACCGTGTGCTTCTTTGTCATCAAGTCATGAATAATCTGCAACACCGGCCTATTAAAAGAAGTAGTATGGTCAAGACCGAGGATATTGTGTTGGATCCAGTGTCCAACGTAATGAATATTTCTAAAGGTCGTAATTGCTTTGAGCCCACGGTCATGCTTAGTGCATCAAGCACCCATGATGGTCATGTACTCTATCAAAAGAAGGTGCTCATTATGATGTGGGTTGCGGGGGACTTGCATGTAGTCCTCTATCATGTCAGTGGTGCAGTAAACTTATTAGTATCAAGATCGATGGTGGTCAGGTCAATATTAGAGTAGAAGATCTTAACAAGTTCAGGAAATAATAGGCTTCATACTCTGAATTATCATAAACCAATGTGAACCAGTTCCATTCCTTAATCCTATCAAGAAACACATGACTATACCCATTAATATTGCTAACGATCTTAGAAAAATCCTTTTCTGTAAAAATAGTAGGTGTAATGTATTAAAATTCGGATAAGACGATAGAAATTCGCAAACCTCTCCCGAAATTCGTAGGGGAAACTGAAAACTAAATTGCACAGAACAATTCACACTGAGGCTCACGGAGCTTGCTGTAGATCTGGGATCTACAAGGGAAGGCGACGGTACAGAAACTTCACAGCGCGCAGGAGGCTCCCAGACGGTCGCGGATGCGCGGCTTTGGCAGAGAAAATGTAACTGAATTAGTGAGGTAGGGGTCAGGATTTTTTTGGTGGTGGCGCTTTTATCTTATCTCCTCTCCAGACCTGATCTCAAAACTAGGGTAAAGGCACCGGAGAGGGTTGAAGGCTTTACATAGAGGGATGAGAAGGTGGTTTTCCTTTTTTTAACCCTAGGTAAAAAGGTAAATAGTTTACCTAGGGTTTATTTCTGAATTTTTGTGGGTAAAGGATAGGTATATATACAAGAGAGATAACCTAGGTGTCATTTAACAACTAAGTTTTTTTTTTATGTTTTTGTATTCCACTTTAAAAATTTATAGTTTTTGTTTTTATTTTTATTTTTATTTTTATATTATTTTATTTTATTTTTACTTTTTTTATAAGGAAAAAGAAAGAAAATGTTGGTGCCATTTACAAGAAGGTGTCCTAAAAAAATGTACAATGAATGACAGGGAAATTCGAAGAAGAAGCCTGGTTACGTGTAGACTGGGTCGTAAAAACCTAGTTCAAAAGTCTCGTGTGACTCAGGCTCAGTAGTGTGGAACGGTTTCAATTTTTGACCATTGACTTTAAAAAGTGTTACCGTTCTTGGGATCAGAGACTTCCACTGCACCATGTGGAAAAACGGTATGCACAAAATAGGGACTTGACCATCGTGTCTTCAATTTACCAGAAAAAAGTGAAGCCTGGAGTTGTATAACAGAACCTTTTGTCCAGAGGCAAAATTCTTCCTATTTATGGACTGGTCATGAAAGAGTTTGCTTCTGTTTTTGGAAATCCTAGCTCTACCATAAGCTTCATTTCTTATTTCTTCAAGCTCGAAAATCTGCAACTTCCTTAAGTCACTGGCTCTCTTCAAGTCAAAATTCAGTTGTCTAATAGCCCATAAAGCACGGTGCTCAAGCTCCACGGTCAAATGACATGGTTTTCTAAATACCACTCGATATGGTGACATCCCTAGGACAGTTTTATAGGCAGTCCGATAAGCCCATAGTGCATCAACAAGCTTAATGGACTAGTCCTCCCTATTCTGTCTATGGTCTTCTCCAGGATGAGTTTGATTTGTCTATTTGTCACCTCCACTTGTCCATTCGTCTGAGGATAGTAGGCCATGGATAATTTGTGAGAAATGGAGTACTTCCGCATTAGGGCTTCAAAAGCCCAATTGTAGAAATGACTCTCATTGTCGCTTATTATCGCACGGTGGGCTCCAAAGCGTGAAATGATATTTTCTCTCAAAATTTGAAGACAACTCGGTTGTCATTCGTCCTCGTTGGTACAGTTTCTACCTACTTAGAAACGTAATCAATGGCTACCAAAATAAATTGGTTGCTGAAGGAAACTGGAAAGGGTCCCATAAAATTGATGCCCCACACGTCAAAAATTTTTATTTCCAGGATTGGGGTAAGGGCATCATATCCTTACGTATGATTCGACCCTTTATTTGGCAGCTTGCACAGAGTTTGCAAAAGTTGTAGGAGTCCTTAAAGAGAGTGGGCCAGTAGAACCCACTCTGTAGAACTTCAGCAGTCTTACGTAGACCAAAGTGTCCACCACATGCAAACTCGTGACAAAATGTCAACACACTATGATGTTCATCCTCAGGAAGACACCTTCAAATGATCTGGTCAGGGCAATATTTGAATAGATATGGTTTATCCCAAAAGAAAAACCTTATCCGTGAAAAAATGATGTTTGTCCTGTTTTGACCAACTAGAAGGTGTTCGCCCGGTTGCAAAATAATTTGCAATGTGAGCATACCAGGGCTCTTTACACATCATTAGGATATGTTCGTCAGGAAAAACTTACGTTAATTGGGATCATCTCCACTAGTGCATTTGGAATCCTAGAAAGGTGATCAGCCACCACATTTTCAACGCTTTTTTTGTCCTTTTTCTCTAAATCAAATTCTTGCAAAAGAAAGTTCCAACGAATGAGTCTTGCCTTAGCATCCTTCTTTTGCATCAAATATTTGAGGGCAGAATGGTCAGTGAAATTCATTATTTTAGACCCAAGTAGATATTGGTGAAATTTCTCCAATGCAAATACAACTGCTAAAAATTCCTTTTCAGTTGTTGTGAAATTGAATTGGGCCTCATTAAGCGTCCTACTTGCGTAGTAAATCACGTGTTGCCTATTATCAATGCGTTGTCCTAGATTAGCACCTATAGCATAATCAAAGACGTCACACATGACTTCAAAGGGTCTAGTCCAATCGGGTGCTGATATTATCGGTGCAAAGATAAGTTTATTTTAGCTCCTTCCAAGCTTGTAGACGTCCATCATCAAAATGGAAGGGCATATTTTTTTCTAAAAGATTAGTTAAAGGTCTACCAATTTTGCTAAACTCTTTAATAAACCTTCTGTAAAAATCAGCGTGCCCTAAGAAAGATCTGATGTCTTTTAAGCATTTAGGTTCAGGGAGTTTTGCTATCACCCCCACTTTGGATTTGTCAACCTCAATTCTCTACTTGAAATCTCAAGCTCAAGGACGATTCCGTGTTTGACCATGAAATGACACTTTTCCCAGTTAAGTGTCAAGTTCTTTTCCTTTCATCTTTAGAAGACCAACTTTAGATGATGCAGGCATTGGTCAAAGGAAGCTCCATATATCAAAAGATCATCCATAAAAATCTCCAAAAATCTTTCTATCATGTCTGAAAAAAGACTAAGCATGCAACGTTGAAACATTGCAGGAGCGTTGCATAACCTAAATGGCATTCGTCGGTATGCAAATATTTCAAATAGACAGGAGAAAGTTGTCTTTTCTTGATCCTCGAAAGCAATTAGAATTTGATTGTATCCTGAATATCCATCCAGGAAACAATAATATTCGTGTCCTGCCAATCTCTCGAGCATCCGATCTATGAAAGGAAGAGGGGAGTGGTCTTTACACATGGCAGTGTTCCGCTTACGATAATCAATACAAACTCGTATCTTCGTCGAGTCTGTAGTAATTCTTTTTTGTCATTCTCTACCACGGTAAAGCCAGCTTTCTTGAGCACAATATGGACTGGACTCACCCATTGGCTATCAGATATGGGATAAATTATCCCATTGTCTAGCAGTTTCAGGATTTCAGCACGGATAATCTCTTGCATAATAGGGGTTTAGTCAACACTGTGAGCCTCTTTTATTAGATGAATCCTATGTTGCATAATGGATGAGCTAATCCCTTTAATATCGGCCATAGTCCAACCAATGGCCTCTCTGTTTTTTCTTAATACAGCAAGAAGATTCTTTTCTTATTGTTCCGTCAGATGGGAAGCTATGATCACAGGGAAAGCTTCTTTTCCCCAAGTACTGGTACTTAAGATGACTAGAGAGAACTTTCAGTTCAGAAGAAGGGATATGATCTATCAAAGGTTGTTCTTCTTGCAAGAGAATGATTGGGATTACATTTGTTGCCCACTAAACTATTGAGTCTACAATCTGGTCAAGATTGAAGTCATTTGACTCCAAATCAAATTCATGGTCAGACTTATACTCTAACTCCTTGTGAGTCCTTCAATCAATTTCACCTCAAATGATTGGTCATCCAAGTCCCGAGGCTATTTTTTCAGGTAGAAAACATTCACCTCCTTCGTCATGTCACCGAAAGTCAAGCACATAGACTCGTTCTTACAATTTATGATTGCATTTGCAATTGCTAGAAAAGGTAGTTCTAAAATGACTGGGGTTTTAGCTTTCGGGTTTTGCACGGGTTGTGTCTCCAGAATGATGAAATTTAAAGGGTAGATGAACTCCCCGACCCGTATAAGGACATCTGTAATTTTCCCTTGGGGACCTTTACAGAATGATCAACTAATTGTATAATAACCCGTGTTGGACGGAAGTTGCCCAGCCCGAGTTGCTGATACACCAAAAAGGAGAGCAGGTTGATACTTGCTCCCAGATCAAGCAGTGCCAGGTTTATGGTGGTCTGTCCTATGATATATTAAATGGTTGGACTCCCAGGGTCTTTATATTTTACAGGGATGGGCCCGATTAACAACTCACTGATGTTGGACGCGAGGAAGACCTTTTTGGAAACATTTATTTTTCTTTTCTTGGTACACATATCTTTTAAAAATTTGGCATATGATGGGACTTGTTGAATGGCATCAAGAAGGGGCACATTTATCTGGACTTGATTAAACATCTCTCTAATCTTTTCCATTTGAGCATTAATCTTGTTGTTTGCTAGCCTATTAGGGAATAGCACAATAAGCTTGTGAGTTTGCTCAGCTGTTTCATCTTTTTCATTAGACTTGAAAGTGGATGGTTGTGAACTTGATGATGAAGATGGATCATTTGAAACTGGTGGTGTAGTCACAGGAGGATTAGACACTGGATTGTTGAAACTGAGGGATTAGAAACCTTGTTATCAACTTATTTCCTGATCTTAGAATATGAACAGTGTTGCATTATTTTGGAGTTATGTCCTCAGCTTCATTAACAGGGAAGGGTTCTTGGGATTAGGCAATGACTAACTAGGCAATATTCCATTTTGTCTTTCATTAAGTGAGTTAGCCAATTGACCTATTTTAACATCTAGCCTATTTATAGCTTGATGATTGGTCGCTAATGTTGCATATTTAATATCATATGTCCATACTTATCTTAGAATAAAAGCCTGCATTGTCCTAATTAAATGCTAAATTTATTTGCAGGCCCAATCTTTAAGGAGATGAAGAGAAATGAGCCCAAAGCCCACCAAAATTCTGAATTAAATCAGAATAAATTCGCACTCAGTAAATCAGGGCAAAATCAAGAGGTTGAAAACTGGTTGAGAAGAATCCTCTCAGAATCGATCGGTTAAAGCCAAGAATCAAAGGCCATTTCGTCAGAATCCGGAACTCAAACGAAGAAATCAACTAAGGATAAATGCAGAAGAAACTCCCAGAGAGACCCACCAACAGGGTGTGGCCATCTGGCCACACCCTGGCCGTGGAAACGCGGCTTGGGCCGCGTTTTCGCGGCAAAGTTGGGAAGTTAGGGGAGCGTTTGCTCCCCCGACCTCCCCGGGATCCTATAAATTAGGTTTTTGCCTATAAAGGTCTGTACTTGCGCTGAAAATGGGACGACCATGCAGAGATAGGACTTAGCCAAGTTTTTCATTTCTTAGTTTAGGTTTTTCTTTTCTTTTCATGTAAATTGTATGTAGGCTTAGGTTAGATGATGATTCATGTAAGTAAGAGAGAGAGGCTGATGTTGAGAGTGACACCGATGTACCCTCCTCCTTTCTTCTATTGTTTCAGTAAGTAATAAAGGTAAATGCTTTGTTTTTATGTTCTGCTTTACTTCACTTTTCTTTTGCTTTCTTCTTCCTCCTTCTACTTTACCTCGTTTGTTTTTGTTGAGTTTACAAGTGAATTCCAAAGCACAAGTATAACGATGTTATGTGAGTGCCAACGATAGTTCATGAAGACGTTCTCCTCCTCAAGACGTATCACTTCATGCTTGTGCGAGACTTGATGATATAATGCGAACGGGACTGAGCTCGGGCTTATGATCTATGCGTTGAACGCCTCCTAAACAAAGGTAGAACATGCAAAGGTTTTCAGGTAAGTCATCAATCAATCTAGGTAAGTATTTCTTCATTCTTCTTTCTTTCTTTTCTTTTATTTCTGTAGTATAGATCACCACTTCTTCCAACTCTCTCTTTCCCAATTCATTTGTACATAGTCGCTTCTATCGTTTTCTGATTTTCCCCACCTTCTTCATCTCTCATTTTCTTCTAATTTTAACATAATTCTTTTCCATTTTTTCTTTTTAAGAAACAAAGAAGAACTTTCGTTTTGTTTTCTTAACGATTTCAATAAAGAACGTAAACGCTTCTATCGCAAACCCTCCTTGTGGATCACGACCCGCATAGCCACTTGCTATAGCGGAAGAATTGAGCACTTGCACATTTTTATTATAGGTTCTGAAATCTCGTATTTTGTGTGCAGGTTTAGCCTCAATCAAATTTTGGCGCCGTTGCCGGGGAGGGTAACGTTTTTATTGAAATCTGAATTTTTATTGAAATTTTTTTAGAACTAAACGAATTTTCTTCTCTGTTACAGGTTAAAGGGCAAGTAAAGTAGGAAATTAAAGTTGCAGTAACATATAAGTGGCCTTGGCCTCTGCTCTAGAAAGCAGAGACCAAGTGCCCTCTGCTTTGCCGCGGATCCGCGGCCAACGCCGCGAAAACGCGGCAAAAAGGAGTGGACTACTAACTGTCTTTTTGCAAGGCTTCTTGCTTTGCAAATTCTAGTTTTCTGCAACTTTACTTTTTCTTATATGCCATCACATAAGCCTGCTAATAATCAATAGTAAAACATTTGTTGAAAGATAAAAAATTGATTAGACGTTTGCATTTTAGGCACGTGTCTTTTCAATTCATTTATTTTTACTGTTGAAGAGTGCTGGAGCAATGTACGTTCGCATTGCATGTAGAATATGACTCATCTCTTGGTTGATTTTTATCGCTTTGAGTGAATCTTATTTACATATCATGTACACTTGCACAAACTGATCTTAAGGGCACTAGCCATTAACAAGATAAGGTGGGGATTTAATCACCCTTCCTTAGCCCAAAAATCAGATTCCAAGCACTCACTAACCCAAGCCTAACTTAAAATGAGTAGACGTTGGCCCTAGGGACATCTCGAACTCAATTAGGAGATTATCCTAAGGGGAAAGGTGTTGGAATTTGACTCTTGTAAAATCAGTGTCTAGGAAAGGGATTAAGGGCCGAAAGCCCGAAGGTTGGTGGTTATTTAATTAAGGAACGTCTTTGACGGAAAACCTCCCACCAACCTTTCCCTGACCTGGCTGATTAGCTTGTGGTCAAAGTCTGCATTAAACCTCCCGTGGACAGTCTAATCAGTTAGGAGTCGTCTAGGTCATAGGTCTACCCTAACTTAGGTTAGAATTTTTTTCTTTTTCTTTGTTTGTTTATTTGTTTGTTTTTCTTTCTTTTTGTTTGTATTTCATTGTGTGATATGGCCTATAATAACAATTTTTTCAACTTCAATAATAATCCATATTACACATCAAACTCTTTTTCGGATATTACCAACCCGGCATATCATGACTTTAACCAACCTAGTGTGCCGGATTGGTCTTATCCGAATCAATATAACCCATGTCCCCCATCGTATGACTACAATTTCCATAACGATTTCAACTCTTCACAGAGTGAGTGGGGATTCATCTCCCCCGAGCATAATTATCAACCAACTTGTCCTCCTTCTCCACCTAGTCCACAATATTTTCAAGATTCATACTCAGTTCCACCCGTCCAAAATAGGAAACCATCAATTTTGAAAATGAGTATGCGTGAGTCCAAACACAAATCCCAAAATCTGATGGACTCACAATTTCACTACACTTCCAAGATAATTCTTCATCTTTTCATCAAATAATGAATCTATCAACTATGAAAAGATGCTTGAAGCCATGACTCAGGCTCAAAACACTCGTAATCGTGAAATAGATATGATGGTCGAATCTCTACATTCTCACCGTTGGACCAGTTCTGATGTCACTAACCATTCTGTTAGAGCCGAAGAGTCCTGTAGTTTTGGAAATCAAGATTCAATTTCAGAACAACCATTTGAACTTGCCCAAACTCCAAATTTTGAAAAAGATATTGACAGTTTAGCAAGTTATCCTTTTCCTGAAATAGAACTTGAAAATGAATATGATCCTGAACCCCAACTGAGTGATTCAATTCTACTTCCTGATTCGATTATGACTCCGGTATCTTCACCTGATTTCGATCTTTTCCCCGAGTCAACGTTGGATCCTATGCCTATTCATCATGAAATTGAATCCCCCACCTTTGAGGATCATATTGAACTTGACCAATTATACAATTTTGAAAATCCTATTGACAAATTGGCAAGTTCTCATTTTTTGATATTGAACTCAATGAGATATGTGACCTAGATTCTCAACTCTGTGATCCAGTTCACCTTTCTGAATCAATATTGACTCCTGTTTTGTTACCAAACTTGAGTAATATTTTAGAGTCAGTTTTATTCCCCCACCTATCATTCATGAACTTGAATCACCAACATTAAGTCACATTCCATTGTTGGAAAATAATTGTGGACTTGAGTTTCAATTTCTTGACTTGGACCCAATTCCTGAACTTATTTCGACTCCTGAACCTTTACTTGACTTAAGTCACCTTTCTGAGTCGGTATTAGTTCCTGTCCTTCCTGAGTCCAAGTCAATCATTCTATCTTTTCACACTCCATTCTGGGACGAGGTGGTTGACAAATTTGACTCTGAAATCAGTTATGAAATTTGGAAATTAGATGGGTCAAATATTTAATAAAAATCCTTCATGGATTCATCATTTTAATGGGTTATATTAGTGAAATTTCTGGTGGTTCCTCCGAACCTAACGAAAAGTCGATTGGGCCGCGTTTCGTGGACCAATCAGACCACCACCGGAACCACCACCTTAAGGTAACATTTTCCTTCCCTTTCTTCTTTTTCATGCATCTATGCATTAATTCATACATTGAGGACAATGCATGAGATAGGTGTGGGGAGGGTCTAACATAACTTAGGTTTTCTTTTTTTTTTTAAACTTTTTGAAAATAGAAATAATATTTTGACATATTTTTTGTAAGAAATTAAGTCAATTTTAAGGAATAGGAAAATCCAAATTAGGATTTCTTATACTTGGTCAAAATAAGATTATTTGTTTGATTTTTAGGGTTAGGAAGATAATTTGTCAAAGTAATTTAGTCTTGATCTTTGCCTTGATGAAATATGCACACAAAATACACTTACACACTTAGGGTTTAAAAACAGAGACTCTTATGCCTTATAAAAAGAAATATAAAAAAAAAAAAAAAAAATATAGTCTAATTATTGATTAGCTAAGTGCTTTGGCCTAAGAAAACCTTAGTATTTATGCAAAAGATAATTAGATAAGTTTGAAAAAAAAAGATGTATCCTCTGATTAAGCTGGGTATTTATGCCTCATGAAGCATAAGTGTTCACGCCTAAAAGGGGTGCATCGTATAAAAAAAAGTATCCTCTGATTAAGCTGGGTATTTATGCTCATGAAGCATAAGTATTCACGTCTAAAAGGGGTACATCGTATAAATAAAAAACCTTAGTTTCGTGGCCTTATCTGCTCGAGTGTTTAAGTCCTTAGGGGTGTTTTCTCACCTGGTGCCCTAAAACCGTCCGGTTTGGGTGTCACCGACTGAATGCTCGTTACATGGGCAGATTAGAAAGCCTAATGAAATTGAGGAATAAATCTAACCAAAAATAAATATAAGGCATGGGAGTTAATGTTGAAAAACCCTTAGTAAACTTCACAGTCACGATGGTGCATACGACTTAGGGTAAAGTAATAGACTAGATGAGAAGTACAATTTAACTCCTTACCTTGATTGATAACAAATTTTTGAATAGAGACTAAGTTAGGAATAAAAAATTCAGTCTTCCTATAACTTATAGATTGCTTAGATCTTACAAATATATTCAAATATTTTTCTCTTTCAAAATGCCTTTCAAAAATACTAACTCTTTATTTCTCTTCTTTATGGATTTTGTGGTTGCAATCCGCTGAAAACCCTCACGAGACAAAACTCGTCCTCTAGGGGAAACCTAGAGGTTTAACGGCTTGTTGCACATGCTCAGTGCAATCGCGTGACCTGCGAAGTGGTCTAATATTCTTAGTATAGTTTAGTTGTTTTGCTCGAGGACGAGCAAAAGATAGGTATGGGGTGTGATTGGTCGCTAATGTTGCATATTTAATATCATATGTCCATACTTATTTTAGAATAAAAGCCTGCATTGTCCTAATTAAATGCTAAATTTATTTGCAGGCCCAATCTTTAAGGAGATGAAGAGAAATGAGCCCAAAGCCCACCAAAATTCTGAATTAAATCAGAATAAATTCGCACTCAGTAAATCAGGGCAAAAATCAAGAGGTTGAAAACCGGTTGAGAAGAATCCTCTCAGAATCGATCGGTTAAGCTAAGAATCAAAGGCCATTTCGTCAGAATCCGGAACTCAAACGAAGAAATCAACTAAGGATAAATGCAGAGAAACTCCCAGAGAGACCCACCAACAGGGTGTGGCCATCTGGCCACACCCTGGCCGCGGAAACGCGGCCCAAGCCGCGTTTTCGCGGCAAAGTTGGGGAGTTAGGGGGAGCGTTTGCTCCCCGACCTCCCCGGGATCCTATAGATTGGGTTTTTGCCTATAAAAGGCCTGTACTTGCGCTGAAAATGGGACGACCATGCAGAGATAGGACTTAGCCAAATTTTTCATTTCTTAGTTTAGGTTTTCTTTTCTTTTCATGTAAATTGTATGTAGGCTTAGGTTAGATGATGATTCATGTAAGTAAGAGAGAGAGGCTGATGTTGAGAGTGACACCGATGTACCCTCCTCTTTCTTCCATTGTTTCAGTAAGTATAAAGGTAAATGCTTTGTTTTTATGTTCTGCTTTACTTCACTTTCTTTTGCTTTCTTCTTCCTCCTTCTACTTTACCTCGTTTGTTTTTGTTGAGTTACAAGTGAATTCCAAAGCACAAGTATAACGATGTTATGTGAGTGCCAACGATAGTTCATGAAGACGTTCTCCTCCTCAAGACGTATCACTTCATGCTTGTGCGAGACTTGATGATATAATGCGAACGGGGAACTGAGCTCGGGCTTATGATCTATGCGTTGAACGCCTCCTAAACAAAGGTAGAACATGCAAAGGTTTCAGGTAAGTCATCAATCAATCTAGGTAAGTATTTCTTCATTCTTCTTTCTTTCTTTTCTTTTATTTCTGTAGTATAGATCACCACTTCTTCCAACTCTCTCTTTCCCAATTCATTTGTACATAGTCGCTTCTATCGTTTTCTGATTTTTCCCACCTTCTTCATCTCTCATTTTCTTCTAACTTTAACATAATTCTTTTCCATTTTTTCTTTTTAAGAAACAAAGAAGAACTTTCGTTTTGTTTTCTTAACGATTTCAATAAAGAACGTAAACGCTTCTATCGCAAAACCCTCCTTGTGGATCACGACCCGCATAGCCACTTGCTATAGCGGAAGAATTGAGCACTTGCACATTTTTATTATAGGTTCTGAAATCTCATATTTTGTGTGTAGGTTTAGCCTCAATCACTTGATTATGACTATTCATCATTGAGGCTTGATTTTTGGACAAGTTTTCTATTTTTATTTTCAAATCTATCATTTTCCTATCTGGATGATTTTGTTGCTGATGTTGGTAAGCGGGCTAGAAATTCTGTTGGTAAGTCGGCTGAAAATTGGGTTGATTTTAATAGAAATTTGGTTGATGAGTTTGAGCAGCATATTGATGTGGAAACTGTTGTCTTGACTGCTCAGGACCAGACTGACTCCAAAAAAATTGGAATGATTCCTCTATCCCGAGTTGTATGTCTTGGAGTAAGGATTGTAATTGGGTTTGGTGTAGCTGCTTTCATACTATCAGGGAACATCTGTTGAGCCTGGTATATTGGATACTCCTCGAATTGGTGGGTCAAGGCATGGCAATAGGTGCAACCCGGACTTGACATTTAAGTTGGGTTGACCTGGTTTACTGAGTTTGGCTCCCTAGCCTCAAGTAGCTCTAATCTCCTCATCAGTTGTGTGATTTTAGCCTCAGAAGCTATAGAGACTCAATTATGTGCATACAGGTTCTGAAAGTTATGGGGATGATCTTTTCAGGACAAGACTCCCACTGAATGATTTTTTTAACTAAGGCTTCATATAAATCCCACCCTGGTCCTCATTTTTCTTTAAAAATGCTCCTTGACCCATAGTCTCAAGGAGCGTCTTGGTTTGATAATTTAACCCGTCATAGAGAATTTGGCACCGCCGCCACTTCTCTATTCCGTAGTGAAGACATTGGCTAACAAATCCTTAAACCTTTTAAAATACTTTCAGAATGGTTCATTGGTTTCCTGTCTATACTGCATAATATTCTTCTTGATAAGGACAGTCTTATGGATAGGATAGAATTTCTTAAGGAACACCTTAACAAAGTAATCCTATGATGAAATAGAACTAACAGGCAAGTTGTATAGCCACTTCTTGGCTATGTCTTTAAGTGCAAAGGGTATAAATCTCAGTCTAACAGCATCTTCCCCCAGTTGGAAAATTCTCATCATCAAGCATACTTCTTCAAACTCCCAATGAAGAAGTACACATTCTCAGATTCTAAGTCATGGAACCTAGGGAGGGTGTTTTTAAATTGTGGTTTTGCTCAAAATTTTTCTATTAGCTTCGAGTAATAAAAAGCAGGAGGGAAGTGAAGTATGAATCGGGTAAAACTTGTTCTGAAGTGAAACATGATTGGCTATAATTGGATCTATCTCAGAGGTGGTGTAGGTTCAAGTGGAGTGTTCCTAACTAGTCTTGATGTAACTGGATCCCTAGAGCACTCTTGCATGCACGACACAAACAACGTTCACCCAACAAACAAACAGAAAGTAAAATAACAAACAAGAATAAAGAAAAACAATCACCAAGCCTATCTAGGATACCTGAACCTAGACGACTCCTAATTGGGCAATTCTCCGAGGAAGTTGTTGTTTGAATCAGACCACCAGCTAATCAGTCACGTAGGCGTAAAATACGGTGGGAGGTATCCATGTGTAAGCAGTGAGCCTTAATTACGCCAAACCACGATATCTTCGAGGCTTAACCTCTTAATCCCCAACCTTAGACACTGATTTGACTGGAGTATAATTCAAAACAAGTCCAACCCACAGTTAATCTCCTATTGAGTCCGGATGTTCCTAGGGGCCAACATCTATCAATGTTTAGATTAGTTTGGGATTGTGAATGCTTGGAATGTTATTTTTTGGCTAAGGAAGGGTGATGAAATCCCCACCTTATCTTGTTTATTTAGGAAATGCCCTTAGAATCAATTTGTGCAAGTGTACAAAATATGCAAACAGGTTTCACTCAAAGCAATTAAATCAACCAAGAGATGAGTCCTATTCTATATGCTATACGCACGTATCTTGCTCCGGCACTCTTCAACAGTAAAGTAAAAGAATTGAAAAGACACGTGCCCTAAGATGCAAATGTCCTAAACAATTTTTAACTTTCAACGATCTTTTACTGTTGGTCATTAGCAGGATATGAGTGTGGCATACAAGAATAATAGTAATTGTAATGAGCTAATTTTTACAAAACAAGCGACCCTGCAAAAAATAATGTCAGTAGTCAACTCATTCTTTTCGCAAAACGCGACAAAAGCGAGAAAATGCGGTAAGTCTAAGGGTGCTTGGTCTCTGCTTTCTAGAGCAGAGGCCCAAGACCACTTATATGTTAATGCAGCTGATAATTTCTTGTTTCTAGAACCGATAACTTGCAACAGAGAAGAAAAATTTATTTAGTTCCAAAAACAAACAAAATCTGTCACCCTTCCCTGCAACAACGCCAACAATTTGTTTTTGAAGGTAAAAAAAGCAGAAGTTTAGAGCAAATCGTGCAGGTCCATATGTCAATATTCAAGCTCTGAATATGTATGTAATGTTAATGTACTTCTTCGAACTATCATTTTGTAGCAAAAGTTATAACGGGTCGTATCGCAGGGAAGGTATGCGATGGAAGATTTCTGGTTTTTGTTGTTCTTGTTTTTGGAAAGAAAACGAAAGTTCTTCTTTGTTTTAGAATTTAAAAAGAAAAGAAAGTAAAAAGAAGATAATGAATTTGTGGATTGTTTTTTGTGTTAAAAGAACATGAAAATGAAAACAAGGAAGGTAGAATGAAACAGTGATGAAATGGCGTTTGGAAAAGTAGACAAGAGAATAGACTTTGCTTTAGAAAGAAAGATCTAGAAATAAGAAAAGTTTTTTATCAGATAGAAGGAAGCCATGACTATCTAATAACTCTACACTACTAACTTACTAATCTCCTGAATGAATTGTGTCTCATGTAGATTCATTGGCATATTGTCCATCTTGATTCATCAAGTCTAAAAGTTGGCCTAATTTGTTGAAGTATTCCTCTCTTAGTTTTGTTATGTGGCCTCCTTGAATCATAGGCTCCCATAGTTTCACAAGAATGGAATATAAGAATTGTTGGCCCGGAGACCTTCCTCTCTAGTTTTGATGATGATTAACTCATGTAGTTATGTTTACTAATAATCTTGTAATTTTAGTTACAGATCATTAATCAAGATATTAGTTGGTGATTGCTTCAAAAAGAGGAGTTTGGAAGCCTTCACTTGGTGATTCCCGAGCCCGAGCGTCAAGATGATCATAGCCATGCTCGTTGGATCACGGTGTTTGGACCAAGTCGACTTGAAGATGAAGATCGTCAAGAAGACTTAGGTATCCATAGTTTAGTGTGTTTAGATCCATGTGTAAAGCTTAGAATAGTTGATATGCTCAAGTGCACAAACACACAAGATTATGCTTAGAATAGTTTGATATACCTATTCATGTGTTTTAATGTTTTGGTATTTTTAACAAAACATTATTTTGGAATTAAAGACAAAAACTATGATATATATTTGTTTCTTGTATTTTGGACTTATGTCCATATGCAACATGCTTCAATGTGTTTAAATATCATATTTTTGTATTTCAATGAGTTTAGGAAAAATCAGATTTCTTATTGAAAAATACAAGTTTGGTAAAATACATGTTTTGGTTTTTGATAAAAATGATAAGACACAAAAATAGTTCAAATTGCTTGATATTTGAGTTGAACTTTTATCACATGTTTATATATCATGCAAAATGTTAAAACTATATTTGGGTATTTTTAGAAGAGTTAAAAGAATTTTTAGAAATATTTTAACATGTTTTTCTGACCCAGGTTCTGACCCAGAACTGTGCTGACAGGCCAGGTCGGTCGACCCACGGTCGACCGAACCATGGGCCGGTCGACCGTTGCGGTCGACCGACGTGCACAGTTTTGTGCACGTCTGGCAGACACTGGGACGGTCGACCGGACCAGAGGAGCTCTGCTCTCTGTATCTGGGCGGTCGACCGGATTCCTCCAACGGTCAAAATTCGACCGTTGGCGGTCGACCGCCAGCCTGTCAGGCTGCCAGATCAGCCTAACGGCTAGTTTCTGATTTGGGCTATATAAACCCCAATTGCTTGGGATTTTGGCCAAGGTTTTTAACAAGAAAAATTCCCAGTTTCTCCAGAGTTTAAAAGAAGTTTTCAAAGTGTTTTAAAGCTTAAAGATTTCATCTTTATTGTTTTCAAGGGTTTGAAAAATTCAAAGAAAAATAGTTTTTTTGGGATATTGCTTTAGATCTTCATTTCTATCATATTGCAAGTGTTTTCCCAAGGATTTTTCTTTGTTATTTGATTTCCAAAAACCTTGATTTTCACACTTGAGCTATATCTTCTATCCTAATCTATTAGGATCTTTGTTTTAAGGAAAAGAGGAAAGAGAGATTGTTTGTGGTTGAAAGAAACCACTAGTTGTAAACCCTCCTTTATTTGTGTATCCCTCTTTGGTAGAGGTTGATCGGAGTGGTGTTTGGATCCCTCTTCGGTAGAGGTGATTGAGATTGTATTGGCTACGGGCCTTATCCCTCTGGTAGAGGTGGATTGTGGTTGTATTGCCTCGGTGACATTGTAAGGTTGAGAGAGGAGTTCGGTACTCCTTATGGATTAGAATCCTCCTTCTCGGTGAAGGCGGGGACGTAGAGCTAGGGGCTCAACCTTGGAACATATCTTTGTGTTTGCGTTGATCCACTTGTCTCTAATCTCTCTCTCTTTACTTTTGTGTTGTGCATAGCATCATTCATTCATATCTTGTATGTTGTGTTGTCCTTGCATTTGATTCATATTGCTTATCCTTATATGCTGGATTGTTGTGTGTGCCTCACTTGTACTTAACCACAAGAGCTTCATATAGCACCTCAACCCATATCTAGGGGAATCACGGAGTTTTCAGTCGATCCCTTCACGGGAATTCGGCTACACTTGTGTGTTGTACTAAGTGTGTTGCAAATAGTTTTTAAGCTTCCGCATTTAGCGCATTTAGTTTCTAGATTAGCATATCACCTATTCACCCCCCCCTCTAGGTGATTTCAATTGGTATCAGAGCCTACGCTCCTGATACTTAGGCTTAACATCCTAGGAGTGAGATCCTTTGTTTTGCTAATCTATCATTTGCATTTGCACACTTTTATTGTTTGCACACATATAGTTTGGACCCATGGACTTCATGACCCCACCAATGTTTGACCCTTCCAACATCATTGTTTGGAAGACTAGGATGTCCGTTTATTTACTAACCCTAGGATATAATGTTCACCTTGCCATTACCAAGGAATCCTTTCGTAGTGATAGCAAGCATATAGGGGCCAATGCACAAGCCTTGAGGCCATTAGAAGCACACTTCCTAAAGAATATCTTTTGCTTGCTTCTAACTTTGATTCCGCATTTGCAGTGTGGAACATGTTGACAACCACAACCACCTCCAAGCTTCAATTGCCAATCCAAACGGAGGAATCTAGTGGAGAATCCGAGTCTCAAAGCTACATGGTCCAAGGGAATGACTCCCTTGAGGTACAATCAAAACTCAACTAGATAGTTTTGATTCTAGTTCTTCATGTGATGATTTGTTGATGCACATGCTTTGAATGAAGAACTATCCATTGTGTGTGAAAAATTGATTGAAAAATATAACATTTTGAAAAGAAAAAGTCTAGGCCTTAATAAGGAAAATAAGAGTTTGCATTCTAGACTTAACAATATTTTACAAGAGAAGGTGGAGATCTATAATGAATGGAATTCATGAGATCTCAATTAGAACTTGCACTTA